>RXID01020754.1:0-559831 GCA_005019695.1 Trichopus zeylanicus subsp. travancoricus | reverse complement strand
GGCTCCGCTCCCGCCGCCGGCCGACCTCCCCTCGTCCCCGCCCGCGCGACGGGGTGTTATTTTCAAAAATCCGAATTTCGTGGACTTTTATGTAAATCAGAATAATTTCAGGGGTTTATTTGTAAAAATTCGAATTTCGAGGACTTGTTTGTAAATCTAATTTCTTTCGGGGTGTTATTTGCAAAAATCCGAATTTTGGGACTTCTCTGTAAATCGGAATAATTTTCGGGGGTTTATTTGCAAAAATCCGAATTTTCAGAACTTTTTTGTAAATCTGATTTCTTTCGGGGTGTTATTTGCAAAAATCCAAAATCCGGGGGGTTAAATATAAAAAAGTAAGTTTTTAGGGAGTATATGTAAAATAACCGGGGGTAAAATCGAAATTTTTTGACAAAATTTTGATTAAATAACAATCAGGGGCTGTGAGTAAATATGAGCGAATTTGAGGGGATGGGGGTAATTACGGAACTTAGGGAATTTACGGTAATTAAGGCTAATTATGGAGGGTCACCAGTACTTATCTCTTTTTTAAATTATATTTTTATATATTAAAAAGATGAGCCTTGAGCTAAAATCGAGCAAGCCCAGTTCAATTAAGCTCGCCTCTTTAATAAACAAGTTGAGTTTTTAAATTTGATTCCAATTCGAGCTCAAAATGAGTCAAGTCAAATTTGAGACAAACTCGGTCTGTTCCAAACTAAATTAGCACCCATAATTATGACCCTTGTCCAAAAAAATATGTCAACATAGCGACATAACGGATTAAATTGCCCGTAGTTATTTTATTTTATTTTTTGAAAATTGATAATTTTATTAACACTTTACGACTCATTCAAATAAGTTTGTTAGATATAATTAATCACATCATGTGTGGTGATTGTTAAATAGTACTTTATATATATTGAGTTAAACTGACCTGATTTAAATTTAAATCGATCTTGAAATTTGCATGGGCTAGTATTGGAATGGATTCAAAATTTTTGCCTTTTTAACAAAATCCAAGTTTGACTTTTTTTATATTGTTTAAAGTTTGCGAAAGAAAAAAAAAAATCAATTTTGGAGAGAAATATTTGAAATAGCCCCTGATATTTCAAATAATTAAGAACAATGCTAACATTCGCGGAACGTGTGGGGGCAAAGACAAAAGTTTTTATGAGGCAAAAATTTCAATTAAGAAAAGTATGAGAAGTTTCTGCATCTGACCCTTTCTTTTTCATTACTGTCAACAAAAATAAGGAGACGTTTATGCTTCTCTTTTTGTTTCTTTCCTTTTTCTAGAAACGAAATTATAAAAGAAATCTAAAAGGAATTTTTCATGCAATTTGAGGAACAGCTTGCTCGAACACAAACAGAACAAAAAGTGGAACCAAGGCTTCACTAGTCTGCTCGATAAAAGTAATTTTTTTTTTTTTTTGTCACGGTGCATTCTTTTCAGAGCTTTTTTTTAAAAAAAAATTGAACGAAAAATCACCGACTTGTTATAAATTTGCACAAAATCACTTAATTTATTATTATTAATAAAAATTACTTATTTTATAATATAAATTTATAAAAAATTATCTTGATTAAAATATCCTAAATTTTTTTTATCTTAATTTAATTTTATCAATAAAAATTAATACAGAAGTCAAAATTATTTTCATTTAATTTTAATTTAAATAAATATTAAATTAATATAAAAGTAACTTATCTTATTTAGTTTTTATGAAAAATCGGTTGTTCAATTTTGTAAAATTTAATATTTAAAATTCAGTTTTGTCAAACCGGTTGTCTAATAATTATGAATCAATTGTTCGAAGTAAAACTGAAAGAAAATAATTTAGTTTTTTTATATTAACTTAATTATTAAAATTAAATTAAAATGAAATAATTTTTAAATATTTTAATTGATGTGATTTTTTTTGTAAATTTATAATATAAGATGAGTAACTTTTTATTAATAATAATAAGGTAGGTGATTTACTATAAATTAGTAATAAAATAGACAATTTTTTATTAAAATTGGAAAAAAGAAATTTATTAGGCATAAGTCCAAGAAATCTTGTCTAATGGGATATGAGTCCTTGCAATTTTTGTATTTGCATCCGAATCATTGCATTCCTTTCGGTTGGAATTTTTTTAATGAAGGAGACCACCTAGAAATTATTACACTACTCAAAGATAAGATTACAAAACTTGAAAAAGAAGATTAAAAAAAATGCAAAGAGAACAAAGATAATATTTTCTTGATATCTTAAAAATCGATCCATTGAACGGTGTCCAATCCAAGGCCCAACTTAGGTCGCGATCCAAACCAAAATTTGATGCAGATGGGTCCCACAAACATGGTTTTTTTTTTTTTTTTTTTTTTTGAAATATTTGCGAATAGCTCCTTACTTAATTTCAGAATGCAGGAGGGGCAAAACTTACAGAAATAAATAATAAACCAGGTTTGTTGGGCTGCGGCGTAAAAGGTGTGTGTGTCAATGGGTTCGGGGACGCGTGGGCCGGTCATCCGTCAGGGGCCCGGCTTAGGGCTGCCAATCAGTTTGTCGGGCTTTAGCAGGCTGGCGTACTTTCCAATTAGTCCGTTAGGGCAGCTCAGTAAGCTTGTGAACGTACGTGGCCAGCCCACCGAGAATTCTCGGTAATTGCACTTTTAACCCTCCAAAACAACAAATTTGCTAAACTACGGCACTTAATACAAAACTTAATATCAATTTCGTATGCCACATGGGCACCTCATCATTGCTGATGCGGCAGCCGGCGTGGCTTTTTTTTTTTAAAAAAAACCAAAATTTCTTTTTTTTGTAGCCATCCGATGATGATTGAGGTAGCAGCCAACTGGTCCAAGATTCCAAGATCTAAAATGCGACTGACCAGCATCGTTCGCATGCTTTTCGAGTTTGTGCTGATTCGATTGGGGAATTGGCTTGGAATATAGAAAATTTACTCCTAACAGTGTGCATCTCCTGCTCTGCTAGTACAACACGAGAAAGAGCAAACGATGCTAAGTTTGGCAAATTTTTCAGTAGGTAGTGTATGAGAAATTTATAATTCACGAATGACAATGCTTAGTCATATTAGTCCTTGGTGACTAACCTCAACCAAAGTCGGATTCGCAACGGGACGCAACACGAGCGGGGCGGTTGCAGCTGATTAGAGGATCACTTTAGCTTGAAACTTGTGCGCTATTCAAACTCAATTGGAACTCTTGTTCAGAATTGACTAGTTTGATTTCGACTTTAGATCTCCCTTAACTTTTTTCACTATAATATATTAAATATAATGTAATATTTTTTATTTTTTTAGTTTTTAAAACTCTTGCTTCAAATTTTGATTAACTTTTAAATTTTGTTAACTTTTAATTATTTATATAATTTAATAAAAATAATTTTTTATTATTCAAATTAAATTGTTATTTATGTTATTTTTTACTGTTATGCATTTTTAGGTTTAATATTTATTATTTTATTTTATTAATAGTTTTGATTGGCCTAAAGATTGGCTTGGTTTTGGTGAGTCCAAATGTTGAGCTAGTTTCGGTTGATCCAAAGGTTGGGCTATAGTCTTGGCTGGTTTGAGGGCTGGGCTGTAGTTTCTATAATCGCAAAGGTTGGTCTATAATTTTTGAGAGCTCGTAGATTGGGTTATAGTTTTAGTAGGCTCAAAGACTATCTTATAATTTTAGTGGGTCTGAGGATTGACATAGGTTTATCATACCCAAAAGCTAGTCTATATGCAAAGCCGTAGGTAGCCACAGTGGTGATAGATGTTTGTTGATGTGCAATTTCATATGTGTTGATGAAATTCCGTCATCGTATGAAGGACCGCGAGTGACCCAATGTTAATGAAGTTTCATCGATGCGCTAAAGACCACGGGTGGTCGTCGTGGTGACGTTGCTAGAATTAAGGCAAGTGAACTCCTTTCTTCTCTTTTTTTTCTTGTTGCTGGCCGAATCTCTTTTTTTTCTTTTTTGGCAGTAGATTCTTTTTTTATTTTTTGTACTTCTCTCTTCCTTAATTCTAGTAGGTGTTGGGTGTTGTTCGAGGTGCAGCAGGAATGAGAGTGGCAGCTTGGCCACGTGGTGATGCTCCAGTGAGGAAGCTAGGTGTGGGACTGGGAGGCTCTAGTGGCTCAAGTAGGGAGGCCAAACTGGTGGTGCTCACGTTGGAGGACATTATGGGACAGCAACAATGGTGGAAAGTCAAGACTCTCACAGAGACAAAAGAACAAGGGGCAAAGAGGAGAATTTCTGAAAATCCCATTGGTAGTTCCAGTGGCTCCTTCTGATTTTCTGCCTCTGTTCGTCTCTCTTATCATGTAGGTTTTCATCTACTTTATTAGCCTCAAGATTTGAATCAAATATTTGGTTAGGTGAATTTGGAATGTTGTGTGATTATGATTTGATGATGGGATTCTCTTTTCAAATTTTGTGAATGACATGTAATCCATCAATTGGGATTTGTTTTCCTAATGAAGAGATTCAAGATTTGTTCTATTTTGGAATGCTAAATTTTTGGAGAATTATTTATAAATTTTTTAGAAAAGATTAGACCAAAATATAACTTTCTAGACTCCAAGGTTTTTTGTAAAAAGAGCCTATTTATGAAAATTTGAAACTTTCAGGATTTTTCATATCAAATTTGGACTTATTTATAAATAAAAATTTTTACGGATTTATTTGAGAAAATTAAAAATTTTAGAGATTTATTTGTGAATATAAAATTTTGAGGGGTTGATTTGTAAGCCCTAGATTTTGTGGGGGCTTGATTTGAAATTTCAGAATTTTCAAGGACTTTCTTCGTAAAATTTTTATCCTTGGGACTTACTTATAGGAAAAGCTAAGTCAAAAATGTATTTGCAAAGATTTTATAATCTTTATTTTGATCTAGATATTTGACAAATTTTGGGCTCAATTTTGGCTCAAATATCTGACCTAATTAGCTCACTTTGATTTAAGCCCAAATTTTCTAACAATCAAGTTCAAATTAAATCCAATTTTTGATCAAATTTAATCACAATTTATATCTAATTGAGGCTCATATTTGAATCACAATCCAGTAGCATTCAACTCTATATTTTGACTGAGTTTTGATTAAATTTGATTTTTAGTCAGAATTGACTTGGACAAATGCCCACTTCGTGAGTATTTTTTTAGCCAGAGGAGTGGATGCGAACAATTCTCATGTATCTGGTTCTTGTGTCATTTTCCTAAGAATTGACTGTATTTGATTTGTGAGAACAGATTTGATTTGCCATGTCTTATGTCTGCTTGATTGTTGTGCAAAATGAATTTAAATTGCCATATGAGAGTAGATTCATTTGCCACAAGTAGTAGACTTGATTTGTTATAAACAATGGAGTTGAGGTGTCATGAGGGGTGGTCTTACTTTACCACAAGGAGTGGATTTGGTTTGCCACAAGGAGTGGACTTGTTTTGCCACAAGAAGCAGATTTGAGGTCCCACAATGAGTGGACCTGATTTATCCCGAGATGTGAATTCAAATTGCCATGTAAATACTAGCTTGATGGCCATGCAAAATAAACTTAAATTACCACAAGAGTGAACTTAACTTGCCATTCAAATATGGACTTTATTGCCATATAAATGGCCTTAAATTACCATGAGAGTGGACTTGATTTGCGATTCGAATACAGGCTTAATTACCATGTAGAATGGACTTAAATTGCCATAAGAGGTGAATTTGATTTGCTATTTAAATACTAGCTTGATTACCATGTAAAATAAACTTGAATTACCACAAGAGTGGACTTGATTGTCATTTGAATATGGGCTTGATTGCCACATAAAATGGACTTGAATTACCACATAGTGGACTTAATTTATCATAATGATTAGACTTTGATGGAGGCAAGGGCTCGATCATCACACAAATTGAGTGAAATTTTGTGTTCATGTTTTGTTTCGAGAAATATGGAGTGCATGTTTAACTAGACATTCCTTTTTTGAGGAAGTTGGATGTTCCATCATAGACAAAATATAGACACTTGGTTATTATTGCCCCCAGAAGCTTAGTAATAATACCTTTTGAGAAATGACTTGTTGATTGGCGACATAGTTCTTTCCCCTTGGTCATCAATCAATTGGTAATATCCTCCTTCAAATATCTTTTTGATGATACAAGGGCCTTCCCAATTAGGCTCAAACTTGCATTCATTGTTTCGATTTGGGATTGTGAGTCTTTTCAAGACTAAGACTATTTCTTCCTTTTGGAAAGATCTGAGCTGAGCCATCTTATTGTAGATCCTGAATATTTGTGCTTGATATATTTTCAAGTTTTGTTGGACTGCAAGTCTTGTCTCATCCAAGGAATATAGCTCATCAAAGTGAAGATGAACATTACCTTCTCTTATAATTTCTTCTTACAAGACAATCCTTAGAGAGGGGATTTGCACCTCCAATGGCAGAACCGCTTTAGTCCCAAATACCAATATGTATGGTATTGATTGGGTAGGGATTCAAAAAGCCCATAGTGTTTCAAGAAGTTTTTGGTGCTAGTCTCTCTTATTTTTGAATTCAACTTTTTTCAATATATTGGAAAGGGTCTTGTTGAATGCTTTAGTGAGCCCGTTGGCTCTTGCATTATAGATGGATTAATATCTCCAATCTATCTTATGATGATGCACAAATCGCCCTACTTTGGAGTTTTCGAAGGATGGTCTGTTATCAGAAATGATCCTTCGAAGGACACTGAATCGTATCAAATATTTTTTTGAAAAAAGTAAATAATAGTATCCGTTTTTACCTTCTTCAATAGAATCATTTTAATCTATCAAGAGAAATGGTCGATCACTGCTAGTATAAAGTGATGACCTCTAGAAGAAGATAGCTCAATTGGGTCGATAATATCTGTACCTCATACTTTATATGGCCATGAGGATATTATCAGATGTAGAGGATTGAGTGTTGATGAATGAAGTCAGCATAAATTTGGCACAGATGATATTTCCTCGCATATTCAATACAATCTCCCATCGTCATGGGCCAATAGTAACCCATGTGCTTGATCTTCATCATTATTTTTGGTCTTGATTGATAAGCCCCACAGACCTTAGAATGCACCTCATACATGGTTTTATTATCTAAGAGATAGTGTAGAAGTAATTGATCAGATGACCTTCTTTCATTTTTTTTGATAGCTAGATTTTTTCTTTTAGCTAGAAGCTTTTTTTTTTTCTTTCCTTTCTTTTTCTTCACCCACTTCCCATGCCTCCTTCCCCTCTTCTTGAAACCCAAATAAGCCCTAGTGGCTTGAATCTCAATTTTGGCTAGATCAACCTGGGAGTGACTAAATCTAGCCTCTCCTCCTAGAGACAAGGAGGAGGGGCAAAGCAGGAGGCCATGGCAACAACATCTCGGGATAGAGCGAGTAGCTCAGACAAATATGTTATAATATTAGGTGTGATGAATTAGTCCCACATCGGATATTGGATAGATAAAGTTCAATATATATAGTGAAAAATACTCATATCCCATAAGTTTAAGCTTTTGGGATGGTTTGGTGTCCGATCTACTATATTTTTCCAATTTGATACTCTTTTAACTCTCCCAACAAATGATATCAGAGTTTTAGGTTCGAAGTTATGTAAACTCTTAAGACCGTAATTATAGTGATAATGCGACTGAATTGAATCGCATATTAGTCCCTCTTAAAAATAAAAAAATGAGACAAAAACCTATTAGTATGGGTCACATGGTGGAACTAGTTGAGTAAAAAAGTTCTTGATTAAGAGTATTAAAATTGATGTGATCAAATTACATTTGAAGGGGAAGAATGTTATAATATCAGGTGTGATGAATTAGTCTCACATCAGATATTGGATAGATAGAGTCCAATATATATAGTGAAAAAGGCCCATGTCCCATGAGCTTAAGCTTTTGGGATGATTTGGTGTCTAATTTACTATATTATTCTAATTTAACACTCTTTTGACTCCCCCAACATGACTATGGTGTAGGCGCAAAGTGAAGGACTTTGATGGGCATAGGAGGAGGCCATGGCAGAGGCCATGGTGGCAAAGATTCATGTAGTGACATGCCAAAGTAGGGGCCGAAGAAGGTGGTGTAGGCTCGGTGAGCTAACGACTAGCTAGGGCTCTGGGGCTAGGCAGGTGATGGATACCAATGAGGAGTCACTGATGGCCTAGTCATGTGGAAGAAGGGGCAGGAGCTCCGATGATCCATCAAAGGTGGTAGAGAGGTGGAGAGGGGGCTGCAGTGAAGTAGCGTAGCAGTGGTGATCTTACGTAGGTAGCCACAAGACAAGGCAACCAACATCAAAAGGAAAACAAAGGAAGAGCAGAAGCATGTGGAGAAGGATGAGAAAAATAAGAAAGCTAAGTGACAAAACCTCGCCCGATTATATTCAATCTTCGACTTTCTTTGTTGTAGTCCCAATTTCACCGGCCTTATTCTTATCACCATCTTTGCTTTCATTTTATTTAGGTTCGAAAGGGTTCTTATATGCAACAAGAAGATCAAGTTAGATTCGAATGGATTCTATTAAAATTTTGAATCAAGAATTTTATCGAATTCTTTTTTTTTATTTTCAATGAGTTTTGTTTGGATTTGATTGTTGTGGATGTATTTGGATTGAGATTGGATAAGTTTCTGGAGAGATATGAATGTGTTTTTTTGTTATAGAAGAGAGAATTTGAAAAGTATACTCATTTTGGATATTGAATTTATAAATGGGTTATTTGCAAAATCTTTTCAGAAAATTTAGACCAAATTATAATTTTATAAATTTCAAGGGTCTTTTTATAAAGAAACTTGTTTATAAAATTTTGAAATTTTCAAGATTCTTTTCAAATAAAATTTTGACCTATTTGCAAATAAAATTTTTTGAGAAACTTACTTGTAAGAAAGTAAAATCCCAAGGGTTTATTTGTAAAAAGAAAATTTTTGAGGAATTTATTTACAAACTCTAGATTTTTTAAGGATCAAATTGTAATCATCAATCTTTCAAAGAATTTATTTGTAAACCGTAAATTTTGTAGAGACCAATTTTAATTTTAGGGTCTTATTGATTTTTTTCACAAAATTTTTATTCCAAAATCTATTTGTAAAAAAAATCTAGCCAAGGACCTTTTTGTAAGAATTTATTTGATTCAAAAATATATTTATAAAATATTTATATTTTTCATTTAAACCCAGATTTGGATGGATTTTGAGTCCAATCTTAGTCTAAATATCAGTTCCACTCAACCCACTTTAAGTTGAACCCAAATATTTTAAGAATTTACGTATGAATTAAGCTCAATTTTTAGTCAAATTTGATCGTGATCTAGATTCAATTGAGATCCATACTTGAGACATAATTTAGTGGTATATAAGTTTTAGTTGTGATCATATTTCAATCAAATTTTATTGTGACAAAAATTACCTCAAATAATTGTCATACGCATTTTGTTTAGAATTGGCCTCCCTAAAATAATATTGTATGAAGATATAGTTTGTACCACTAAGAAATTCATGAAGAAAGTTGAACTCTTTTGACCTTCTTCAATGGTTAGAAGAAGGCAGACTATTTCCTTTAGACAAAGAGAGTCCCTTGTGAAACCAGTAAAATAACCTCCATAAAGATATAATGGATGGTTATATTTCATTTATTCATATGTCCTTATGAATAAGATGATCACACATGTCACAATATCTATCATCACTCTCTGAGTCAAATATTTATCCAACATGGTAGTAATAATGAGAGCTTCATTGTGCTACTCTATAGTTTGGGTTAGGGTTCTATTATTCGCTACCATATTTTCCTGCTCACATTCCTCTCTATGGTGCTTGGATATCTAGTTCAGGACCAATTAGCAATCACTACAAATTCTCAGGTATAGTCTCATACTCAGCTATATTATTCAATGCAGGGAAGCTAAGCCTAATAGGGTATTCTACCACTTCATCATTAGGACATTCAAGGAGTACTCTGATTCCATGCCACACTCACAAGCTGAGTCATCCGCCTTCAAGGTCAACCACCCCTTTGAAGATGGCTCTAGGAGCAATAACTTAGAGATATCAATCATGAAGTATACCAAAGCTTGGGTGATGATGGCTATGTAGGGCTGGTATTGGATATCAACTTTTTTGAGTTCAACTATCTATTTGAGCAACCTTACATATATTTTTAGTCTCCAAAGGGCCTACTGCAGTGGTTAGTTCATTATGACCATTTTGTGGTGGGCCTAAAAGTACAGTAATAGATTTCTAGGCCATTATGTAGGTAAGGTTTTTGACCAGGGGGTATCTGACCTCTGCTCCCCTAAAACATATTTTGTATAATAGATAGGAAATTGTAAATTATTATGGCTACTAATAATCCTAGAACTTAAAGTTTGTGAAACCATGATATCATAAAGGTAGATAATTGTTCTTAGAATAGGCTTGACAAGGAGAGAAGGGGAGACAAAGTACTCCTTCAACTCTAAGAAAGTTCCATCATATTGTTAATCCCACTGGAACTCTCTTTTCTTCTTCAAGGCTTTGAAGATATGGAGACATTTTTCTCCTGAGTTGGATAGGAAGTGAGAAAGGAATGCAATGCAATTGTCTGTTGGTGACTCTATTTCTAAGATAGCCTGAATTTTCTCTAAGTTTGCCTTGATGTCTCTCTGTAAAACCATAAAGTCAAGGAACTCAACAAATGCCACTTTGAAGATGCACTTCTCAGGTATAAGTTTGACCGAGTAACATATGAGGGTGTCGAACGCCTCGACAAAGTTTGTAGGTGCTCTTTAGCCTGTAATTTTTTCACCAACATGTTTTTGACATGCATCTCCATATTCCTACCCAATTGATGTGGGAAAACTTTGTCCACGTGATAGGTGGGTCTTGCATTTTTGAGGCCAAATGACATGATAGTGTAGTAGTAGGTGCCAATGTGAGTGATGAATGTTGTCTTCTCCTTATCATCTAGGTTCATGCATATTAGGTGGTAGCCTAAGACGGCATTGAGGAAGTTCAATAGCTAATTCCTAGAGGTGGAGTCATCAAGCTTATCAATTTTAGGGAGGTGATAGCTATCTTTGGATTATGCACAATTTAGGTATATGAAGTTGATGCACATGTGCTACTTTTCATTCATGTTTTCACTAGGACAATGTTGGCTAGATACTTTAGGTAGAAGATAAAGCCTGCAATTAACAATTTTCATATCTCATCGACAATTACCACCTTTTATTCTTTGGCAAAGTACCTCCTCCTTTGCTTTATAGCTCGGGCCTTTGGCAGGATGTTTAGTTTGTGTTACTTCACCTTGATGCGCAAAAGGCTGATATCCATAATAATTCGTGATATAGAAAAAAAGAGAAAAAGAAAGAATAGAATACAAGAGATTTATGTGATTCGGTTTACGACCTATTCCACAAGTGAAGGTGGTCTGGAGGAGATTTTATTAATGAGAAAGAAGAAGATATTACAATAATGGAGACAAAACTCCAATATCACTTTCTCGCATGAAACTAACTTGCCTAGTCATCATGAGATATTTTGAGAATTTTGCTCTATGTCTCTCTATCTTAGTATATAAAACCCTTAGATGAATAGGATATCTATAGGAGTGGCCTAACTGAACTTGAGTTAGAGTAAGAGACTAATTCGAATAAGGATTTGGCCCACTAATCCAAGTCTTCTAGTAGGAAACAAATTCAAAGAAGGATTAGAGCTATTAAATCACTTCTTAATATAAATCCTAATTTGATTAGGACTCTCTGAAAAGTACGAAATCAAGACACAAGTAAGTTAACAATCTCTACCTTGACTTAAATCCTCTTCTTCTTTGAATTTGAATATTTAATAGATGTTTTTACTATTGCCCGGTAGGGCGAGATCAATAATCTTGAACATTGATCAAGTCCAAGTAAAGCTTGAACTTTTCAATCGAAATCACCATCATTAGCATGTTTGTAGGATTTCTTGAAATATGAATCTTTGTTAAAGAAATCTCGACATCTTCAATAATGTCCCAAATTAACTGAAATTGAATATCTATGTATTTTGATCTGGCATAATACATCTAATTCTTGGCAAAGTGTATGGCACTTTGGTTGTCACAAAAAATAGCGAGCATACTTTGAAAGAAACAAATTTCATTTGTCAAACCTTTTAACCATAGAGCTTCTTTGACTGCTTTTATACTCGCCATATACTCAAACTCTATTGTAGACAATGCCACAGTTGACTGTAAGGTACACCTTCAACTAGTAGGACTACCACGGAGAGTGAAAAGGTAGCTAGTGAGCAATTATCGTAGATCAAGGTCTCTAGGATAGTCTAAATCGATATAATCAATAATTTTGGCCTTTTGAACTATATTTCTATTAAAATATAAACCAATTTTAAGAGTACTTTTGATATACCCCAATAATCACTTCACAGCTTACTAATACTCTTCTCTTGGATTTGCTATGTAGCAGCTAAAAACACTAACCACTTGTGCAATATCAGGTATTGTGCACACTATAGCTTACATCAAGCTTTCGACAACACTTGAAAAATAGGATATTCTCTATATATACATGCTCCTTATCTATGGAAGGACACAATTGAGTTGAAAGTTTGAAATGGGTTGGCAAAGGAGTACTAACGAGTTTTGAATTTGGCATGTCAAAATAAGAAATAATCTTCTTGAGGTACTTACTCTGTTTGAGTCATAACTTGCCATGCTTCTAGTCCCGATCAATCTCATGCCATGAATCTTTCTTACTATACCTAAATCTTTTGTCTCAAATTTCTTTTTTATTTTATGATTAAATCATTAATTAGAAATATGTCTTGAGCAAAATATGCATATCATCAACAAAAAAAAGTAATATAATGAATGAATTATTGGCATGCATCTTAAAGTAGATACAATAATTATACTTACAATGGATAAAACTTTGTCTCATCATGAAACTGTCAAATCTTTTATACTATTGCCTTGGAAACTATTTCAAATCATAAAGTGACTTATTCAATTTGCAGACATAATTTTCTTTGCTTTCTTGGATGAACCCTTCAAGTTGTTGTATCAAAATATGTTCTTTTAATTTTTCATGTAGAAAGGCAGTTTTGACATTAAGTTGTGCTAACTCAAGATTATGAAAAGCAACTAAATCAAGTAGAAAATGAATAGATGTGTGTTTAACTACAAGAAGGAAAATTTCATTAAAGTTAATACCCTCCTTTTGTGAATATTCTTTTGCAACTAACTGGACTTGAATTTTATACCATTTATCTCAGAAGAATCCTCTTTCTTTTGCAATACCTACTTGCAACAAATTGCTCTTTTACATCTGGTAATTTTACTAAGTCCCAGGTATGTTTTTTTTAAGAGAGTCCATTTCTTCATTCATAGTAATTTACCACTGAAAAAATTGTTATCTTGCGCTACTTTTTTATAGGAAGAAGGATCACCATTGTCAGCAAATAAAATAAAAGCTATCATATGCTCAAAATCATACCTTTTAGGTGGTTTTATGTTTCTTTGAGATCTTTGAAGTAAAATTTTCTCATAAATTTCAACTTGACTCTCAGAATTCTCTTGAGAGTTTGACACACCTTGAATGTCTTCTTATGGTGGAATTACAGACTTCACCTTCACCTGAATTGTATTACTAGGGCTTTTTTGAGAGATTTTAATGTAGCACTTTTAACAAACACTACACCTCTCGCAATAATTATATTAGAAATACTAGGATCTCACAAATAATAGTACTCAACCCCTTTAGTATAATTAAGAAAAATATGTTTTTTGGAATATACATCTAACTTACCCTTAATGACATGTACATAAGTAGGATAACCAAAAATATTTAAGAAGAATAATTTATAGGTTCACCAATGCATACCTTTTTAGAAGTTTTGTAACAAATGGTTGTCTAAGAAGAGTGATTCACAATGAAATATATTGTGTTGATTGCTTTTGTCTAAAAATCCTTGTCAAAATTTGTTGCACTGAGCATATTATGTATTTTCTCTAACAAAGTTCCACTACAATATAATCAAATTTTGCCAGCGCTAATAGTCTAGCACTAATTTAGCACCGTTAGTCCACCTATTAGCAACACTAAGATGTTAGTGCTGCCAATATTGTCATATTGATAGTGCTAACATCTTAGCGCCACCTAAAGTTGATCAATGCTGACATTAATTAGAATAACATCAGCGTTGATGCCTTCGAAAGGGCCTTGATCCTAGCAATTTTTTCACTATCATCTCTATGCTTCCAACACACTTAGAGTCTAATTCTTCTACTCCATCACTGCTAGCCTACTGTAGCTTTCTGGACACCACCATAGCTCGAAGATTCACCACGCCACTAGCTCCTAGATCCACCTCACCATAGTTTGAGATTTGGTAGTTCACAGGTTTGCTTTGCCTTGGTCTACTCTATTCAGATCTTCCTATTGTGTTTTCATGTTAGTAGAACCTGGGTTTGAAATATCTATGGGCAACTTTGATGCATTTATGTTTCCATCTATTTGTTGGGTTCCATAAGAAGACTAAGACCATAAGATTCATCTTCTTTGTTTCTCAGAAGAATAATTGCAATCACACTCTCTTGCTCTTCTTTGAATCTATCTCTACCTTATCTATTTTCAGTTTTGAACAAAGATTTGGATAGATGGAATCTTGAGCTCTATGTTACTAGTTTGTAACTTCTGCCCTCTTGTTTTTTCGGACATGCTACAAAATTCCAACAAAATTATATTGCTTCAAATAATTTTAGTGTTGTTAAAGGGTAAGCATAAAGAGTTTAATCATCTAGACTCTATCTTGTGTCTTGGATCTTGATGTTCTTGAAGGTTAAGGATTTAGAATTCAATATGTTTCTGACTAAGAACTAGGAGTTTTAAGCTTTCAATTGAGAGTCATGTCTCACCCATTGTGATCACAGCAATGAAAGATGATAAGTCAATTCATTGTTTCTTCTTTGAAAGCAATGAAGGACATTCTCTTACCAAGGGAGCATTCTTATAGAGAGATCAATGCTCCTAACCCTCAATGGATCTAATACCTAATGAAGAAGCCTGTTAGGTTTAAGAGTGCTTCTAAAGTCATAACAAAGTTACACTTAGCATTGCTTCATGTTCAAGATTTCCTTTACCTTTTGTGTTGAATTAAACAAGAAAAATGCAGTAACAAGTCGTGTTTATTTTTCTACCATAGAACAAGTGCTGCTTAACATATTTGCATGTACTTCACCTTTTTCATGTTTTCAGTAGTGTAGCTTTACTGAGTTTCTAATATTTTGCTACATTGCAACCCAAGATTCACTAGTTTAAATCATGTCTCTACATGTGGCCTAAGATTCTCCACATGAGACCTTACCTAGACCTTGCTTTGGTGCAAGCATCATATAATGGACTACCTCCCACATAGTAAAGTGTAGGTTCTATGTTCTTTTAAACTTTAAGTTACTTTTGAAAGAGGCAAGCAGTAATTTATATAGTAAAGACAAAGCTCAAATGATTTCTTTGCTTATTCAAGAATAATTCATTTTGACATTCTCTTCTAAGCCAACTTAATGGGTCCATCTGAGGTGTCATAAATTTTGAATAAATTTTGTAGAATAAAAAATTATTTTGTGTCACAAAGTGTAACCTTAAACTCCTTTCTTAGCATTGATCATGTGGAAGATATCAAGAAGTATGAAATAATGAGAAGTTGGAATCTTTTATGTTTGAAGTGTAGCTGGTAGTAAATCAATAATAGAGAGAAATCATTAGACAACTTACATTTAGGGATCAAGCCTCCATGGACTTGTGTTTTAGAGTTATAAACTCCTAACAATGTAAACTACAAACTAAACTCCTACACTCAGTAGATTTAATTGAGAGAGGAGAGAGCGAGAGAGAGATTATAGTTGACTTCTCAATTGGAAAAGCCTTTAGTAGGGTAAGTAATCATATCCTTACAATTTGTGGGACATTTTTGCTATGCCAAAATACCTAAAAATTGAAGAATATAAATTACAGTGTTATTTCATGTTGAAGCAACTTGTTGCCGCTTTTGTATTTCTAATTGTCATCCAAAGTGAATACTTGTACTAATCAATATCACGTTGCACTGTAGGTGATATATACAGTTCATTAGTTTGAGGATTACACAAAATTTAAAGGCATGGACAAGAGTTGGATTAAGATAAAAAAATTGATTAGATATGAGATATATTAATAAAGTAAATACATTTTTGAACTATGCAAATAAGAGTAAGAGACTAAATCAGAAAATACGGTGTCTATGTATTGATTATATGAATACATACAATTGGATAAGACAGGAGGTATTTGAACACATAATTATAAGACAATGGAATATGCATTATACTAATTGGATATTTTATAATGAACTGTCCTAGTATTTAAACAGGACAAAGCCAATAGAATAGTCACTTAATGCGATAACATTTGACAATGAGGAGGATAATATCGGAGGTCCGTGAATGTGATGACATGGTAACTAAGAGATGTGATCGGGATAGGCAGAAATTCTACAAAATACTTAATGATTTTAACATTGAGTTGTATCTAGACCGTAAAAATTTCACATTCCTATCATTTATCATGCATTTGTTAGCCATGAAATCCAAGTGTCGATGGAGCAACTACTCATTCAATATATTATTGAAGACATTAAAAGAGGTATTTTCTTATCATGCTTCATTCCTCAATTCTTATCGGGAGGCTTGGAATATCATGAAAGACATAGGGCTGGAATATATAAAGATTCATTTATGTTTAAACAATTATATGCTCTATAAAAATAATAAGTAAATTAGACCCATATTGCAAGCATTGCAAAGTACCTCAGTATCAGCATTTCACATCCCACAATAATGATGACAATCATATGGTTAGAAAAATTCTAGCTAAAGTTGTGCAGTATTTCCCTCTTAAGTTGAGGTTGCAGCGTCTATTGATGTCAGCAATACCAACACTGCATATTAGATGACATTTGAAAGGTTGGATATGTAACAGGATAATTAGGCATCTGGTAGATAGTCTTGAGTAGAAGGAGTTCAATTCATGATACTTGAATTTTGCTATTGATATTCATAATGTCTATTTAGGGTTAGCTTATGATGGTTTCAATTCCTTTCAGAAAATGAATTACTCGTATAGCATTTGGCCTGTGGTTTTGATTTCATGTAACCTACTTCCATGGTTATGTATGAAATAATTATCGTTCATCTTGTCCATGATCATTATTGGAGTAAAGGGACCACAAAATGATATTGACCTATACCTAAAGCTATTGATTGAAGAGCTGAAGAAATTATGGGATCCAAGCATTCTAACATTTGATGCAAGTAACAAACATGTATTTTATTTATGTGTAGTATTGCTATGGAGAATCAATGATTTTTCGATATACGTATACCTTTTAGGATATAGTACCAGAGGAAAGCAAGCATGTCCTATTTGTGGGAAGAACACATAGTTCACATGATTAAAATTTGACAGAAAGTTCTATTACATGTGCCACATATAATATCTTTTTATTGATCATTGATTTTGACATGATAAGATCACATTTGATGGGGCATGTGAGTATGGCATCCCTAGCCCCCCACCCCCCCCCCCCCCCCCCACCCCCCCCCCCGCCAAATGAAATGGGACTTTGTTTTCCCTCGTACCCATACCGGCTCAGTCAAAAGAGTGCTATTGTGTGGAACCTACTATGTTTTAGAGCAATCCATTCACACTTCATGCAGGAGTGATCCACGAGAATGGGTTCAGGTCAGCATTTACATTTTCTTTTTTCTTTCGTTGATGGGCTCAGTATAGCCCTTTTTCATTGAAGCAAGGCGAGACAACTGACATGTTGAGCCTCCGGGGCTGCCATAAAGATTTTATCCTTAGGTATGTTGAAAAAGTTCTCGAAGACGATCTCAGACTTAATCCCATCACCCCCCACCCCCCCCCCCCCCCCCCCCCCCCCCCCTCCCTCCCCCCCCTCTCTTCTCTCTTTTGGTGCATTATGTGAAGCAAAGGCTACCCAAAACTCTAGTCTCTAGAGGACAAAGAGTACACAAATGCATATTGAAGGCTACTTGAATATGAGATCCAATTGAAAAAAGATTAATGTCTTCTTTGATTTACCATATTGGAGCTCATTGCATGTTCGCCATAATCTCAATATCATGCACACTGAGAAAATTTTTTTTGAAAATTTATTGTGGACATTGCTTGACACTTTAGACAGGTCAAAAAATAATTTGAATGCATGGCAAAATATGAAATCCATTGGCATATAAAGGGCACTTCACCCAAAAGATACAGTGTTCGAAAATTTTTGCTACTAGCTCTACTTAGTATGAGTAGACAGGAGAAAGAGATTTTCTTAATTATGTTAAAAAATGTGAAAGTTCTAGATAATTACACATCAAATATTTTTAAATGCATGAATATGAAAGATGAACCATCATTAAATTAAAAATTCATGATTATCATATACTGATACAATAGTAGGTATCAATTACTGTGCAGAGATGTTTGCCTAAGCATGTAGCCAAACTTCTAATCGAACTAAATAGTATCTTTTTATGGAAAATTTATCCACTCATCTAAGTTTGAAGCTATACAACAAAGGATCACCTTTATTCTTTGACACCTAAAAAGATCTTTCCACCTTTACTTTTTAATATGATGGAGCACTTGCCTATTCATTTGGTGGAGGAAGCATTACATGTGAGGCTGGTCTACTACTGTCATACATATCCAGTTGAGAGATAAATGTTGATTATTAATTGTAATTGGCAAATATTTCTTCCATTCATGATAATCAATAGTCTCATTGACATTCAAGTATCTTTCTACATTGAAGAAATATGTGCAAAACCAAGCTCATTCAGAAAATTCTATAGCAGAAGGCTATTTGACAGAGGAATACATGACTTTTTACATAATATATCTAAATGACTTTCAATCAAACATTGCTTAGCCTTCTTAGGACTAAGATCGCTTTGGTGGCCAAAGACATCCAATTGGAGCTAAGTAAGGACTTCATTATATAAGCGAGCTTCAATAGCAACAAGCATATCGCTACGTACTTTTTAATCCAGATATTGTGAAAACCTTTCATGAGTATGTGTTATACTTCAAAAGACTCTAATAAATAATAATAACACTTAATTGCCTTCTAGAATAATGGAAATTCTTTCATAGGGAACACTTGAAGTCCACAAAAGTTGATAGACAACGTCGAGGTTAAGAGTTTGAACCAAGAAAAATTCACAATGACACTTTTGCTAAGTGGTTTAGGGAGCATATAAGTATATTTGAGACTCAATTGACACTTCTTTAACTATATGTTTGACTTGTAATACATAACTTATCATTATTATAGATTGTTGAATTAGAAATAAGTGGTAAAGCATCAAACATTTCTAATGGGATAATACTCTTGGCAATGGGTCCCAACAAATGGGTTTGGAGATACTCGGAATACATTGTAAATAATTTTTGATTTCACATGAAGATACGAAAGATGAGCCGTCACACACAAAATAGTGGTGTGACTTTGAAGGTAGCTATAAGAAGTTTCATAAGTACAAAAGAAAAGGACCCCATATCAAAAGTTGTATAGTTTTATGATGTTCTAACAAATATTATTGGGCTATAGTACAATAATGAACTTAAGTTCATGCTATTTAGGTGTGACTAGGTCAAAAATAATACTGGAGTGGTAATTGATGAGTTTTGATGCATAACAATGAACTTCAACCACCTAATATACAAATAGGACTGATGTGGACATGAGCCTTATATTCTTGCACATCAAGTACATCAAGTATATTACATGGTAGATATGTTAGATTCAAATTGGCATATGAAAGTGATAATATGACCAATAAATCTAATATCAAAGAGAAAATTCTTTTGAAAGATGACAAATCTGATAGGGATGATGACAATGATAATTTCATGGCTAAGGAATTTGATGGGTAAATGATATTATCATATTAGATTAGAATTACATATGCATGGTTATTTATATTTACTATTATTTATTATTCCATTGGCTTATTGTACTAAAGTTATTTATCGTATACTTATCTTGCAATTATTTGATTTATGTTTTCAACATGTTCTCTACTTGCATATCAAAGTGAATTACAAAGAACAAAGGTGATTTATAGGTCACATGGCAGAGGGGTTGCAGGATATAGAGATTGCGAAGGAGATGTTTGAGACAAGTAGAGATTTCGATAAGAACTCTAATGGTGATAGTGTGGACTTTGCCCCTCCAAAGCAGGTACATCAAGAGTCATATCCTGATAATGATGGAGGTATGAAACCCATTGGCATATTTTATCTACTTTATATTTCACTTGATTCAATATTTCTAACAATGTAAATTAATTTCTTACCTAATTTTTTATTACAGATCCTTCTATAGCCTCCACTAGTATGGCTCGTTATGGCCCTAGTAGACCTATAGGGCTTTGGGGTACCGAGGGATTGAGATTATTTCTCAAAGTCAACTGTCATCATCAGGCCATTAGCGAGAATTCAGCATGACTTAATTAGGAATTTTTACAAAAGATAAAAATAATTTGCTATGACCTACACAGACTAGCGAGCTGTGCCCTAAGAAAATAAGGAATAGATTTAGGTAGATATAAAGGTCATATGAAATATATTATGCATTCTTATATAATTATATTTAAAATATTTTTTAGGTTTTTAACTTTTCTAATGTCTTTCTATTTAGGCCAATACAAATTTAAAGGACTAAAAAGGTGTCATGTGGGTCCTTAGCAAACATCGGTGAGACTAAAAAGCGGACATGAAGAGAAAATACTTTACCTCATACAAGAATGATCCACCGAGACTTATTACTTGTCTAGATTAGAGGATAGATGAAGACCAGTGGCACATTCTGGTCAAACATTAGTAGATGAAAGAAGCCCGAGTATTGCTCTAAGGTCTTGGTTATTGGAATATGAATAGTATTTATCAATAACACTATATGTTATCCTAATAATTTTAGATTTTTCTTTTGGGACTTGAGTCAACAAAACTAAAGGCATTGAAAGTATCAGATGATGAGTCACTCTCTCAGATATAAGGAGTATACCAACTTGAGGGCTGAGGTATATAACCTACAATTTATAATTAGAAGTTTCATCACTTTATTATATATATTTTATTCATAGTGTTACTTACAGTTTGAGGAACTAGTGGAACTGAACCTTCTAAACTATATATCTTTCTTGCATCCTATACCATGAAGGATGGACAACCCATCGATGTAGCATCCATAGCCACCATAATGAGTATTATAATTATTTTTTGGTATAATATATGTTCAAATTAAATAATGTTAATATTTGTATTAATCATATTATAGTAGAAAATCACTCAGTTGAGACAGTACCAATCGGAGAATTTTCTTTCAGTTACGGCCACCCAAAATGCGATTCATGGTCAAGTGTTCGAACTTGACAGATATGGGCAAGTGCAGACATTTAGTATGGGACCAACTCTCAAGACTATCTTTGGGTGCTTTTGCAGATCCTCACAAGGTAAGAGACCTTAGTATACACAGAGTTAGGTGCAATCGATGATCCAAACGGAGGTTATTGTAGCAACAACGAGGTTCAGGGAGGCATTATTCAATAGGCTTCCTCGTACTATGTCTTGGGATGCCCAACAATTCGAGGCATGAATCAAATTTTGCTACTTTCTACTATACAAGAAATTTTTTTTATAATACTAATATATGCTTCTTATGAGAAATTATTAAGGACATTCCAGGCGATGCTAGCAGTAGTCAGGTTGGCTTGAAGGGGACTCCTTCCACATCTCATCCTATTAAGGTACAAATGCATTTGAAAATTTATTACATATGTTGAACATTTTTGGTTTATGGATATTGGTAGAGGAAAGGGATTGACGACTTAGGTGAGAGGATGGTAACTTGGGCATGGGGATATGTGATTTAGGCATTCTACTTGGACATAGGTATGGGTGGTTGGGGGGGGAGGGGGTGTGTGGGATTTATTAATGGATATATATTAATACTTATACAAAATTTTTAAATTTTGTTTGTATTCTTATAGACCTATTCAAGGAGATCATCCATGGGCCAACAATTGGGAGTACGATAGACGGACAAAGGCATAGAGGAGTGCTATTGTTTCTTCTTTCTGGATGGATTGTATTGTACATTAATTTAATCTTGTAAACTTCTAATTGAAGAAGTATGAATTGTATTTTCTTTTTGGATGGATTGTCTTGAACTTATACTTTTGAGAATATATTTTTATTTTTTAAGTTATATCTATTATATTTTCTAGAAATAAAATAGTATTTGAAATCCTTATAGAATTTCAGCATCGGTGAGTGATGCACGGAGGATTTGGCTATAGAAAACCCTTTGGAGGTGCTAAAACTAGTGCTACTAATAGGATGCCGCCAATGGGAAGCCATTTGTGGCATTAAATTTAGCACCCCCCTAACCATTGAGGTTGCCAATGATAGCCATTGGCAAAGCTACCTTAGCGTCACCATCCATTAGCGGCGCTAATATGAGCACTGCCAAAGGGTAGGGCCATTAGCGGCTCTAAATGTAGTGCTGCCAATGAGTTATTTGCAATGGAAATTTTGATTAAAGGTGACACTAAATTAGTGCACGATTGAGCATCAGAGGTACTTTTTTAGCGCCATGAATATTTGTGACACTACTAAACGTGGCATTTAGTTGACACTGCTAATGGCTTTCCGATGCTAATTTGACCTATAGATATACTAAATTAGCATCAAAAAATACCAAAATATTGTAGTATTCTATTCATCCTTTCAGCCAACTATTATGTTGAGATTTTTCTAGGATAGTAAAGTGGCATTTGATGCCTTCATATTCACAAAATTTAAGAAACTCTCTTGATTTTTATTCCTCGCCATTGTCACTTTTGAGGTATTTGATTTTTCTACCAGTTCTTCTTTCAACTAAATTTTTTATCATTTAAAAATAGAAAACACCTTAGCTTTATTATGCAAAAAATAAATCTACACTTTTTGAAAAAGAAGTCAATAAAACTAACAAAATAATGGGCACTAGATTTTGATGGAATAGGAGAACACCACACGTCAGAATAAATATAATCAATTATGCGTTTAGTGTAATGAATGTTGGTATTAAACTTTACCTTGTATTACTTATCATAGAGACAATGCTCACAGAAATCTAATTGATAAGAGTTGAGGTCTTTCAACAGTTTTCTTTTGTTGAGCTCAATCAAATCTTACACACTCCTATGCCCAAGATGCATATGCCATAAGTGGGTTATATCAGAAGAACCCTGAGAAACTACTACTTCACATTCAAAGATTTTTCCTACTAACTCATAAAAATTTTCATACTTTAGATACTTCATCACTATCAACAAGTTTTTATCAACCTTAAGAACTCCACCTTTAATAGAATACTTACAACCAACAGAATTCAAAGCACCCAAATAATTCAAATTCTTTTTCAAATTAGGAGCATGTCTAATGTCAGTAAGAGTCCTAATAAAATTATCAAATATCTTAATTTTAATTGTTCCAATTTTGATAACTTTGCATAAATTATTATTATCCATTAAAACTAAACTATCATTATAAGACTTGCAATCTTCAAACCAATCCTTATTAGAGCACATGAGGTAAGAATAACTAAAATCAAGAATTCAAGTATCATAATAATGATCAAAATCAAAACTAATAGGGAGAACATTACCTTGATCATCATCAGACCTTTCTTCAGCAACTAACACTTTTTTTTTGGTTTGCTCTTTAGACTGAGATTTTTTATTTTCTTTGCTTTAAGCTTTTAACACTCTTTAATCATATATTCCATTTTCTTACGCTACTTGCAACTCTTTCTTTTGGATTTGGATCTAAAACGATCTGGTTTTGATCTTTCTTTAGTCTAACCTCTAGTAATTAGTGCTTATCAGTATGACTCATCCCCTTCAATCTTTTTCAAATATTCATTAGATTGAAGTATAGCATAAATATCATCAAATTTTAAATCCTTATCTTACATTAAAGTGGTTTTAGATTCTTAAGAGAAGGAGGTAGAGATGATAGTAAAATAATTGCTTATCTTCATCTTTAATTTTAACATCAATACTCAACAATTAAGAGACTAATTTATTGAAATCATTAAGATGATCAACTATATTCATACTTTCTTTTATCCAAAAATTGAAGAACTTCTGCTTTAGGTAAACTCGATTTGAAAAAGACTTACTCATGTATTATTTCTCCAATTTTTTCCATAGCTCTAGAGGTGATGTCTCATCGAGGAATGAATAAAATGCCTTATCGATGAGATTGATGAGTATTGTATTATGTACACTAGCTTTCTGATTCTCCCAAATACTTTTGGTGACATCTTCAGGCTTGACATTCTCCAATGTGCTTCTCAATCCTTATTAATTAAGGATTACATAAACTCTTGCTTGATAAATAGAAAATCCTTTCTTTCCATTGAATTTCTTCACATTAAACTTCGGTTGATATTTTGAACCAAACTTTGACACCAATTCATTATATGAAAGAACGATATCCACTATAATTTACGATGTGAAAGAAGAAAAGAAAAGGAGGAATAATAACATAAAAGAGATTTACGTGATTCGGTTTGTAATCTACTACACGGACGAAGGTGATTCAAAGGAGATATTACTGATTAGAATGAAGAGAAGATTATAATGATGAATATGAGACTTCAATATTACTAACTCTCATAAGAGACTAACTTGTTTAGTTGTTACAAGAAGTTTTGAGAATTTTTATTTATGTCTCTCTATCTCAATATATGAAATTCTTAGATGAATAGGGTATTTATAAGAATCATCTAACTGAATTTGAATTAGAGTAAGAGATTAATTTGACCCACTAATCCAACTCTTCTAATAAAAAATAAATTTAGAGAAAGATTAAGACCATTGAATCACTTCTAATATGAATTCTAATTTAATTAAGATTCTCTAAAAAAATCTGGATTCGAGATACTACTAAGTCAATGAGTGCCAATCTAGTCTAGGTGCTGAGCCGACTTGGGCCTAGCCCAAATGAGCCTTGGATTGATTTTGGTATTGATCATGCAGACATGTCCCTCATCATCCAACTAAGTGTCAATAGTCAAATCTAGATTAAACTCATCTAATCATAAGCTATATCGACTTTTTGGATAGATTGAGTCAAGGGATTCATGTATAGGTCTATTGATCATATTGTTAGTCAATAATTGACTCGATTTTCACGACATAGATCAAATATGATCAAACATGATCAAGACGACAGTGACTTGGTAACATAATTTGACACCAAATGACTCCCTCACATTGTAAAATTACAATGGTCAACTCCTTAATAATTATACACAATGCCCTTTGTTGTAATAAAATCTCCATGTTGATCATGGAGAAATGAAGCACTCTTAAACTTATGACCAACATAACATACACCAAGTGATAATTTACACCAAAACACTGGAGTAACTTACTCCAAAATATGAACAAATTTAATTTGATTTGTCACCAAGCCTAGGTTTATGCCTTAATTAAATCATCAACTTCAATTTAAATGTTGTCGCTTATTGAGTAGTAGATGCTTTATCGACAATTTCATATAAGCTCATCACTAACACAAACACCCAATAAAAGTCTCAATACGATCTACTATTTGAACCAAGCAATCATCCATCTAAGTATTGAACGCCAATGATAAGAGCATATATGTGATGCCTTTGACCCAGCACGATATTGTCCCTAGGCGTTTGCGGCCCACGGCCCACCTGACCCCAAGGTTTTGTTTTATCCAATTTTTCAGAAAAAGGCCTCGTTGTTGGGTCTATGATAGTCATCATATTTAACTCATTCTCAACTCCAACACTTTATCGATGTGGGACTAAAAATAACTGCTACCAGTTACAAGCCCACTGCCTGCCTATTGGCCCACTGCCCCCACTGGGTCTTACAATTTCCCCCTCTCAAGGGCTCAGCGTCCTTACTGAGCTAGCCCACATAGATCAAGAGGTGTGAAGTGACTCTGATACCACTATGTAATGCCCCCAACCCAGCACGATATTGTCCCTGGGCGTTTGTGGCCCGCGCCCCATCTGACCCCAAGATTTTATTTTTCCCAGTTTCCTGGGAAAAGGCCTAATTGTTGGGTCTATGGCAGTCATCATATTTAGCCTAGTCTCAACTCCAACACTTTATCGATGTGGGACTAAAGATAGCTGCTGCTAGTTATAAACCCACTGCCTACTTACTGGCCCACTGGCCCCATCGAGCCTTATAAATAAAAGTTGTAACACCCCTGTCATGTCCGATTGAACCATAACATAAAGTGGATAACATGTATAAAAATTTTACAGAATATATAGAATTAAGATTTATTATGTCAATGCAAATATAGTCCAGATAACATAACGAAAAGTGATCCAATGAGAAATACTCAAATTCCTCAAAAGGATTCCCTATACATGAAAATAAAATAACATGTAAATAAAGTAGCTCCAAGCATAATCACACACTTACGCACTACTACTGTTGCCACATGTGTCTAGCTGCTGCTCTCCTATGGATGAGAACAGTCAAGGAGTGAGCCAAGGATGCTCAGTAGGGAGTTACCTCTTCTAGTCAGTAGGAGAGGTCAGTATATATGAGAGGTAATGATAGAATTAACAACAATAGTTAGATAAATCAATATCTATAGTAAAGTATGAATTAACAAAGATATCGCATCCACGATAGCCAATGGTTAGGGACAGTGATTATGGACTCTCCTACCGATATTACGGAGATGGTCGCACCCCCCATCAAACAGAGTTGAACCAATTTACACGTAAATTAGTCTATGGGTGTGATTAGACCCCCTACCAAGCAAAGTCATATCAAACTGCACTCTCAACTGCTGATAGAGTGGTCGGATCACGTCTCCTAAAACTTAGGAGATCGCCTACTATCATGTCTGACAGTCTTGCTAATCCCTTAACAAAGTAGAAAATCATCGACTAGTACCAGTCAAATAAAGTCCCACTGCATACATCCCTCAATATACCAAAGGCTCAGCCACAATAAATATCGAGTCAAGATTAACGATAGATAGAAAAAAGTCGACTCGATCACAAATCAAACTAATTATCTAGAAGACATTATCAAAAAGAAGGATTTGGGACCACCAATAGAATCAACATGAAAAACTGAGTTCAACGACTCCCAAATCATCAAAATCGGATCTTAAATGAGAAGGTTATGACTGTTCAAATGTATCTATGAAATTTAGCCTCTCAATTATAAAATATCCTTTATTTCTTTCTATATTAGTTGCACAGAATTTGGTAATAGAAATTTTTATAGAAAAACCCATATATCATTCCAATTTATAACTCCGTCATCAAGGTAAATAATTTCCGTTAATTTACATTATGAAACTCAATATTTTCAGATTATTATCATCAGTCATTAATCCAGTAATTTATCGTACAAGTCCTTAATAATTTCAAATTTAATCCTTATAGTATATTTTTCACAAAGTTCTCAATACAATTCGATTCATAGATTAGTCCTTTGAGTTTCTAAATCATAACCGATCCAGTCGATTTCCAATCCAATTAAGTTACAATTTGATTCCATCTAATTTTCTCACTTCAACTTACAAATTTATTCTTAATAAAATTTAAATATCCCAACCAAATCTCAATACAATCATGAATCAATTATCCCAAATTCAAATCAATTTATCAATCAATCCAATCAATCAGAATCAGTTAAATTTACTAGATTCCTCTAATTTAATCTCTAATCAAATTTAATTCCAATTCGTAATAATCGGACTAAATTCAATCAAACAAATTATAAATTTAGATTACTTGATTTGATCTAAATAATATACCTTATTGCTAGCTCAATTAACCCAAAGCCCAACCCAAATCTACTTCAAATCATAATCTAAATCAAAACCAATCCTAAACTAAACCCAAACCCTTCTTCTTCTTCTTCCCCAACTCAAACCATCAAACCCTAGCCCTAATTCACCATCACCGTCACCAGGCTGCTGCCACCGCTAGGCCACCGCTGCTGTTGGATTGCCACCGCTACAGCCCTATTTTCGTCGGACCGTGCCATCATGCTGGATCACACGCAGCCGCAACACGTACAACCGCACGTCGGCGCAGTCTGCATGGCCATGGACCAGCGCGGCCCTCGCATCCACATGCCGGCATAGCCCGCACAATCATCCGCTGGTACAGCGTCACCGTCAGATCTCGTGCTGGACTCGCGCTGTCACTGAGTCTTGTGCTGCCACACCATGCACAGTCACCCGCACTGCTCATGCGTAGTAGTGCCGCACGCCGCCACACCATGTGCCAGCCGCCCCACTCTAGCCGCCTCACTTGCAAATCATCGCCGGTCGCCGATGAGCAGCTGTCGCTGCACTGTGGAGAGGAAGAGGAAGATTTTGCAATATAACCCTCTAATTTTCCCTATTCTTGTTTAATATCTAAATAAATATAATATCTCCACAAGTTTGATATACTTAGCTTCTATCAAGTTTCTATTGAGTTTTTCTTTAATGTAGGTTATTATTCTTCTCCTAAGTATCATGAGGGTCACTAGGTTTATAAAATATTTGACATAAAATTGTCTCACAAATAGAGGCAAAGAGAAAAAGAACAAAAAAAATTTAACCTACCTCAAATCTTGTTGGTGATCATCCCAAATCTTCTTTCCACTCTGTAAGCTTTCACGACGATCGTTTCTTGACTCTCTTCACCTTCAAACCAATTTTTGATCCTAGAATGTTTAGTGTGGGAATAGTTCATTATCTTTTTGTATAGAATAGAAATTAATTTATTTCCAGGTTTTAATTACCCGGTAGTGGGTGGTTATTGCCTACGAATGTGGGCCGATTGTCAGGTCGTGTGTAGTGGGTTCAACTATTTTTTTTTGGGGGGGGGGGGGGGGGGGGGGGGGGGGGGGGAGGGGGGTTTGTTTATATGAGTAGTGGATAGTTGCATTCCTTCCCCCTTAAATAAATTTGGTCCCCAAATTTAGAATGAACATATCTTAAAAGATAGGAGGGTATTTGCCCTTGATGTCCTCCTCTCTCTCCCAAGTGGCCTTGTCCACAGAGTGATGCTGCCACAGTGCTTTTATTAAAGGGATCAACTTTCTTCTCAACACATACTCTTTTTGCTCTAGAATCTGAATTGGCTGCTCCTCATAAGTCAAGTCCTCCCTCAACTGTAACTGCTGAAATGATAATATACGTGTGGCATTTGGGATGTACTTTCTTAGCATTGACATATGGAAGATATTATGCACATTAGCCAAGGCCAAAGGTAAGGTAAGTTTATAAGCAACTGCTCCAATTCTCTCTAAGATCTCAAAAAGGCCAATATAACGCGGTGCTAACTTGCCCCTCATCCCAAACCTCATTTCGCCCTTTGTTGGAGAGATCTTTTGAAAGACATGGTCACCTATGTGAAACTCGAGATCTCGCCTTCTAGTATTAGCATAACTACTCTGTCTACTTTGTGCTGTGAGCAATCTTTTCCAAATCATCTCAATCTTTTTCGTAGCTAGCTGAACCAACTCTGGACCCAAAATCTGCCTCTCACCAACCTCTGTCCAACAAACAGGGGATCTACACTTCCTCTCATATAAAGCCTTATAAGGTGCCATTTGAATACCAGCATAATAGCTATTGTTGTAGGTGAACTTAGCTAGACACAAATGAGAGTCCCAACTTCCCTTGAAATCCAGAGCACATGCTCTCAGCAAATCTTCTAGAGTTTGAATTGTCCTCCCTGATTGACCATCAGTTTGAGGGTGATATGTAGTACTAAAACGTAGTTGCATCCCTAAAGCTTTTTGAAAACTGCCCCACAATTGTGAAGTGAATCTGGGACTCTATCAGAGATGATGGTAACGGGTACCCCATGAAGCTTTACTATTTCCTCCACATATAATTCAATAAGCTTGTCCAGGGAGTAGGTCATCTTGATAGGAAGGATATGAGCTGATTTAGTTAACCAATCCACCACAATCCAAATAACATCCAATCCTTTGCTTGTCCTTGGTAACCTAGCCACAAATTCCATGATTACATGTTCCCATTTCCATTCAGCGATCGGAAGTGGCTATAACATTCTTGTTGGTTTTTTGTGTTCAATTTTGACCTGTTGACATATTAAACATTTGAAAATAAATTCTATAATATCTCTCTTCATGCCATGCCACCAATAATCCTGTTTCATATCTTGGTATATTTTTGTGCTACCTAGGTGTACTAAGAAGTGAGAGCGATGAGCCTTGTTTAACAATTCTTGCTTCAATTGAAAATCATTAGGGACACACAGGTGACCCTGATATCGAATCACACCATCAGCAATCACATCAAACCCTGCCTTAGAACTTTGAGTTAACTCTAGTTTAAAGTATGCAATATAGGATCTTTCAACTGACACTCTTTAAGTTTTAGCACCAATTCTGACTCTAGGTGCAATCCAGCTAGCAATCCTCAATAAGTCTCTGATATAATGATTAGTTCCATGTCTCCCAAAGTTTCTAAGGTCTTCCATTTTCTTACCAATAAATGAGCTAAGTATTCTACTGATTTCCTATAGAGTGCATCTACAACAACATTAGCTTTGCCTTGGTGGTAATTGATTGAACAATCATAATTCTTTAGGAAATTCAGCTATCTCCTCTGTCTCATATTGAGTTCTTTCTCGGTGAAAAGATATTTCAAACTCTTATGATCTGTAAAGATTTCAAATGTCTGTCCATAAAGATAATGCCTCCAAATTTTTAGTGCAAAAATGATGGCTGCTAACTCAAGGTCATGAGTGGGATAATTTTTCTCATGGCCTTCAATTGCCTAGAGGCATAAGTGACCACTTTTTCATGTTGCATCAGAACACAACCTAATCCTTTGATGGAAGCATCACTGTATACCACCAAACCATCACCACTGAATGGTATGGTCAACACTGGTGCAGTAGTCAACCTTCTCTTTAGTTCTTGAAAACTTTGCTCACAGTCCTCAGCCCAATTAAATTTAATACCCTTCTGAGTCAATCGGGTCAGTGAAGTAGCGGTCTTGGAAAAACCTTTCACAAATTTTCTATAGTAATATGCCAATCCAAGGAAGCTTATCACTTCAGTTACATTAATGGGTCTTTTCCAGTCTAACACAGCTTCTATTTTCTTGGGATCCACCGATATACCAACACCAGAGATCACATGACCCAAGAAAATCACCTCTAACAACTAAAAGCCGCACTTACTAAGTTTGGCATATAATTTCTCTTGTCTCAAGGTTTCCAACACAATTTTGAGATGTTGCTCATGCTCATTGTGACTCTTGAAATATATTAGGATGTCATCTATAAAGACAATGACAAACTAATCTAAATACTGCATAAATACCTTATTCATTAAATCCATAAAAACAGCAGGTGCATTGTTTAAGCCAAATGACATAATAAGAAATTCGTAATGTCTATAGCGAGTCCTGAAGGTTGTCTTCGAGATGTCCTCCTCCTTAACCTTTAGTTGATGGTAGCCAGATCTTAGGTCAATTTTCGAGTACATTTGAGTATCCTGTAACTGATTAAAGAGATTGTCAATCAGCAGAAGAGGATATTTGTTCTTTACTGTGATTGATTTAACAGACGGTAATCTATACATAATATCATAATTCCATCTTTCTTCTTCACAAAAAGGACTGGTGCACCCCAAGGAGATGCACTGGGGCGTATGTAACATTTGTCTAAGAACTCCTACAATTGCTTCTTCAACTCTACTAACTCCACTGGTGTCATTCTATATGGGGGTTTCAAGATTGGAGCTGCACCGGACATGAGGTCTATGCCAAACTCCACCTCTTTGTCTGGAGGTAATCCTGATAACTCCTTGAGAAAAACCTCTGGATACTCTCGAACAATAGGGATGTTTTCTAATCGAAGTGTACTCGATCTCTCCTTAGAGATAAATGCTAGATACCCCTTACAACCCTTCATCAGTAGTTGTTTAGGTTAAAGAAAAAAAATGATAGGAGGAAAGTTTTTTACACACCGGAGAAGATAAAAGCGATCTGCCCAGTCCGTGGCCCACCCTACCCCAGGGTTTTATTTTTCCCAATTTCTTGAGAAAAGATCTCGTTGTTGGGTTTACGACAATCATCATATTTAACCCAGTCTCAATTCCAACATTTTGTCGATGTGAGATTAAAGACAATTGCTGTTAGTTATAAACCCACTGTCTGCCTACTAGCTCACTGACTCCATCAAACCTTACAGATTATTTAGCTCTCCTATGATTGTTCCCAGCAACTATGTAGTAACCTATAAGTTATCGAAAGACATCTAACATTAGACATAATAGCAGCTATTATGAAATATAAAATCATGTAAATGCACAATAAATAATATTTGTATATATGTCTCAAAAATATAACGATGAGCATCTATTTCAACACATGATACCAAGTCCTCTATGTTTCATAGCCGTACGAAGCTCACCCCGATTGATTAGATGACGACTTCGATTAGAGGAAAAGGAACCGGACCAACAGAAATGAGATCGGATCCTATCAATCCTTTTGATAATAGTGCTTGGGTAGAGAAAGAAATATAGCCAGTAAACTGGAATAGCATTGAAGGAAATTATTGAGAAGTATCAGACGGCCCTACGACACCCCAAGTCATGGTTCAATTCGATTAACAAGAGGAAACCAGTCCCTGCAAGTAAAATTGAGAGGAGAAAGAGGCAAACTACTTCGTCGCGAAAGAGGTCGTACTGCAGTCCAGTAAAGGAGTTGATCTGTGGAGCCCCTTCCATCAGATATTTTCATTCCAGAGAAAGCCGTCCTCTGAGAAATCTATTTGAAGGTCCGTCATGCCCTCAAAGAAAAAGGCTGAACCAGATAGCGAAAACTAATTCGGCTCGAATCAGACAAAAAAATTGGCCCACGAGATTTTAAGTATTTTTTTTCTTTTTTAATTAGGGATTGTTCTATATATACCTCATAATAATTTTAATATTATGTATGTTCCTTCCAAAAAATTATAATTATACTAATATCTCTAAAAAAATTTATTGTACAAATATCGTTGTGATTAACATCTGTTTATTGAAATAAGATAAATTATACAAAATCTTATTTTACATATATACCCCTCAAAATATTTTATCAATAACTTTTCTCCTTCAAAATTAATTTTAAATAAAATGATGAGATTTTTGCTATCTACCCCCGATGAAAAATATATTTTTTTTCACTGCTCTTATTGGTTAAAATCTTGTAACTCTATTCCTGAGTAACGGTGCATCATCATAAGAATATTTGTGCAAAAATTATTTATTCGAGAGATAATGGTGAAATTATAATTTTTGAGAAATGTAGACGCAATATTAAATTTTTTTGAGGGTATATATGAAAAAAGTTTTAATTGAATATGTATTAAAGTGAATTTTAATATATCAACTTATTATGAGTCTCAAATGTCAACATAATTAAAAGATTCAAAAGATGTTAAGCCATTAATTTTTTAAAAAAAGAGTAATTATTATAATTTATTAGACTTACATTTCGTTTGATTCGTAAGTAAAAAGGTGATCATCGCAAGACATGTGATAAGTCATTCTCGTATTATCATCGTGTTTTTACTTACGAATCAAATGTAGCCTTAATCTCTAAGTAATTCTTTTTCAGGAAAAAAAAAAAAAAATCTAATCGGCAATCCCCCAACGGACGAATTTTATGGGCTGCAGCCATATTGTAGGCATACGTGTAACATAAAAGGAAGTTGATGGTGGGGCCCACGAGCATTTGAACATAAATCTAAAACAAAATTATAAGAAATTATGATTCGAAGGGGCTCACGTGAAAAGCATAAACCCTTCTAAATGTCTAGTGGTGGCTGGTTAAATTATTATTATTATTATTATTATTATTATTTTAAAAAGAGTAGACAAACCCTTGTAAATTCATCAAAATTAAAATAAGCGTAAGAAAAAGTTGCCACAACATAGTTACAAAACTTAAATTAGGAGTGAGCTAAATCGATCAATCATAATGATTTTATCGATTTTCAAATCAAAATATTTCAATTTTTGAGAGTTTCGTAATCAAAACCAAAACAGTTTGGACTAAAAACAACACTTTCATTCAGTTCTAAATTAACTCTAAAAGATAATATACCGTTTTATTAAATTATCAATTTTAAACTTTACAATTTACATTATATCTTTTAAAAATTTAATTTTAAATGCACTAACAAACAAACATATGAAAATAAATATTGTAGTTTAACAATTTTTACTCTAAAAACTTCTCATTTTCAAAGACTAATAGTCAATAAATATAGCTAGTATATATAGTCAATACACAAGAAATATGAAACAAGAGGTTTATTAATTTTGATCGGAAAATAAACTGTAGGAAGTTTAGGTTTTAAAATTTTAATTTATATGTAATATGTACCCATATATAACTGCTACCATTTCAGCAATACCAATTTTAGTGAAAACTAAGAACTAGACCCAAATTTTCAGTTCTTACAAAATTAAGAACTAAAATTGTATTGAATTATGTTGTGAACCGATTTTCTGGTATAATTCTTAATTCGTACAATATAATTTACCATTTTTCAATTTTTTTACTCACCCCATAACCTAAACAACCAAGAAATAAATATAGGAAAAAATTTGCAATAATTTCCATTACATATAATACTAAAAACTTATTAATTTTGAAAGATGAAAATTTTTCTACCTTCTCCACGCTATACTAGTTAGGCAGTTCTGTTAGTCATCCAAGTCGTATATACATGCAACTCAAATCTGTTTTGTTTGAAGGTGTAGACAAGCAATTACAAACTTCAGAATTATACACATGCAAATTATTCATGATTTTACAGGATATTATGCACAAAAACACAACATACAACTAAATTTTTCTTTCTTTGTACAAATGACTAAAATACCTGTCCACATGATCCAGGTTACTATCAGTCATCCCTAGCACAACAACACGAGTTCCATTTTAATTGATGCTGAAACCAAGTCCAACAGCTGAAATATCACAACAAGCTAAACAGAAATTGGAGAATACAGAAATTTGAAGGACTGGCAAAGACAAATTTTAAGTAGTCATGGTATCTTGTATTTGTTCAAAGAATTTATACATTATTGCTTTTAGAGACCTTGAAAAGATAATCTGCATTAGTAAATACAGAGTATAATACTTGCACTATCAATTAAAGGCTAATAATACTAATGACACAGCATTTATATTTACAGTGCATCACCCCCAGCAATCCAGCACCAACAGGCATTCTGCTATTTTAGGAAGCTTTCTTGCATCTGAACCTCTTGGCACAATAGGCATAAACAAGAAGGTTAAGAAAACTGAGCCCAGCCAACAACCAAAAGAAGTAATCTAGATGTCCTTCATTCAAATTATCGGGAATCCATCCCGGTTTCCCACCTTTTGTTGTAATTGATGTCACCACTGTTAGAATGAATGAACTTAGGTAGTTGCCAAGTGCAGTTGTTAGCAGCGAGAAGGCACTGCACAGGCTTCTCATGGCATCAGGAGATTGGTCATAGAAGAACTCGAGCTGCCCGATAAATGTGAATATCTCAGCTGCTCCAACAAGAAAATACTGGGGAATCTGCCAGAATATACTCACTGGAACTACGGTCTTTTCATGTACTAAGCCCTCGGCCTTGGCGATCTGTAGACGCCTGATCTCTACTAATGCAGCTACTATCACGGACAGTATGGATACAAATAGACCAATGCCCATCCTCTGGAGTTCTGAAAATCCTCTCTCCTTTCTTGTGAACTTCCTCGCTATTGGTACAAGGATTCTGTCATAGATTGGAACCCACATGATAACACTGATCACATCGAAAGTGGATAGCGAAGCAGGAGGAATAGTGAATGAACCAATCCTAGCATCCATAACCGTCCCTTGTTCAACAAACATGGAATAAATTTGTGCATAAACAGCTGAGAAAAGAATCCCGGTAGCCCAGATAGGAAACATTCGAACCAGTATCTTAAGTTCCTCCACTTGCGTGACAGTGCATAGCCTCCATGGGTTGGAAAAACTCTCTGTCTTTGCATCCGAATTTGATACAGTAGTAGCTTTGTCAAGGAACCTGCAGCATATAATCACTAGCATCACAAGGTAGAAATTATGCTTCGAGAATCCAGAATCATAGAAGAAAAAGGTCAAAACATATAATATAGCTGTCTGAAACCAAATTGACATATTACATAAACTGTAGAGGAGTTGAGGGATGTACTTGAGTTCATCAGCGTGCTCAAGCTTTCGACTCCCTTTGATCGCTGAGGTCTTATCAGGAACTTCATAAAGAAGAGAACAGTCAAGAGGGACTGGCACATTCCACTTGCGAATTGATGCAACAACTACTTGGCATACTCTTGTAAGAGGGCTTCCTCCAGGTTTTTGAAATCTGTAAAGTGGAGTTCCAGAGATAAAACTAATAATGGCTAGACCCATAAATACGGTAGGAATACCAAATCCTAAGCCCCAACCCCAGTTGTCTTGCACCCAGACAAGAAAACTACTTGATATAAGAGCACCAATGTTGATAGAGAAATAAAACCAATTAAAGAAAGATCCTTTCTTAACTCTCTCAGATGGATCAGTGTCATCAAACTGATCAGCTCCAAAGGATGAGACGCAAGGCTTGATGCCACCCGTACCTAAGGCAATCAGATAGAGACCAACAAAGAATATGGTGAACTGAGCCAGAGTTGCTTCTGGGCAAAAAGGTCCTATACATTCTGGTGGCTTCAAAGCAGGAACTGAGGCTGAAAGGGTCAGAGTAGCCATTCCCTGAAAATATCATCAAGTCAACTGATATTTAAAAACAAAAAAACAAACAGAATAACAATAATTGCAGTATACTTGATCACAAATTTATAATGCAATTAGGGATATAAAAATAAGAGGACCAGTTCTATTTACAATGAAGTATATAGTTGAGAAAACTGCAATGGTCCAATATCTTCCCCAGTATGCATCAGCCAGAACAGCTCCAATAAGGGGAGCAAGGTAACATGTTCCTTGCCAAGTGGTAACGTTCCTTGCTGCATCCACATTTCCTTCATGCAATTTCTTTGTGAGATAAGTAACAAGATTTGTAGATATACCATAGTACGCCAACCTTTCACAGAATTCATTCCCTATAATTTGTTGCAAAAACTCAAGCAGTTAGAGTATTTCTACCTAAAAATTGATGCAGAGATGAGGTTTTAGTCATACCTAGAATGAAAGGGCAAGCTCTCCAATTGCCTGTACGCTGCTTCAGAGTTGGATTTCCATGGATGTCAACTGACCCATCTCCTGCATAACCTTTCTCTCCATTCTATAGATCCGAAACCAGACAGCACTTAGAATGGATGCAAGCAACTAATCTTTAAATAGACAATCGAAGCAAAAAATATCTGTAACAGAAATGTAAGTGGACTTCACTCAAAATAAAATGTATATGTACTAGTAACAATGGAACCTGCACTCAGAAACCACAATCAGAAACTTGAGGCAAGCATAGGAGAAAACAACATCTTACAAGCATAGAAAAAATAAGTTCCAACAGTATTAATAATGGACAGAGATAGTATTGGGAAATGATTGGTAGGCAGCATAAAATCTGCTGACAAACAAAGAACACAAACGTTCATTCCATGGTTAAATAGGGAGTCACTGTGCTTATAAATTTTTAGGCGTTTTATTAAGAAAAAAAAATCCATTGATCCTACACTTATGGAAGAGAAGGCACCTATGAAAAATGATTGGAAGGCACCTTAACCCACTAACAATCAAAGGGGGCATGTTTCCCTCTCCAGTTGATAAAATAAGAAACTGCCCATCTTCCAGACAATTAGGTCCTCTCAAATTCATCTCCTACTCCTTCACGGTAAAAAAATTAAACAAAATGAAAACTCATGCTGAAAAAAGAAAAAATAAGGTTCCAGACATAAATGAATCCTTAGCTCTTGTTCTAGATTACAGCCTCATGTAAATACTGCTAGACTTAATTCTAAGGTAGGAATTGACAGGGAATTAAATGCTGATCTAGGATTATTATTTATTTTTACTTAACATTTATCTTTCCCTTCTCTGCCAGGCTCATCAAGTAGCCCTATATGTGCTCTGCCATGTCATTACCTGCCCACCTACTGTACCCACAAGAAAGGCCCTTCTTCATTAGAGGAAAACTACCATTAATAATAACTTCTCCTTTTATCCTCAATGAAAGGACAATGCCATATTGTTTCTCTAGCTGAGCTTGAAGAAGGGGATACCCTTAGGCCTCATTCCCTTGCTGGAATACAATATGCTTGCAACGTATAGTAGAATATTCTTGTTCGCTGGAAAAGCATATCATGACACAGTAATGGGATTCAGATGTGTCAAGATAAATGATAGGAGAGAAGAAAAGGACAGAGGACATGTCACAGAGTATAATTTCATGAAGTTATAACTTCCAAGTATTTCCAGGACAATAAACTGCTAAGTCCTATAGCAAAATAAGTATATCCTCTCGCTTTTCCTTTCTCTTTATTCATTTCCTTCTCATTCTTTGTCTCCTAAACAACAAATGTATTTTCCATGTTTTTCATAAACTTATAACTTTAAAGAGGCCAAAATGTAACAAGTAGGAGTTTGTAACCAAAGTTTCATGATCAAGTACCAAACTTATAACTTGGCTTCATACTTTCAAGTGCTAAACTTGCAACCAAGCTCGTGGGGTCTAGTGTGGAGCTTGCAATAAGAATTCTACAATTAAGTGTTGAACATGTAATTGGAGTTCCGCAGTCAAGTGTTGAACTTGTAACAAGGCTCTGTGCAGTTAAGCATTGAGCTAATAACCAGATTTTTGTGATTAAATGTTAAAGTTATAATCGAGCTTCATGCAATCAAGTATGGAGTTTGTAACCAGAGTTTTGGTGGTCAAGTGCTAAACTTGTAACTGGATTTCATGTGATCAAGCATGGAGTTTGTAACAAGAGTTCCATGATCAAGTGTTGAACTTGTAACCAAGCTTTATGTGGTCAAGCATGGAGCTTGTAATCGGAGCTTCATGGTTAAATGATGAACTTGTAACTAGGCTTGTGATCAGGTTTCATGCAGTCAAGCATGGAGCTTGCAATTAAAGTTTCGTTGTCAAGTGCTAAACTTGTAGTCAAGCTTCCGGCAGTCAAGTGTGAAGCTTATAATTGAAGTTTTATGGTCAAGTGTTTGTTTGAGTCAATTTTGGCTCCAAATAAAATTTGATCCAAGTTTAGCCATGTACGCCATGGAATGTGCCGAACTAGTTGACTACTTAGTAAACTAATCGTCCAAATCTAATGAGTTAGCGGAAGCTTTCTGCATGATTGACCAGTTTCTAAATTGGTTGACCAATTCTCATGAGCCAAGATTGATAGCTCTACTGGTTGACCAGTACCACAATCAGTCGATTGGTTCTAACGAGCTAGTAATGGTAGACCGGATGACTAGTTCCTTAACTGGTCATCTATGGCTTTGGATCAATGGATCAACATGATCTTTTTTTTGAATCTCCTTATCAATAAGGAAAGGGTCCTTGTCGATTCTCATCAATAATTAATAGAATTTCAATCAAGATTGTAATCTCAAATCATATCAATCAAGGATAAGATTCAAATTTCAAATTTTATTGAGAATCCAATTGGATCTTAAAGATTCTATTGATCCTCAAGATAGAAAGAAATTCATGTCAAATCTCATCAGTAATCAATAGAATTTCAATCAAGACTGTAATCTCAAATGTATTAATCAAGGATAAGATTCAAATCTCAAATTTCATTGAGAATCCAATCGAATCGTGAAAGATCCTCTTGGTCATTTATAAGATCCTCAAGATGGAAATCAATCCTTGTCCAATCGCATCAAGAATCAATAGAATTTTCCATTAAGTGATTGCAATCTCAGAATATATCAATCAAAGATTCAAATATGAGAATAAAAAGCAAGAGCGTATCCATCAAATCTCAAATTAGAATCAACTAATGATTCTGTTTGAAGATCATCTCAATCCTAGAAAGCATGCAAAGATCAACACAAAGAGACATGAATTTTGGGCAAATTATTGGAGAGATTGGGAGCACAAACTATCCACACAAAAAGGGCATGAAATTCAGCACAAAGGAGATCTCATCAAGGAGGAGACCAAGAGAGTATGAAGGAGATATAAGGTTCTTATCCTTTTGTTCATCTTCTTTTGGTCTTATTTTTTCTTCTTTCTTTGTCTCCTAGGAGGTCTCTGCTACTAGCCCCACCTGCCCCCTCCCCCTGTGCTCCTATTGCTCCCTCATTCCATCATCACTATAGTCACTCATGGCCCCATCTGGTCTTATACACTAATGAATCTCCATTATCACAGTGGCCACCCATAGCCCTATCTCTGCCATGGTATCAAACTACAACTTCATCACATCTCCTCACCAACTAAAGTGGCTCAGATCATGAACCTACCATGGAGTTCTCTAAAGAAGAGAGAAGGAGAAGATGAAGAAGGGAGAAGGAAGAGGCATGGAAGAAGAAACATAAAGAAAGAATATCCCATATGGGAAACCAAAACTAAAAGAAAATGAGAATAAAAGAAAAAAAAAGGAGAAAGAAATTGAATGTTCTCCCATCAACTAACCTAGGGCCAACTTGTGGGCTCACTCAAAAGTCAACCAATTTAGGGTCAGTCTATGGTCTCATCTAAAAATCTTTTCTAACGTAGGGTGAGCCTATAGGCTCACTCAAAAGTCCATAGGTCTAGGACTAGCTTATGGACTCATCTGAAAACTCTTTCTAATTGAGGGCTAGCCTGTAGGCTCCTCTAAAAGTCAACTCAGTTTAGGGCCAACTCATGGGCTTGGCCGAAAACCATTTTGACTAAAAGCTAGCTTGCAAGCTCATCTAAAGGTCTAAACAACTCAAGGTTAGGCTGTGGCTTACCTAATATTATCATGATAGTTCGAGAGCTCTTGAACCAAAATAAAATTGATGAACATAAATTAATTTGAATGACTTAATCACATTGAACTCAAGCTAATTTGGGTGAAACAAATAAATGAAATCCAATGAACTTGAACGAAACACCAAAAGAATTTGAATTGACAAAAGAAACAAGCTAAAAATAGTCATCAGTCACATAGAAAACTTTCTACTAGTCATCCAGCTTTCCAAATCGGTCAACCGATTCTCACCCATCAAGGACCAGCACATGCTCTGCCAGTAGACCAGAACCCTAACTAGTTGACTGATTTTGATAGACCAAAAAAGACACCTACTTTGTTGGACGTCTGGTTTCAGAAATGGTCATTTGATTATGATAAAATTGGAATGACATCTGCTCGGCCAGTCAATCAGTAGCTCAATCAGTTGTCATTTCAGTTAAAAAATGATGAATTGGGTTTTAATTCAAGTTTAATTAAGTAAGCTTTGATCGATCCAAATTTAGATCAATTCTAATTCAAACCGAGTCAATCTAGAATCAAAGAAGTCCGAATTGAACTCAAATAATATTCGAACTAAATCAAAACTAATTTGAATTGAACATTAATTAAGTCAACTCATATCGAATTCGAATTAGACTTTAATTGAGTCAAACAATATTCCAACCGAACCATAACAAGTTCAAACAGAATTCCAAACTAAGTTAAATAGCATTCAAACTAAATCACAACAATCTTGAATAGAACTCTAATTGAATCAAACAATATTCAAGCTAAACCATCACAAGTTCAAATTGAATCTCGAACAACATTCAAACTAAACCATAATAAGTTGATATCGAGTCATCAAAACTCAATTGAGTTAAGCCATATTTGAATCAAATCAAATTTGAACCAAACCCAAATCGGATCATGCCGACTTTCAATCAAGTCCCAAGGAGGTCAAGTCAAGTTCGATCTGAACCCTAATCAAGTCAAGTTGGACTTAAATTCAAATTCAAACTAAGTTCAAACCAAGCCCCAACTAGGTCTAGTCAAGTTCAAACCATGCCCCAACCGTGTCAAGCCAAGTTCAAACCATGTCCCAACCAGGTCAAGTCAAGCTCAAACTAAACTCAAATCACATCAAGACAAACTTAAACTGGAACTAGAACAAATATGAACCAGAATAGGTTAAACCTTAACCAAAAATCAGGTCAAATCTAAACCAAAAATAGGTCAAACTTGGACAAGAAATAGCTTAAACTCAAACCAGAAATTAGATCAAATCTAAACCAGAATTAGGTCCAAACCTGAATAAAAAATCAAGTCAAACCTGAACTAGAAATTGGGTCAAACTTGAACCAGAAATCAGGCCAAACCTGAACCAAAAATCAGGTCAAACTTGAACCAGAGAATAGGGCAAATTTGAACCAGAAATCAATTCAAACTTGAACCAGAAATCAAGTCAAACTTGAACTAGAAATCAAGTCAAACTTGAAAAAGAAATCAGGTTAAACCTAAATTAGAAAAATAGACAAACTAAACTAGAAATCAGATCAAACCTGAATTAAAATCCGGTCAACTTGAACTAGAACCAAGTTGAACTAAGCTAACTTGAATTGGAACCCCAAGTCCATCAAAAACTCATTAAGCATTGTATCCAGGATCCATCAAAATTCCATTAAGGGTTGATCCAACATCCATTAAGGTTTAATCCAATAGGAACCCAATCATTGTTGGATCTAAGATCCATCATGGATCCAATAGGAATCTAACTAGGGTAGGATCCAAGATCAATTAAGGTTAGTTGACAACAAGCCCAAAGCCGTCGATGATGTCTCAAATTTAATCAACAAAAATCCAAGACAAGTCATTATTTGTCACATCAAAGATGATTAGCACAAGCCAAGGCTACTAATCATCCATTCAAATCAAATCAAACCAAAGGCAAGCTTGAACTAGCTCAGTTAGTCAGTGAAATGCCTCATTCAAATGAAGTTAACTAGCAATACACTTAAAGCTGCTTGCCACACTTCAAAGTTAAGCTAACTCAAAAGCCATTGGCAATACTAAGCTAAACCAACCCCAAAAGTCATTAGCAATGCTTTAAAACTAATCGAAAATAAGTCAAGAAAGGCCATCGATTATCAAATAAAAGATAATTAGCAAAAGCCAAAGCCGCTAATCACTCCTTCAAATCAAATTAAATGAAGGTAGGCTTAAACCTACTCAGTCAATCAACCAGATGCCTCGTTCAAACAAAATCAACTAACAATATACTTAAAGCTACCGGCCATACTTCAAAGCTAAGCCAACTCAAAGCTATTGGTAATGCTTATCCAAGCCAACCCCAAAAGCCATTGGCAATACTTCAAAATTAATGGATAACAAGTCAAGAAAGACTATCGATTATCAAATCAAAGATGATTAATATAAACTAAAATTGCTAATTGCTCCTTCGAATCAAATCTAACAAAATGTAGGTTTGAACTTATTTAGCTAGTTAGTCAGACGCCTTTTTCAAACAAAGTCAACCAGCAATATGTTTAAAGTTGCTAGCCACACTTCAAAGCTAAGCCAACTTAAAAGCCATTAGCAATCTTAGCTAAGCCAACACCAAAAGTCATCAGCAACGCTTCAAAACTAATCAATAATAACTCAAGAAAGACTATCAATTATCACATCAAATGATTAGCACAAGAAAAGGTTGCTAATTATTTATTCAAATCAAATCGAACCAAAGGTAGACTTGAAATCACTCAATCAATCAACCAAACGCCTTGTTCAAATAAAGTCAACCAATAATATGCTGAAAGTCGCCGATCATATTTCAAAGCTAACCTAACTCAAAAATTCATTGGCAACCCTTAGCTAGGCCAACTCCAAAAAGTCTGACAATGCTTCAAAACTAATCGACAATAAGTTAAGAAAGACCATTAATTAGCACATCAAAGATGATTAGCATAAGCCTAGGCCACTAATCACTCCTTCAAATCATATCAAACAAAGGCAGGCTTGAACTCATTTAGTCAATTAGGCAAATGCCTCATTCAAGTGAAGTCAACCCATAATATACTCAAAGTTATCGGTCACACTTCAAAGCTAAACCAATTCAAAAGACATTAGTGACACATAGCTAAGTCAACCCCAAAAGTCATTGGCGATGCTTCAAAATCAATTAATAACAAGCTGTGAGACCATCGATTATTAAATCAAAATTGATTAATATAAATCTAGGCCACTAATCATTCTCTTAAATTAAATATCGAAAGAAGTCAATTAACAACAGGCAAAAAGCTACCAGTGACACTTGAAATCCTAATAGTGTCAACTAACAAAAACTAAGGCAGTCGGTTATACCAATCGGTATGTTATTAGCATCTACAAAGGATCAAATCAAGACCTATTCAATTAAGGTTCCACTTGGTCAAACAAATAGGAGCGGGACAACAGCAAGCATCAAGCTTCTTCCCACTTTCTCTTTCTTCTTTTCATACTATCCATTTAAATTTATCATAAAGTGAGGATATATCCTTACTTAAGCCATATACCTTCTTTTTAAATCAATCAAATCATACTTTCTTCTTTTGTTTTGTGTCTCTATCTTATTAGTTAGGTTTCTCGTTTTAAATGATTCCTAATAATTATCATGGTAATTAACACTAGGAATTTATGTCTATTGGAAGTCATATTCCCATATCATTAGATTATGCACTTAAACTACAAACATTTGATTTGTTATTTCAAGGTTGCTTCTAGCGGTTTCCGCCATTCTAGGCTACCAATTTTGATCCCACAAATTCTGCCATACCTAGTAGGACATGATTTCTCCTTCAAGTAGAAAAACCTAATTAATATAGACACATATTAAAAGAAAGAAAGGTAATAATTAATAATTAATTTTTCATTACAAGAAAGGAAAAATGGCATCATCTAGTGACCTTCCTATCTAGTGAAGGGTTTGTGGCATACCTCACTAACCAACGATCGTTGCAGGGATACTCAGAGTCTACATAAGCATAAATCAACTTCTTATTTCCCATTCTGGGGGCAAAAACTTTCCATCCAAGAGGAAAAAACTAAGTCCACCTAGGAAGCAAGGGTCAAACTCATTCATAATGGCTAAAATCAAATACCATTATGCAAAGCCTCAATGATAAAATAACAATCATCATAGGGGCAACTAGGTCCATATCAGCTATTAGGCTATGTCCAACACCAATCAATTTATACATCATGCTTCTGCTTTCACCAACAATGTCGCTGCTCCTAGTATTATCGTTGTTGCTATAACTATCATTGATTTGGTTACTGATCCACCTACCTAGTACGGATCAACCCCCTCGTCTCCCACCCAAGGGATAAAGACTAAGTCCACTAAGTGGGTAAAGACCAAATCCATCGAGGTGGCAAAGGTCGAATTTGCCCAAGTGAAAAATGTCAAATTTCATTATGTCAAACCTTGAGGATGAAACAGAGACTCTGTTGGGATAAACTAGGGTACTAGTCTTTCAAAGACTAAGCAATAAGCAAAAGTCAATTTTTGATTGCTTACAACTTGCCAAATGAAAGATCAGTAGGATATTTAGTCAACTTTAATATGTCAATTGAACTTAAAGCTAAGATTCTACATTCCTCACCTTCTAGCACCAAAATGATTAATGGAAAAGAAACTAAATTTAAGAACAAGGATACTCATCCTAAATGTATAACATGGAAAATTCAAATAATTACATAAACTTTGAAAGTACAAATAAAAAAAAATATTTAGCCTATGATGGAACGTCTAGTCCAATCAAAACTAGCTAGTCAAGTATATATTTCATATTTCTCAAGGTAAAACATAAAATAAAATTTTTTAAGAGACATATAATAAAAAATTTTCTTAGTATTCATGTGAATCACCTTCTGCATTAAAGATATGATCTCTAAAAAATATAAGGGCAATATTTAAAGGCAAGGATGGTCGATAATAAAATATGATGGAGTTAAAATTCCTGCACCTTCCGCCCACCAACATCCTAAGTTAACTCTAGGAGTGAAAGCCTAAAAATATAATGACCAATCTACAAATAACTAAAAATTTATTAGGAAAGTTGCTTCAAAAGCAACAGTGCAATGATCAAAAGATAATATCTTGGGAATCTTCTCCTGAGAGACAAAGAAACCATCAAATGAACAATATGAAATAAAGTTCTAAATGGACAAATCTCATATAAAAAATCAAACCAAGATAGGCAAACCTAAAGAGTAAGAAATGATTGGCATCTATTAGTCCGCAAACCTTAGATTTTCGAAAAAGGAATGAGATTACTAAGTCAAAAAAATAGGAAAAAATTAAAAAGGGGGAGAAAATTAGATCGAATGCCAGAATTAGGAGGACTGACATAGTCTCATCCCAGTGTATTATCAACCAAAAAAACCATCGAAAGAGTAAGTACCGAACAGCATTTGTAGGTATATAAAACATGAAATTGAGGTTAAGAGGCATTCAAAATTAAAGCCAAGTCAAAGAAATAACTAACCAATAGGAACATGGTAAAAGCAGCGAAGAAAACATTGCAGTTGGGGAAAAATGTAAGGAAAGATCTGTCGATGACCTACCACATCTTGAGACAAAAATCATTCTTACAATTTAATAAATCAAATCAAATAGGAGGTCTTAATTGAACATAAAAGGATATATTACTTATCTACTAAAATATTTTTCCTAGCACAGTCAAAGTAAAAAAAGAAAAAAAGAGAGAGGACATTATTTCATAAAGTTACTTCTCTTGAAACTCATATGCCAATCTGACATTCTAGAAGATGAATTGTCAGTATGAGATACTGTAGTTTAACAAATATCGATTAAGATATCAGCTCGTTGAGCTAACCGATTGCTACAGAATGTCCTACTCCAATGTCCCAATAAGACATTCTAAAAGACAAGCCCCATGAAAATAGCAACTTTTTGCTTTATTCGTTTCTATACCAAGACATGGTATGAACAAAAAGTCAAGTTCTCAGTAAAGATTCATCAAAACCCAAAGAAGGAGGGTATGATGCAGCTAAAATGCCCTCAAAAACAAAAAATAAATGCTTACAAAGTCCCATTTAACATAATAAACTACTTGGTAAAGACATGATCCTCAATTTGAAAGAAGCTCCACCAAAACTTGAAGATGAGGGGTAAGCCACAATCAATGAATTGATAGAAATCAATCTTGATTTAGAAGTGGACCTTAGGCCAACCTTTATTAGTACACAACTCTCAAAAGAAAATCAAGTCCAACTCAAAGTAGTACTCAAAGAATACATTAACTGTCTCACACAGAGCTACAAAGAGATGCTTGGACTGAAGTCATAATTCTCAAACTGGCTATCAATCTCAAACTTTCACTGTTAAACAAACACTACGAAAGATGAAACTCGACCTAAAATAAAATGTGATTAAAGAACAAAGAAACTAATTGAAACAAGCTTCATAAGAAAAGAAAAATACCTAGATTAGATAACAAGTATTGTGCAAATTAAGAAGAAGAATTGCCAAATTTATATTTGTGTGAACTATGGGGATTTAAATAAAATATATCTAAAAGATGACTTTTCATTACTAATAATGAAAATTATGATTGATAATACGGAAAATTTTGAAACGTTCTCCTTTATGTATGGTTTCTCAAAGTACAATCAAATTAAGATGGATCTTGATATTGAAAAGTATATGACCATTCAAACTCTAATTAGTATTTACTGATATAAGGTGATGTCCTTCAGACTTAAGAATATGAGCATTACTTATCAAAGAGCTATCACCCGAATTTTCGACGATCTCATACACCAGCTGGTTGAATATTATGTGATGACTCGATAGTCAAAACCAAGTCCAAAGATAAGCACATCCAAAACTTAAAAATGATATTTGACCACATTAAAAATTATAATCTGAAAATAAACCCTATGAAATGTGCCTTCAGTGTGTCATCGGAAAAATTTCTTGACTTCATTGTTAGATACTAACGGATTGAAATTGATTTCTGTAAAATTAAAGTTATTTTAAATATATCATTGTGAAACAACCTGCAATGATTGAGATCATTTCAAAATTGACTTTTATATATTAAGGAGATTTATTTAAAATTATTCCAGAAGATGCAAATCCTTCCCAAACAGATAACTTAGGATACTCTCTCTACAAGAAATATATTTTTTTTCCGACGTTAAATATCCAACGCTAATATTAATATCGATTTTGAAGAAGCTTTCGTGGTTATATGATTAGCGTCATCATAGTAGCGCGGCTTATATTAGTTCATTGCCCATTATAACGGGAAATGACTACTTAAATTCTAACCCCGCGCATGTGTGCCTTGCCTCCAGACGCTAACTGTGCCTCGTTGCCACTTCTTCTCGGTGATTTCCAGCTTACCTTCTCCGGCGATCTCCTGCTCACCTTCTCCAGCGATCTAAGTCACCTTCTCCAACACACCTTTGCAGCCACAACGCCGCCAGCAGCCCCCTCTGCCTCCCGCCCGAGCCCTAGGTTAGCTCGTCCTGAAGCTTGTGCTTCTGTCCGACCGGCTCTAGCTCCGTACTAGGAAGGACTCACTGCTACCGCCTCCAACTCGCCGCTGCTGCTATTCACTAGTTTGATTCAATGAATTCTTGGGTCCTATGATTCTATTTGGTGAAATTATGTTGTATTTTTTAGACATTAGGCAAAATTCCTACTATTGTTCTCTACTACAAAAGCTTGATTAATTTGATCTGATTTTGTCTTCGTAATATTAACTCTAGCTTGGATTGCGCTCTCCTCCATCCGAATCCGGCTCCTCCTCTGCCCTGCCTTCTTCCCCCTCCTCCTCCTTCTTCTTCAGAGCAAAGCTGTCTCCTTTTTTAGATATTTAGGGCTTGAGGTTGTAGATTTCTATTGTGAAGTACGAGTGCAATTCATTTCATATGATGATGTTCACTCACTTCTCTATTTATGTTAACTTCTCTCCAATCCTCTTTATATTGCTGGTGATTCATATGCTGGCAAGATTGTGCCTATCGTCACTTATGAGGCTATGCAAATTATTATCTGATTTGGCTTAACATATGCATCTGTGAAAAATCCTTGGGAGTCTTGATGAGTGCTGCCATGAAGCTAATATTTTAGTACTTTCAATAGGGGACATCAAATTACATGGCAATGGGGTGAAAACTAAAATGTTGAGTAACTAACTAGATGATGAATTTGCAACTCTATGCAGCTGGTAAATATAATGTGCTTAATACATGAATAATGTTATGTTTCTGTTTGAACAGCTGTCTTTGCAGTTATTGAATCTGGGGATCAGCCACTTCTGAATCTCGAGGTTTGGCAAAACATTCCCTCTTATCTATCTATGCACTTCTATTTTTTTCCCCAACACCACACTATTATTGTATGCTTTCTTATTTGTCTAGTGGGGATCATGACATAGCACAAATTGTCTTTAGGATTTAAATGGGAGTCTTTTGTTTCTTAAGTTACTGAAAATTGTCTGATGCATTATTCTTTCTGTATATGTAGGAAGATGGTCTTTATGATTTGGAGAAAATTGCTGACATGCTAGAGGTAGGAAATGGAGGAAAATTGCTGACACCTATAGTTATTTCCTCTATCCCATGTCTCTAGCTGCGGCATTCATTGATTTCAAATGAGCTTCTTTGTACCAAAAAAAAAATAAGCTGGAGATTATCTCATTCACATTCACAGACAGTAACTTGGTTGTGGAACCTTTTGGTGGATTAGCTTTATCTGATTTGACTTTTAGCTCTTGTTGCCTTTGCACTTGAACCGTTAGAGTGTATTTTGTATTCATTGCTTCCTCACAATCAATTTGGTCTTTCTAGGTTTGCATCTTTTGTTAAGGTTCTAGATGCAATGCTTCACAGCTGTTATCTCTAATTTTAACAACATGCGGCTATATTTAGAATTATTGAACAAAGCCACCACATCTAGGATTTGGATTGATACTTTTTTTCAATTATGCAATGATGCATTGTAAATGTGTTAGTCTTGTGCTTTTATTGGCAAAGGTAGGAAACAAGCTTATTGACAGATGGTAGATTAAATTCTTAAGTATCTGAATCAGTTAATTGACCAATGGATCTGCAAATTATTGCTTATTTTTCATTTGGACCAAATGTGAGTAGAGGATCTTGATCTTATAAAAAAAGATGGAGATTTTTTTTAAAATTTTTCCTTGCACTTATTATAGAGTGAAGCATCAATACAACTAAATATATGATACAGCTCAATATCCTCTGCCTTTATGCTGTGTGTGTAGGTCTCATTAAATGGAAAGGATGCGTGCAAACTTACTCAGTAGTACGCTGACGTGAGCTTTGTACATACACTACGTTTGTGGATTCATGGAGTGGCCGCGAGTTGTGAACTTTATTGTGTTTATGTATAAATCACGTTTCAAATGTTATATTTTGGCAATACATTGAATGCAATAAAGCATGTCCCCGGACATTTTCTTTTTGAAGATTGGACTTCATGATTATGTTTCTCCTCTTACAATTGATCCTTGGTGCTTCTGATGATCTTGAAGTCATGAAATAGCCTGTGATTGTGAAGTCCTGTCATACGTTATTTTCTTGTATTTGCTTTTAAAGTTGGCTTGGTTGCCACTACAGTAGTGATGCTAACCTAAAAGCGTCGCAAATGGTTCAGGCCATTTGTCAAGACTTATATTTGGCACTGCGAATGGCTACCATTTGCTACTATAAGTCATTCGAGATAGTTTTTATTAGCACCGTGAATATTCTTTAGTGGTACTAATATAGTACTATAAATATTCTCGATGCTGGCTAACGCGAAACATGTTTAGTGTCGCAAATTAGCGCCACTAAAAATTTAACGACACTAATTTTACTATTAGAGGCTTTTTTTAGCATTGGGAATGATAGGAAATGTTGTAGTGGATCCATTTATTTGGGATAAAAATGCCAATAAAGTTTTAAAGAGATTAAGTAGTATTTGTTAAAGTCACCAATTTTGGCAACATTCGTACTTGGTAAACCCCCTAATTCTCTACACTGTCACAATGGAAAGGTCTTCAAGAACACTTCTTGCACAAAATAATGAAAAAGATAAAAAAAAACTTTACTATTTGAGTAAAATGTTAGTGGGGAAAAAAAATAACTACCCTCCCATCGAAAAGTACTACCTTGCACTCATATTTGTAATAAAAAAAATTCAAATATTATTTGTTCTCTCATCAGGTTATTTTGATATTAAGAGTTGATCTCATAAAGTACTTGATAATCAAGTCCGTACTCATTAAAAGGCTAGCAAAATAGACCTCAACTCTCATGGAGTACGATATTAAATTCATTTCTCAAAAGGTAATTAAAGGACAAGCCCTTATCGATTTTTTCATAACTCACCCCAATGCTAAATGACTCTTCACGAGTTGCAAACTCCCATGAAGAAATCCTTTTTGTCGAAGAAGAGAAACCCTACTAAAAGTTATATTTTGATGAGACATCATCAAGTAGATTAGGAATCAAGCCAAAGCTTCTGTAAATTAAAATAGGTATCAAACTTATATTTGTCGCATTGAATATGGACATTTTACAATATTACTATTCTCTCTTAAAACTATGTACAAACAATGAGGCTAAAGACGAGACCCTAATTATAAGACTAGAAATAGCCCTCAACATGGGAATATCTCACCTGCATATTTTTAGTAACTTAATTTTGGTCATGAGTCAAGTGGGGGTGGATTTAAAGTCGACAAATTCGAGCTACTAAAATACTATGACAAGGCTCGAGAACTCATGGGCTAAATCCCACATATTCAAATAACTAAAGTCCCCTAATCCATCAATGTAAAAGTTGATTTCTTAGCCAAGCTAGCCAAAATTTTGGCTAATCCTGACCAAAAGAAAATTTTAATCATATTTTATAGTAGATAAGTGATAAACTCAGTCTTCAGTATCAAACACAAGAAGACTGAATCCAAAATTATAGAGGAAGCAACATATTGGAAGATATCATTCATTGACTACCTCAAAAAATGGAGAACTATTGGAGAATAAATGAACACAAATGCAACTTAGGAAGAGGGCTACGTGTTTTTCACCTATTAACGACACTCTTTATAGGAGGTCTTTTAATTAACTACTATATTATTTTTCAGATGAAGAGGTAATGACATTCTAGAATTTATGAAACTCATCAATTAGACCCAAAAATGATGATGAAAATCAAGTGTATGAGCTACTATTGACCTATGATGGTGAGAGATTACATCGAATACGTACGAAAATATCACCTATGCCAAATTTATGATGACTTCATTTGTCAATACCTAAATCATTTACATCCAACTATATTCTCATGGCCGTTTTAGATATGGGGTATAGATATAGCTAGCTCAATTGAGCCATCTTCTTCCAAAAGTCACAGCTTCATATTACTATGACCGATTATTTTTCTTAATAGGTAGAGGTAATCCCATTGAAAGAAGTGAAAGCGGATGCTATCATTTGTTTCTTTCAGAAAAATATTCTATTCTGATTTAGTATTTCTTAAAGAATTATTTCTGACAATGGATTATCCTTCAGAAGCTTTAAAGTAGATGATTTGAACATCATCACAAGATAAATTATAGATATTCATTCATTTTATAATGCAAGGGTGAATGATCTCACTGAGGCACTCAACAAGACTCTCTTCAAAATATTAAAGAAATTTGTTATTAGAAACAAAAAAGATTGGCATTAGAAACTTTCTGAAGTATTGTAGGCTTAGCGCACTATATATTAAACTCCTATCCATTGGAGGTACAAATTCTCTCTCTAAGGATTGTTTTGTAAGAAAATTATAAAAGAATATAATATTTTTCTTTGCCTATATGAGCTAGACTCCTTAGATGAAATAAGGATCACATCTCAGCAACTTTGGAGATATATTGAACACAACTATTTAGGATTTACAACAAAATGGCTCGAGTCAGATCTTTCTAGAAGGAAAAAATGGTCTTAGTTTTGAAAAGACCTGTAATTTCAAATTAAAGCAAGAAAGGCAAATTTGAGTCTAATGAAGAAAACCCTTATATCATCAAAAATATATTTGAAGGGAGATCCTACCAATTGATTGATGAAAAGGTGGAAAACCCTATGCCACCAATCAATGCTCAATTCTTAAAGAGGTATTATGCATGAGCCTTTAGGGGCAACAATAACAAAATAAAAGAGTGTGTTTTCTCTATGATAGAATATTCGATTTTCTCAAAAAGAATGACCTATTAAACATACACTTCATGTTTCTCGAGGCAAAACATGGACATAAAACCTTGCCCAATCGGCATCCGCATGGCAAATCAAGTCTACTTTTACATGACAAACAAAGACCACTTTTGTATGGCAAAATCAAATCTATTTTCATGTAGCATACCAAGTTCACTTTCACGCGATAATTCAAATCCATATAATCAACTCTTGGAACATAGATGAATGGATACGTATTTGAAGATTCGTCTGAACTTGGATTATATTTAATTTGGAGCCAAAATCAGCTCAAACAAATGACCTCTTTGCATCATCTTCTCGAGTTCCGAGGAGAGGAGAGGGTGCGAACTTGTATGCCCCAGAATGTGCCAAACTAGTAAATCACTTGGTAAACTGGTCGTCTAATTCTAAGGAGTCAGAGCAAGCTCTCTACCGATTGACTAGTTCTCATGAATTAGGATTGGCAGCTCTACCAGTCGATCAATACCCTCTATCGATCGATCAATTCTAATGAGCCAGTAATGGCAGAAGGTCTCTATCGGATGATGGATTCCTCACTTGGTCATCTAGTACATTTTTGGATCAGAGTATTGACATGATTTTTTTGAATCTTCTTATCAATAAGGAAAGAATCCTAGTCAAATCCCACCAGCAATTAACAAAATTTCAATTAAGATTGCAATCTTAAATTATATCAATCAAGGATAAGATTCAAATCTCAATTTCATCAAGATTTCAATCAAATCTTGGAAGATCCACATGGCCACTTATAAGATCCTCATGTTGGAAAAAAAATCCTTGTCAAATCTCATTAACAATCAATAAAATTTCAATCAAGATTGCAATCTCAAATCATATCAATCAAGGACAAAATTCAAATTTCAAATTTCATTGAGAATTCAATCGAATCTTAAAAGATCCTCTTAGCCATTTATAAGATTCTTAAGATAAAAATAAATCCTTGTCCAATCTCATCAAGAATCAACAAAATTTTTAATTAAGAGATTGCAACCTCAGAAAATATCAATCAAAGATCTAAATTTGAGAATAAAAAAAATATCTATCAAATCTCAAATTTGAATTAATCAATGATTCAATTTAAAAATCCTCTCAATCCTATGAAAGCATGCAAAGACTAATACAAAGAGACACAAATTTTTGACAAATTATTGGAAAGATCAGGAACACAATTTATTAGCACGATAAGGATACGAAATTCAACACAAAGGAGATCTCATCTAGGAGGAGACCAAGAGAACATCAAGGAGATATAAGACTCTTATCCTTTTCTTCGTCTTCTTTTAGTTTTATTTCTTCTTCTTCTTTTGCCTCTTATGAGGTCCCTGCTGCACCTCCTCCCACCACTCCCCCTCCAATTTTTCCCTCACTCCATCACCATCGCAGTCACCCGCAGCCCCATCCCATCCCCTACACCGATAGATATCCATCACCATCGCAGCCACCCTGTGTCCACCACTACATCAAACTCTGGCCTCATCACATCTCTTCACCAACTCGAGAGGCTCGAATCTTGAATTCGTCATGGAGTTCTCTAAAGAAAAGAGAAGGAGAAGATGAAGAAGGGAGAAGGAAGAGGCATGGAGAAAGAAATATAAAGAAAGAACATCCCATATGGGAAACCAAAGCAAAAAAAATAGTGAGATCAAAAGAAAGAAATTGAACGTGCTTCCATCAATTGACCTAGGGCTAGCTTACGGGCTTGTCTGAAAATCAATCGATTTAGAGCTAGCCTATGGGTTCATTCAGAAAACTTTTTCTGATCTATGGCCATCCTGTGAGCTAGTCCAAAAGTCAATCAGTGTAGGGCCAACCTATAAGCTCGTCCGAAAGTCATTACGACTAAGGGCCAACGTACAGACTCGTTTGAAAGTCAATCAGTCTAGGGCAAATCTGCAGGCTTATCTGAAAGCCATTTTGACTAAGGGCTAGCTTGTGAGTTCTATCAAAAGTCAACTCAGTTTAGAACTAGTCTGCAGGCTCGCCCAAAAACCATTCTGACTAAAAGCCAACCTGTAGGCTTACTTGAAGGTCTAAACAACTCAGGGTCAACCCGCAAGCTCACCTAAAGTTATCATGACAATCTAAGGGCTCTCAAATCAAAATAAAATCGATGAAAATAAATCAATCAAAATGACTCAATTACATTGAACTCAAGCTAATTCGGCTAAAACAAATAAATAGAATCAAATGAACTAAAACAAGACACCAAAAGAACTTGAATTGACAAAAGAAACAGGCTAAAAATAGTTATTAGTCACAGAAAACTTTCTATCAATCATCCATTTTTCCAAATTGGTCAACCAATACCATGCATCAAGGATCGGCATGAGCTCTGCCAGTCGACCGGCTCTAATAGACCAAGAAATGCACATGCTTTGTCGGACAACTGATATCCAATTCTAATTAAAGTAGAATAACACCTGCTCAGTAGGTCGACCGGTAGCTCAACTGATTGTTTATTTCAGTCAAAAAACTAATGAACTGGTTTCAAATTCAACTTTAATCAAGTCAAGCTCTGATCAATCCAAACTTAGATCAATTCAGATTCAAATCAAGTCAATCTAAAATCAAAATAAGTTCGAATTGAACTCAAACAACATTCAAATTGAATCAAAAATAATTCAAATTGAACTCCAATTGAGTCAAATAATATTTGAACCAAACATAACAAGTTCAAACAGAATTCTAAACCAAGTTAAATAACATTCAAACTAAATCAAAATAAGTTCGTATTGAGTCATCAAAACTCTAATTAAATCAAGCCACATTTGAATGAAATCCAAATGAATACGAATTAAATTCGAACCTAACCCAAATCGAGTTAAGTTGAGTTTGAATCAAGTCCCAACCAAGTCAAGTCAATTTTGACTTGAACCCTAATCAGGTCAAGTTGAACTCAAATTTAAATTCAAATTACATTCAAACCAAGTCTCAACTGGGTCATGCCAAGTTTGAACCAAGCCCCAACCATGTCAAGCCAAGTTTGAACCAAGCCCCAACCATGTCAAGCCAAGTTTGAACCAAGTCTCAACTATTTTAAATCAAGTTCAAACCAAATTCAAATCGAGTCAAGTTGAACTTAAACCTGAAGCAAAACAAATTTGAACCAAAATAGGTCAAACCTAAACCTAAAATCAAGTCAAACCTAAACAAAAAATAAGTCAAACCCAAATAAAAAATCAGATCAAATCTGAATCAGAACTAGGTCCAAACATAAAACAGAAATTAGGCTAAACCTAAACCAGAAATTAGGTCAAACCTCAACCAGAAAATAGGTAAAACCTAAACCAGAAATAAGTCAAAATTGAACCAAAAATCAGGTCAAATCTGAAGTAGAAATCAAGTCAAACCTTAATTAGAAATAAGGTCAAACCTAAACTAGAAAATAGGTTAAACTGAAATAGAAATCAGATCAAACCTAAACTAGAATCAGGTCAAAGCCGAACCAGAACCAAGTTGAGCTAAGCTGACTTGAATTGGAACTCCAAGTCCATTAAGATTTAAACCCAAACCCATTAATAGGTTGAGCAAGGATCCATCAAGAATCCATCAAGGATTAGATCCAAAATCCATTAAGGATCCAGCAAAAACCCATTAAGGGTTGATCCAACATCCATTAAGAGTTCATCAAGAACCCATTAGGGGTTGATCCAACAAGAACCCAATCAACATTGGATCCAAAATCCATCATAAATCCAATAGCAACCTGACCAGGGTAGGATCCAAGATCAATTAAGGTTAGTCGATAACAAGCCCAAAGTCATCAATGACCTTTCAAATTTATCAACAACAATCCAAGAAAAGCCATTGATTATCACATGAAAGATGATTAGCAAAAGTCGAGACTATTAATCATCCATTCAAGTCAAATCAAATTAAAGGCAACCTTGAACTCGCCCAGTCAGTCAACTAGATGCCACGTTCAAACAAAGTCAACCAACAATATGCTTAAAGCAGCTATCCACACTTCAAAGCTAAGCTAACTCAAAAGCCATTGACAATGCTTAGTTAAGTAAAACCCAAAAATCATTGACAATGCTTCAAAACTAATCGACAACAAGTGAAGAAATATCGTTGATTATCAAATCAAAGATGATTAGCACAAGCCTAAATCGCTAATTGCTTCTTCAAATCAAATCGAACTAAAGACAAGCTTGAACTCGCTTAGTCAATCAATGAGATACCTCATTCAAGCTGTCGGCCACACATCAAAACTAAGCTTACTCAAAAGCTATTATCAACGCTTGGCTAAGCCCACCCTAAAAGCCATCAGTAATACTTCAAAATTAATCAACAACAAGTCAAGAAAGATTATCAATTATCAAATTAAAGGCAATTAGCACAAGTCAAAGCCACTAATCACTTTGTCAAATCAAATCGAATTAAAGATAGGTTTGAACTCACTTAGTCAATCAGTTAGATGCCTTATCCAAATGAAGTCAACTAGCAATATGATTAAAGCCACTAGCCACACTTCAAAACTAAGTCAACTCAAAAGCTATTGGCAATACGTAACTAAAACAACCCCAAAAGCCATCGACAATGCTTCAAAACTAATTAACAATAAGTCAAAAAGGATCATCGATTATTACGTCAAAGATGATTAGCACAAACCAAGACCACTAATTATTTATTCAATTCAAATTGAACCAAAGACAAACTTGAACTCTCTCAATTAGTCAACCAAACCTCTTGTTTAAATGAAGTCAACCCACAATACACTTCAAAGCTAAGCCAACTCAGAAAGTTATGGCAATGCTTAGCTAAGATAACCCCAAAAGGTTATTGACAATGCTTCAAAACTAATTGATAACAAGCCAAGAAAGATCATCAATTAGCACATCAAATATGATTGACACAAGCCAATGCCACTAATTGTTCCTTCAAATCAAATCAAACTAAAAGCAAGCTTGAACTTGCTAAGTCAATCAGCCAAATGCCTCATTCAAGTAAAGTCAACTAGCAATATGCTATAAGCCGCTAGTTACACTTTAAAGCCAACCCAACCCAAAAGATATTGGTGAAGCTTAGCTAAGCCAACCGAAAGTCGTCGACTATTAAATAAAAAATAATTAGCGTAAATCTTACACCACTAATTATTCTCTTGAATCAAATATTGAAAGAAGTTAATTGACAATAAGCAGAAAGCCACCTGTGACACTTTAAACCCTAATAGGGTCAACTAACACAAGCCAAGGCAGTAAGCCACACATGTCAGCATATCTTCAGCATCTGCCAAGGGTCAAATCAAAATCCATCTAACTCAAGTTCCATTTAGTCAAGCACATGGGAGTAGAACAATGGCGATCATCAAGCTTCTTCCCACTTTCCCTTTCTTATTTTCATACTTTCCATTTAAATTCATTGTAAAGTGAAGATATGTCCTTTCATAAGCCATGTACCCTCTTCTTAAATCAATAAAATCATGCTTTCTTTTTTTGTTCCATATTTCTATTTTATTAATTAGGTTTCTCACTTTAGGAGATTTCTAATAATTATTAGAGTAATTAACAACAAGGGCTTGTGCTTGTTGGGAGTCATGTTCCCACATTACTTGATTACACACTCAAACTACCACACATCTTGATTTGTCATTTAGAGATTGCTCCCCAGGGCCTTCACCATCCCAAGCCACTGATTTTGATCCCACAATGTTTCCATAACACCTGATTGTGCAATCAAATCACACACATTTGCTTTGTTATTTTGAGGTCATTTCTTAGGGTCTTTGCCATCCCAAGCCATTGATTTTGATCCGATAGTGTTAAACTTGCAACATGAGATTAGGCAAGTTGAAAATAGTTGCATTACTTTCATTGATAAAATTTGTAGAGATTGTTTACATGCCAAGTACTAGGTAAAACTTTGCCGTCATTTTGCTCTAATTTGTATGTTTCTTTGCCTACACATCATACCACTTGGTGTGGACCCTTCCAATTAGGAGACAGCTTCCTTGTGGCACTATTTGTGACATCATTTCTTCACAGTACCAAGCCCCCACTTTGAATATGTGGTCTTTAACTTGTCCACTGTACATGTGGGCTTTGCGCTAGTAATAGGCAACTACTCGAATTCAAGACTACTCCTGCACTTCTAAAAGAACGTTGTTCTCAGATTGAAGGTCTATTTTGTTAGCCTATAGGTCATATTCTTAGACTCGAGTGATGGAAGCCTATATTTATGGGGATAACAGCTTCCCCTTCGTAAGTGAGCATGAATGATGTCTCTCCCATGGCCCTTCTTGTGGTATTTATGTAGGATCATAGGATTCTTGGCAACTCCTCCACCAATGCACCATTTTCCCCCTCTATGTGTTCTTCCTACTATGATCTTATATGTTACTTCAACAAGTTCATTTGCTTGAGGATGAGCCACCAAGGTAAACTTTTTTTTGATGTGCAAATATTCACAAAAACTATGAACCTTGATTCTATCAAACATTTTTTCCATTGTCCGTGACAACCACTTTTGGGATTTCAAACCTACATGTTACATTTTGCCAAAAGAACTCCTTCACCTTTTGTTCTATTTTGGTTGCCAATAGCTAAGCTTCAACCCATTTTTTGTGAAATAGTCATGGCAACCACAAGGAATTTTCTCTAGCTGGAGGCCAGTGGTAATAGGTCAAGGATATCCATACCCTATTAATTCAACAAGCAATAAGGTTAGGTCTGTTGGAGTTCCACCATCAGGGCATAGTGCAAAGGCACATATAGCTAGCATCGCTCATAGTTAAAGATGTACTTCAAAGCTTCTTTCATCAAATTGGGTCAGTAAAAACCTAGCACAACAACTTATGTGCTAGGTTGCATCCATCAATATGGCTTCCACATATACCCTTATGCACCTCTTGGAGCTCATAGTATACTTCTGTCGAGCAAGGCACATTAACAACATTATGGTAAATGATCTTTTATAAAGTTTACTCTCTAGGATTACAAAGTTCAGCGATGCATTTTTAACTTTATGAGCTTTGACAATATCCTCAAGAAGCTTCCTAGAGGTCAAATACTCCATGAAAGGATCCATCGAGCTCAATTATTGCTCTAGTGTCTGAATCTTCGCTCAAGAACTGATACTTAGTGAAGGAAAGGTCTCCATATGTATCACACATTCCTTTCTCCCATAAGAGGCTAACACCAAGCAAGCTAGAGAGTTTGTTTCTATGTTCTCTTCCAAAGTTATCTACTAACTCAAATATTTAGGTAGCTTGCCACACCTCAACTAGGTACTTCTCCATCAACACATCCTTAGCTTCATATACACCATTCACTTAACTAATGACAAGCTGTGACACTAAAAAGATGGAGCTTGTAAGATCCAATGGCCCATGCTATCCAAAGTTCAAGAACTATGGCTTTGTACTTTATTGTATTTTTTGTGGCTTTGAATCCAAAACTCAAGGAATACTCCAACATGTCTCCTATTTCGCAAGAGGAACCATCCTCATAGACCTTCCATTCATGTGCCTCTATCCTTCCTAACTGGGTAACATGAGCTCCACTAGAAAATCAACAAGAACCTATACTTTAATAGTAGGTCAAACTTCAAAGTGTATGTCAAATTGTTCAAGTTTTGTGGCCTATTTTAGTAGTTTTTCGGAGCTCTCAGGCTTCTATAATGTTTGCCAAAGTGGGTAGTTTGTCAAGATATGGATTGAGGAGGCCTAGAAGTATGGGTGCAACTTCTATAAGAAAAGTACTATATTGTAAGTGAACTTCTCATTGATTGGTTACCGCAGCTTAACTCCAGTATGTGGTTGGTGTAATACATTGGGTGCTGTCTTCCCTCCCGATTGCTCAACAATATATAACTGACTAATCTACTACTAGCCACTATGTACAATTAAAGGGCTTCGCTAGGGCTTAGTTTCACTAGCAATAGTGGGGAGGTGAGATATCCCTTCAAACTCTCAAAGGCTTGCTCACATTCCTCATCGCACCAACAATGATGTTTCTTCCTCAATGCCTTGAAGAATGGCAAACACCATTCCTCGGACTTTGATAGGAAGCAACTGAGAGTTGCTAGGTGCCTCGTAAGTTGTTGCACCCCTTCACCAAGGTGGGGAACCTCTTTCAAGAACAACCTTGATCTTTTTTGGTTTTGCCTCAATCCTCTTTCAAACACAAGATATCACAGGAACTTTACAACCGCAACTCCAAGAGTACACTTCTCTTGGTTTAGCTTCATTCAATACTTTGTGAGCATTAAAGGTCTCCTACAAGTTAGAAAGGTAATCTAAGGTATGGATGCTCTTCACCAACATGTATTCACATAAGCCTCTATGTTTCTCTTGTGTTGCCCTTTGAAGACTCAGTTCACCATCCTCTACTACATGGCACTTACATTCTTTAGCCCAAAGGGCATGACCATGTAACAAAATATTCCTTGATTAGTAATGAATGAAATCCTCTCCTCATCTCTCGAATGCATTCAAATATGATGATACCTTGAGAAAGTGTCCAAGATGCTCAAGAGTTGGTGGCCTGTAGTAGAGTCCACAAGCTACTCGATCATAAGGAGGGGATAACTATCCTCCAACCATCCCTTGTGAAATTCTGTGAAGTCTACACAAATCCTCCACCTCCTATATCTCTTCTTCACTATCATTATGTTAGCTAACCACCCCAAATACTAGACCTCTTAGATAAACCCCGCCATCGAAAGCTTCACTACCTCATTAGTGGTGGCTTTCTAATGCTTTAAGGTGTTTTTCCTTCTACTTCATAGGCTTTGCACCTTCATTGATGGCAAGTCTATGCTTGATGACATGAGGGTCAATTCCTAGGATGTCATTTGGGGACAAGGCCAAGACATCCTTATTATCCCTTGTTTAACTAGATTTGGTAACCCAACTTTGACTTTGAGTTTGACAAAAATTAGAATTATGCTACACCAGTTGACCTCTTGGTGAACCGGTCAACCAATTCTTATAAATAGGATTTCGCTATACCTAAGGCATACCTACTATAGCTTCATCATATCTCTCCACTAACCTGAGAAGCTTGACTCTTATGGCTTGCCATGGAGATTTCTAAAGAAGAAGGAGAAGATGAAAAAAAAAACAAAGAGAGAGAGAAAGAGCATCCCATGTAGGAAACCAAAACAAAATAAAAAAATAAAAAAAGGAAAAAGATGAAAATAAAAAAAAGGAGGAAAGAAATAACTCAATTACATTAGACTCAAGTCAATTCAGCTAAAATAAATAAACAAAACTAAACTGACTTGAGCAAAGCACTAAATGAACCTAAGTGGACCAAAATAAATGGACTACAACTAGTCCAGACGAGCAAAAAAGGATTTGTCAGTCGACTGATACATCAATTGATCGACTAGTTCTAACCAACCAAGAATGGCACCTATTCGGTCGGTCAATTGATACCTGAACCTGTCCACTGGTTCTGTTGAATCTGAAAAGACACTTGCTCAGTCAGTCGATCGATACCCCAATCAGTCATCTATTTTAATTAGAAAAGTGATAACATGAATTCAAATTCAGTCATAATCAAGTAAAACTTCAATTGGCCAAATCTAAATTGATTCAAGTTCAAATTAAGTCAATCTGAAATTAAGGAAAGTTCAAACTGAACTCCAATTGAGTCAAATAATATTCAAACTAAATCACAACAGGTTCAAATAGAACTGATTAAGTCAAACAATATTCAAATTAAGACATAATAAGTCCAAATAGAACTCTACGATTAAGTCAAACAATATTCAAACTAAGCCACAATAAGTCCAAATAGAACTCTAAAAGGAGTCAAATATTATTCGAATTAAATCAAGACTAGTTCGAATTTAACTCTAATTGAGTCAAGGCACATTTGAATCAAATCAAATTCAAACCAAACCCAAATCGGGTCAAGCTGAGTTCAAACTGAATTCCAATTGGATCAAGTCGAGTTCAAACCAAATCCTAACCAGGTCAAGCCAAGTTTAACCTAAACCCTAATTAGGTCAAATCAAACTCAAATTCAAATTCAAACTAAGTTTGAATTAAACCCTAATTGGGATAAATCAAGTTCAAACTAAACCTAAATTGGGTAAAGCCGAATTCGAACCTAAACTAAAATAGAACAAACTTGAACTAGAACAAGTCAACTCTGAACTAGAATAGATCAAACCTAAAATAGAACAGGTCAAACCTAAACTAAAATCAAGTTGAATCAAACTAACTTGAACTTGAAGCCAAACCCATTAACAGGTTGAGCCTAGATCCACCAAGAACCTATTAAGATTTGGACCCAAGATCCATTAAGGATCCATCAAGAACCTATTAAAGGATGGAGACATTATCTATTAAGAATTCATCAAGGACCCATTAGGGGGTCAAATCCAACATCCAGTAAGGATCTATCAAAAACCCAAAAAGGGTCGGATCCAATATTCATTAAGGATTCGTCAAGAACCCATTAAGGGTTGGATCTAACATTAATTAAAGACCCATAAAAACCCAATCAGAGTTGGACCTAAGATCCATTAGGGAACCAATAAGAACCCAACCAGAGTAGGATCTAAGATCGATTAAGGTTAGTCGACAACAAGTTCAAAGTCATTGATGACACCTCAAATTTAATTGATAATAAGCCAAGAAAGGTTATCGATTATTAAATCAAAGATGATTAGCACATGCCAAAGCCACCAATCATTTCTTAAATCAAAGGTAGGATTGAACTCACTTAATCAATTAGCTAAATACCTTATGCAAATGAAGTTAACCAACAACACACTTAAAGTTGTCGATCACACCCTTCAAAGTCAATTAATCCTAGAAGTCATTAATAATGCTCTTTTAAAACTAGCCAAACCCAAAAGTCATTGGTGATGCTCCTTTAAAAGTCAGTTAACCCCAAAAACTATTGATGACGCTTCCTTCAAAACTAGCCAAATCCAAAAATCGTTGGTGATGCTCTCTTCAAAATCAATCAACCCAAAAGTCATTGATGACACTACCTTCAAAGCTAATTAAACCCAAAAGCCATTGGTGATACTCCCTTCAAAGCTTTAGCTCAAAACGCCATTGATGATGCTCTCTTCAAAGCTAGTCAAACCCAAAAAGCTATTGGTGATGCTCCCCTTAAAGCCAGTCAAACCTAAAAGTCATTAATGACGCTCCCTTCAAAACTAGCCAAACCTAAATGTCATTGGTCACTCTCCCTTTAAAGCCAATCAACACAAGAGCTATTGACAACACTCCCTTCAAGGTTAGTCAACCCTGAAGACTATTGGTGATGTTACAAGCCAAGGTAATCGGCCACATCTATCAACATATTATCAATATCCATCAAAGATCAACTCAAGACCCATTTGAGTCAATTGCATCAAGCTTCTTTTCCACTTTCTCTTTTTTATTTTCATACTTTCCATTATTACAAATTTAAATTTATTGTAAAGTAAGGGTATATCCTTCCTTTAAATCATATATATCCTTTCTCAAATCAATAAAATCATGCTTTTTTTCTTTTTTATCTCTATTTTATTAGCTATATTTCTTATTTTAAAAGTTTCTTGATAATTATCTAGGTAATTGATAAAAGGAACTTACACTTACTGTAAGTTATGTTTTACAATGATTGATTGTGCATTCGAACCATCACACTTTCAATATATCATTTCAAGATTGTTCCTCGGGGTCTTTGCTATCCCAAGCTATCAATTTCAATCCCACATCCCTCAATAGCTTCTACTATTTATTTTGCTTCACAGGCTTTGTAGCTTTAATAAAGAAAAGTCTATGCTCTACAACCCAAAGATCAATTCATAGGAGATAATATGGTGACCAAGTAAAGATGTCTTGATTATCCCTTAGTAGCTTTTATAGTTTAGATAAGAGGGATTCCACAATCTCAGCCCCAACTGTCACCAAACTACCTATTGTTTCATCCAGTTTATTTTCCTCTAAGTCTTTGTTCTTCCCAATGTGTAGCATATCGGTGACAATCCAAATCCTTGTCATCATAGGCTTCAATGACTCCAAACTTGGTAGAAAATTGCATGACCAAATGATATGTAGAGATCATTGCTTGTAGCTTGTTCAAGGCCAACTTTCCCAAGATTGCAATATAGGGTTACTGCACTCTTACAGCCAGAAAATCTATTAACATTGTCAAACTCTAGCATTCTCCCACTATGATGAGGAGATGAGCTATTCCTTTTGGGCTTAAGGAGCCTCCTGTAAAACCAGTGGGATTACCACTGTAGGGTGCATTGGTTGGTCGCACTTCATTTGATTGTATGCTCTCAAACAAGATCTTCGTCAATGGTATTGTATCTATCATTACCTTGCAAGTCAGGTAGCCATCTAATACCACAATTATCACCAAAGCCTTATCATGTTGGTCTACAACATGGTCTAGAACTTGAATCAAAGCCATTGCGCCTCTATGTTGCAATCTTCCTTGTAGCACTTGGTACTTCCTAGCCCCCCAATGGGAGCTCAGTGCTTGGTATCAACCAAGCTCTCAATATCAGGCTGCACATCCTCCCATATTATCGCCAAATATCATTTGATTATTTGAGGTGGGAGCTTGGGGACCTTGTTCATGCTATGAGGACTCATACTTTGGTTTCTTAGCATCCTTCTACAGTGGATTCTACTGAGCTCTCAATTCTACTCTAACAAACTAGCTTAGGTTCCCTGCTTGAATTAACATCTCAATCTCCATTTTAAGATTCAGTCATAGTCTTGATGGAACTTGTAATACTTCAAGGTATCAGCTTTACTTCTATTTTGTCATATCCTAAGGGCCTATAGAGCTAGTCTCTATATTCAATCTAGGAGAGGATCTCATTTCGCAAGTATTTGAGTGGGGTGTAAGTATGAAATTAGGGCCTATAGTCTTGTAGTCCGATTTTGGGCTTTTGGGTTCAGGCTATTTAATGTCATTCTTCTTCCTTTTACTTCGGAAGCCCTCAGTTTTATGCCAATTTATCATCATTTTCTCAATGTTGATGTGTTCACACCTGTTCTATGAACTCAACAAGGGTTTGCATTGGTTTCCTTGCCATCTGATAGGTAGCTCTCCCTGCTCTTTGTGCATTCATCGCTGCAACCAATACTATGGAACTTTCTAGATCATCCACTCAAATTCAAGATGCATTGAAGCATGCCAAATAGTCCTAGAGGGCTTTCACTATTTGTCTACTAAATCACTAGTAGTGTCAACAAGTCGTAACACTAAAATAAGTGAGATGAACTAGTTGATAAATTTCATCTCTAAATCCTTGAAGCTCATAATTCAACCTCTTAGCAAAGTAGAGAATCAAGTCTTGGTTAGGCCTTGTCGGATTGTAGGGAATGCTTTGCGCATAGTTGTTTATGATTCCCCATGAAGTAGCATGCTACTTTTAAAGGAACTAACATGGTCCAATGGGTCCTCGATTCCATTATAAGACTCCCATGGTGGCTGACGAAATTTAGCCTGTGATAGTGTAGAGAGTAGTTTTGAGGTGAGGGCATTCAACACTTCATGTTTTATCTTGGAAGGACCAGCAATGGCTCAAACTTTTTAGTCAACTATCAATGCAATTTTCTTCTCAATATCTTTTGTGTTCCTAGTCACTACTTTTGATGTAGTGGTGCTTCCCTCGATGGTTAGCTCATATGCTTTTGATGAGGGCTCATTGGGATGAGACAGCTTAGGGAGTTGGATGAGTTACCAATTCTCCAGTGTTTGTTACCTTGTATTGTCAGCTTGTAATGTGCATATGGGCCTTGTTGGTCACCTAGGGGAGTACTTCTTCGAGCTCCCGAGTTTTGGACATTTTGTGCTCATGTCACATTCTCTATGGCCTCACAGCATGCATGCTCTATGCCACACTCTTGATTAACTAGTTGTTGAGTTTGCAGAGACATTTGAAACATGCATTATTGTTCTTTGATGAGTGCCTTATGGTGTGGATCTCAATCAGTAGTTGGTTCCACTTGGCTCAAGAGACTTAGTCCTCACCTTGATTCTCCTTGATAGGCTCCAAATGCCTTGGTTTGAGGTTTTATTGTTGGATTTGATGTTCTGACAAGGCCACAACGAACTACTGTTGAGCTCTTGAACCATCACCGGACAAAGCTTGCTAGGAAGTTGTTGGTTTAGTTCTCTTGCCGGCTACTTGCCTCCCTACTTTCAATTGCTTTGGAAGCATAGCCATGGTTGACTACTTGAAAAGTTTTCAAGCATATCCCAATGAAATTAAGCAACATTATTGCAGCAATATGGTTTGGGATTTCATTGAGCTTTGCCAACCTTTCTAGTCAAACCACAATCTACAGCATTAGCACCATGAGGTGCCCATCCGGAGAGATCTAGATGAGAGGACTTCGATGCCTAAGTTACACATATTGCGATTGTATAGAGAATAGAAGTAGGAAGAAGAAGGAAACTTTATTTTAAGTGTAGGTTGTGGAAGAAGAAGATCACGTGTTCAAGCTTGTCTATTTATAGAGGATGCAAAACTCTATCCTTGAGTTAGAGTGGTCTAACTACGATCCTGGGCTATAATATATTTAGGAGTAATTTTGAAAATTTACCTAGCTTTCCGCGCCATTGCATAGTAAGAGATGGAGTAAGTCATTGTTATCACTTTTAAGGAACTACTTTCTTAAAAGACATGTCACCAATATGCTCTACTCCGCACTGTTTGGAGACTCCAATGTGGTCACCATTCTTAGGGCAATCTGGAGATTCAGGAGGCCATATGAGCTCAACCGGGCTCCAGTGGTTCAGCTTTTGGGTCTTAGTTCCACCTCTCATATTACTATGAGTTGGATATCTGGTTTGGGAAATCCCGCTCCAAACCCAATATATGGACCATCAGTTTACCTTCTTAGTTCTAATTGGCACATCACCTCCAAAGATTGTTCCCCTACCATGTTGAAAACTCTGGAAGTGTACTAGCTGGCAGGAGCATTCACTGGAAGAACAATAACTACCTCTACCTTTACCCACAGAACTCCATAATATCTTTCGACCTTTGCAGTGAGAAGTTCAGAGTAAATGTGACTCCGTGGATACCACCTTCTGCCTCCATGTCTTACAGAGTAAATGTGATTCTTGGCAAGCTCAAATACAATTTATCCATCTATGACGCGCACAACAATCATGATCATTCTCATTGACGTTTGGCTTGAGGAGCAAAGCAAGCCAAGCATGGGCTCTCTCGAGCGCCGCATCAAAAACACTGTATGGAGGTTTGCTCGTCCGATGACTTTCCAGCAAGGCAGAGTCCTCCTCGCGGGCGGGAAATCACTTGGAACCATTTTAAGAGTATAAACTTTACAAGAATCATTGACAAGTAGAGGAGATTGGAAAATCACAGTACATCGATCGGTGACTTGTGGGATGGAGTCTTCCCCAACTTGTGGGATGCAACGAGTGTTGTTCAAGCTGCGATTTACACAGAAAGCCTGTCTCTGTTTGCGGCTTTGACTTTAAAGATGGTGCTCTTGGCCAATCATAGCTAGCCGTGTAAGTTTCCTGCTACATAGGACCAATAAATAGCATTCGAATTATATGTCTTAAAGGTCTGATTATGCTGTGAATATAACAATTTATTATCCCTTATTGCCATTGATGTTGTTTTGCTAAATGGTTACTGTAACACCCCATTGTCGTCCGATTAAATCACAATACGAAGTGGATAATATATATAAAAAATTTATAGAATACATAGAATTAAGATTTATTATATTAATGCAAATATAGTTTAGATAACTTACAGAAAATGGTCCAATAATAATTACTCTAGTTTCTCACAATATTCTCCATATAAGAAAATAAAATAACCTACAAATAAAGTAATTTCAAACGTAATCTTGCACACGTGCACTACTACTAATGTCACTTGTGTCAATAAGCTATTCTCCTGTGAATGAGGAGAGTCAAGGGGTGAGCCAAAAATGCTCAGTAGGGAGTTATCTCCTCCAAACAGTAGGAGAAATTAATATATATGAGGCAATAATAAAATTAACAACAGTAACATCAATAATAATACAATCATAATGATGATTAGATAAACCAACATCCACAGTAAGGAATGAATCAACAGAGATATCACAATCACGATAACCAATGGTTAGGGATTGTGACTATGGACTCCCCTATAGATATTACGGAGATGGTTGTACCCCCCACCAAGCAGGGTCAAACTAACCTACATGTAAATCAGTCTGCGAGTGTGGTTAGACCCCCTACCAAGCAGAGTCATACCACACTACACTCTCAACTGCTGATGAGAGTGGTGATCCTGTTTAGCCATACAACGGATCACATCCCCTAGAACTTAGGAGACTGGCCATAATATAACCGTGTGGTCAGACCCCCCTACTAAGCATGATCATACCACGCTGCACTCTCAACTACTGATGGAGTGGCGATCCCGTCTAGTCATACAATGGATCACATCCCCTAGAACTTAGGAGACCGGGCACAGTATAAGGGTGTGGTTGGACCCCCTACCAAGTAGAGTCCTCTCACGCTGCACTCCCAACTGCAGATGGAGTAGTGATCCCATCTAGTCACACAATGGATCACGTCTCCCACAACTTAGGAGACAGGCTACTGTCACATTTGACAGTCTTGCTAATCCCATACTAAAGTAGGGAATCGCCGACTAGTACCAGCCAAATAAAATCCTATTGTATATGTCCCCCAATATACCAAAGGCTCAGCCACAGTAAATATCGAGTCGAGATTATCAAATGATGGAAAAGAGTCGACTCAATCACAAATCAGATTAGATCAGTTAGAAGATATTATCAATTTAGTCCTTCAATTATAAGATATTATTTAACTTCTAATCAATGTTCAATTCAAATCTCTAATCAGTTCTATAAATCCAAGATTAAATTTAACGAATTAGGCTGATTAACTCAATTTAGAGCCAACAAGTTCTCTAAGTGTTTGACCCGTTACTAATTAAACTTCCAAACTAATTTCATCAAATTATAATTCTAGATCATTTGGTTTAACCTAACAACTTAGGTCATCAATAACCCAATTAACTCAAACCTCAACCCAAACCAACTTCAAACCATAACGTAAACCAAAACCAACCCTACCTTATACCTAAACCCATCTCCTCCTTCCTCCTCAAAACCCTAACCCTAATTCGCCGCCGCCGCCACCATCGTCTCCGCTAGGCCGCCGCTGTCGCGGGGTCATCACCACCAGGCTGCCATCTCTGGTCATCGTCAACTCGTGCCATCAGGCTGAAGCAGGCGTCACTACAGCCTGCACAGCCGCGTGCACGCACATTAGTGCACAGCGCAGCCGCATATTGGCTGACCCCCGGCCCTCGCAGTCATGCACGCGCCACCGGCCACTCCCATCGCCATGCCACGCGCTGGAATTGTGCCAGCGCCAGGTCCCATGCTGGAGCCACGTTGCCACCGGGTCTCGTGCTGCTTGCACGCGATGCCTGTGTGCAGTGACGCCGCACGCTACCTCACCACACGCCGCCAGCGTCAGCCGCCTCACTCCTGCCGCCCTGTTCTCCGTTGGCGAGCAGCTCTCATTGCTTTATGGAGAGGAATGAAGGTTTTGCATAAATAATCTAATTTCTATTAGGTTTTGCTTAATCTAAGTTATCATCATCGGAATATCATGAAGGTCACTAAGTTTACAAATTATTTGACATGAAATTATCTCAGAAATAAAGGCAAAAAGAGAACAAACGAAAACAAAGGTACCCTATCTCGTGTCTTGATGGGAATTGTCCTGAAACTTATTACCGCTCTGTGAGCCTTCACGACGATTGTTTCCTAACTCTCTTCACTCCTAGACAAGTTCTCAATCCGTGAAGGTTTAGTGGGTGTTTGCTGCATATAAATAGAGACAGTTATTGGGTTGTGGGCTATGGGCCTAAGTAATGGGCCGTTATGGAGTAGCGGGTGATTACATCCCTTCCCCCTTTAATAAATTTGGTCCCAAATTTAAAAATGAGCTTTCTTCAAAAAATATGGGGGTATTTGGCCTTGATGTCCTCCTCTCTCTCCCAAGTGGCCTCATCCACTGAGTGATGTTGCCATAATACTTTTACTAAAAGAATCTCTTTTCTTATCAACACATGCTCCCTTCGCTCCAAAATTTGAATTGGCTGCTCCTCACATGTCAAGTCCTCCCTCAGCTGTAACTATTGAAATGATAAAATATGTGTGGCATCTCGAATGTATTTTCTTAGCATTGACACGTGAAAGACATTGCCAATGCTGGAGGTAAGGCGAGTTTATAAGCAATTGCTCCAATTCTCTCCAAGATTTCGAAGGGGCCAATATAACGAGGTGCTAACTTGCACCTCACCCCAAATCTCATCACGCCCTTTGTTGGAGAGATCTTTAGGAAAACATGGTTGCCCACGAGAAACTCCAGGTCCCATCTTCTAGTATTAGCATAACTTCTCTGTCTACTATGTGCTGTGAGTAACCTCTTTTGAATCACCTCAATCTTCTCAGTAGCTAGCTGGACCAACTCTGGACCCAAAATCTTCCTCTCACCAACCTTTGTCCAACACACAGGGGATCTATACTTTCTCCCATACAAATCCTCATAGGGTGCCATTTGAATACCCACGTGATAACTATTGTTGTAGGTGAACTCAGCTAGACACAAATGAGAGTCCCAACTCCCCTTGAAATCCAGAGCACACACTCTCAGCAAATCCTCTAGGGTTTGGATTGTCATTTCTGATTAACCATCAGTTTGAGGGTGGTATGCAATACTAAAACGTAGCTGTGTCCCAAAGCTTTTTGAAAACTACCCCAAAATCGTGAAGTGAATCTAGGATCTCTATCGGAGATAATGGTAACGGGTACTCCATGAAGCTTCACTACCTCCTCCACATATAATTCAGCAAGCTTGTACAAGGAGTAGGTCATTTTGATAGGAAGAAAATGAGCTGATTTAGTTAACTGATCCACTACAACTCAAATAACATTCAATCCTTTCCTTGTCCTTGGTAGCCCAACCACAAAGTCCATGGTTACATGTTCCCATTTCCATTCAAGGATAGGAAGTCGATGTAACCTTCCTGCTGGTTTTTGGTGTTCAATTTTGACCTATTGACACACTAGATATTTGGAAATAAATTCTACAATATCTCTCTTCATGCCCTGCCACCAATAATCTTGCTTCATATCTCAGTACATTTTTGTGCTACTTGGGTGTACCGAGAAGTGAGAGCAGTGCGCCTCGCTTAACAATTCATGCTTCAATTGAATATCGTTTGGGACACATAGTCGACCTTGATATTGAGCCACACCATCAGTTGTCACATCAAACCCTAGTTTGGGATCTTGAGTTAAGTCCAATTTTAAAGTCTGTAACATAGGGTCTTTCAACTAACACTCCTTAAGTTTTAGCACTAATTTTGACTCTAGGTGCAATCTGGCTAGCAACCCTCGTTGAATCTCTGATATCATAATAAAGTTCATGTCTCTCAGAGTTTCTAAGGTCTTCTATTTTCTTACCAATAAATGGACCGAATATCCTGCTGATTTCCTACTGAACGCATCTGCAATAACGTTAGCTTTGCCTAGGTGGCAATTAATCGAACAATCATAATCCTTTGATGGAAGCATCACTATATACCACCAAACCATCACCCCTAGAACGTATGGTCAACACAAGTGCAGTGGTCAACCTTATCTTTAATTCTTGAAAACTTTACTCACAGTCTTTTGCCTAATCAAATTTAGCATCCTTCTGAGTCAACCGGGTCAGTGGAGTAGCAATTTTGGAAAAACCCTTCACGAATCTCCTATAGTAACCTACCACTCCAAGAAAGCTTCTCACCTCGATTACATTAGCGGGCCTTTTTTCAGTCCAACACAGCTTTTATTTTCTTAGGATCCACTGATATGCCAGCACCAGGGATCACATGACCCAAGAAAATTACCTCTGACAACTAGAAGCCACAATCACTAAGTTTGGCATATAATTTCTCTTGTCTTAATGTTTCTAACACAATTCTGAGATGTTGTTCATGTTCTTTATGATTCTTGGAATATATTAGGATATCATCTATAAAAACAATGACAAACTGATCTAAATACTACCTGAATATCCTATTCATCAAATTCATAAAGACAGCCGGTGCATTGGTCAAGCCAAATGGCATAACAAGAAATTCATAATGTCCATAACAAGTCCTCAGATGTCCTCCTCCTTGACCTTTAGTTGAGGGTAGCCAGATCTTAGGCCAATCTTTGAGTACACTAGAGTACCTTGTAACTAATCAAAGAGATCATCAATCCGAGGAAGAGGATATTTGTTCTTTACTGTGATTTGATTTAATTGATGGTAATCAATGCATAATCTCATAGTTCCGTCTTTCTTCTTCACAAAAAAGACTGATGCACCCCAAGGAGATGCACTGGGGCGTATGTGACCATTGTCCAAGAGTTCTTGCAATTGCTTTTTCAACTTCACTAACTCCACCGGTGCCATTCTATAAGGGGGTCTTGAGATCGGAGTTGCACCAGGCATGAGGTCTATGCCAAACTCCACCTCTCTGTCAGGTGGCAATCCTGATAACTCATCAGGAAAGACTTCTGGATACTCTCAGATAATAGGAATGTCCTCTAATTGAGGTATACTCGATCGCTCCTCAGAGATAAAAGCTTGATATCCCTTTCAATCCTTCATCAGTAGTTGTTGGGCTCGAAGAAAAAAAATGATAGGCGGAAGGTTTTCTTACATACCGGAGAAAGTAAAAGCGTCTTGTCTAAGTGGTCTGAAAGTTATTATCTTCATGAAACAATCAACATTGGCATGATAAGCTGCCAACCAGTCCATGCCTAAAATGACATCAAAGTCCTTAAAATTTAATAGCATTAGATCAACAGTGAGTTCTTAGTTTTCAATTCTAATAATACATTGCTTGAATACCTGATCTACAATCATTCTATCGCCAGTAGACATTCCAACTATCAAAATTATCTTTAGAGGTTCAGCCTTTCTAGTCAGCTTGATAGCAAAGTGAGGGGCCATAAAAGAATGTATAAATCCAGAATCGATCAATATAAAGGCAATCCTATTATCAATAAAAATTGTACCTTGCACCACATGAAATAAATCTTAAAACTATGTTATTCTTAAACCTTATGCTCTGATACCATATAAGTTGTAACACTCCCGTTGTCGTCCGATTGAACCACAATACAAAGTGGACAACAAATATCAAAGGTTTACAGAATACATAGAATTAAGATTTATTATATTGATGCAAATATAGTCTAGATAACTTATAGAAAATGGTCTAATAATAATTACTCTAGTTTCTCACAATATCCTCCATATAAGAAAATAAAATAATTTACAAATAAAGTAACTTCAAACATAATCTTGCGCACGTGCACTGCTACTGTTGTCACTTGTGTCTATCAGCTATTCTCCTGTGAATGAGGAGAGTCAAGGGGTGAGCCAAAAATGCTCAATAGGGAGTTACCTCCTCCAAACAGTAAGAGAGATCAATATATATAGGAGGCAATAATAAAATTAACAACAGTAACATCAATAATAATACAATGACAATGATGATTAGATAAACCAACATCCACAATAAAGAATGAATCAACAGAGATATCACATCCACGATAGCCAACGGTTAGGGACTGTGACTATGGACTCCCCTATAGATATTATGGAGATGGTTGCACCCCCCACCAAGCAGGGTCAAACCAACCTACACGTAAATCAGTCTGTGAGTGTGGTTAGACCCCCTACCAAGTAGAGTCGTATCACGCTGCACTCCCAACTGCTGATGGAGTGGTGATCCTGTTTAGCCATACAATGGATTGCATCCCCTAGAACTTAGGAGACCGACCATAATATAACTGTGTGGTCAAACCCCCTACCAAGCAGGGTCATACCACGCTGCACTCCCAACTACTGATGGAGTGGCGATCCCGTCTACTCACTCAACGGATCACGTCCCTTAGAACCTAGGAGACCGAGCACAGTATAAGGATGTGGTTGGACCCCCTACCAAGCAGAGTCCTCCCATGTTGTACTCCCAACTGCTGATGGAATGGTGATCCCATCTAGTCACACAACGGATCATGTCTCCCACAACTCAGGAGACCGGCTATTGCCACGTCTGACAGTCTTGCTAATCCCGTACCGAAGTAGGGAATCGCCGACTGGTACTAGCCAAATAAAGTCTTGCTGTATATGTCCCCCAATATACCAAAGGCTCAACCACAATAAATATCGAGTCGAGATTACCAAATGATAGAAAGAAGTTGACTCAATCACAAATCAGGTTAGATCAGTTAGAAGATATTATCAATTTAGTCCTTCAATTATAAGATATTATTTAACTTCTAATCAATGTTCAATTCAAATCTCTAATCAGTTCTATAAATCCAAGATTAAATTCAACGAATTAGGCTGATTAACTCAATTTAGAGCCAACAAGTTCTCTAAGTGTTTGACCCGTTACCAATTAAACTTCCAAACTAATTTCATCAAATTATAATTCTAGATCATTTGGTTTAACCTAACAACTTAGGTCATCACTAACCCAATTAACTCAAACCTCAACCGAAACCAACTTCAAACCATAACCTAAACCAAAACCAACCCTACCTTATACCTAAACCCATCTCCTCCTTCCTCCTCAAAACCCTAACCCTAATTCGCTGTTGCCGCCGTTGTCGCTAGGCCGCCGCCTTAGCTGGGCTGCCGCCGCCACTGGGTCGTCGCCGCCAGGCTGTCGTCTTTGGTCGTCGTCAACTCATGCCATCAGGTCGAAGCAAGTACCGCTGCCGCGTGCGCTGGCGCATAGCACAGCCACACACTGGCAGACCATGGCCCGCGCAGTCGTGCGCATGCCATCGGCCGCTCTCGTCGCCGTGCCATGTGTTGGAATTACACCGGCGCCAGGTCCCGTGCTGGAGCCGCATTGCCTCTGAGTCATGTACTGCTTGCGCGCGATGCCTGCGTGCAGCAGCACCGCACGCCACCACACCGCACGCCGCCTCACTCTGGCCACCCTATTCTCTGCCGGCGAGCAACTCTCACTGCTCTGTGGAGAGGAATGAAGGTTTTGCAGAAATAATCTAATTTCTATTAGGTTTTGCTTAATATAAGTTATTATCACCATCCTAAATATCATGAGGGTCATTGGGTTTATAAATTATTCGACATGAAATTATCTCAGGAATGAAGGTAAGGAGAGAACGAACGAAAACAAAGGTACCCTACCTCGAGTCTAGATGAGAATCATCCAGAAATTTGTCGCCACTCTGTAAACCTTCATGACGATTGTTTCTTAACTCTCTTCACTCCCAGACAAGTCCTCGATTCATGAAGATTTAGTGGGTGTTTACTGCCTATAAATAGATACGGTTATTGGGTTATGGGTTGTGGACTCGAGTAATGGGTCGTTATGGAGTAGCGGGTGGTTACAATTACTATGACAATAAGGAAGATGCTCCTCAGGCGGAGCTTGGCTTCATAGAACATCTTCCCCTCTCCATCTATTCGCTGGATGGACTCGTCAAGCTACATTTTCCTCCATTTCCTGGATTATCGAGGCCATCTGTTCGGCCTTGTCATAGAGCCCAAGGAGTCCACCAATGTGTATGAAGAGAACCCTACGGCCTTTCCACTTCGCTGGATTCTGAGTCATGTCTTTGGGCTGCCAATGGCGGCTTTTCCACTGAAAAAAGTGGAAGAAAAATAATTAAACTATATCAACCTAGATTATGAGTTTATGACATTGCCATTCAACTTAATATAGAGGCTATTGAGCTCTTGAATGATGACCATAGTCATAGTTTGTCTTTCAACGTTCAAACTAATGTACCAGATATCACTTGGATGTCATAGGTTGAGAACTTCATCAATGTGAACTCAAACTTCAAGAACTACTCTTTTTTTTTGTGTTCGTAGCTCAAATTATCAGTAATCAAACAATATACCATATGCAATCCAAAAACTGGAGCAGAGATAATTAGGGCTATGCATTCGGTTAAAACCGAACCGAACCAACCGAACCGAAATTTCTGAAATTTTCAAAAATCAAAACCGAATCGAACCGAATAGTATAAAAATCAAACCGAAACTGAACCGAAATATTTCGGTTCAGTTCGATTATAACCGAATTGCAAACCAAATTTTTACAGGACTGGATGAACGGATCTGGTCATTTGCATAAGGGAAAAAAAAATTAGTACAAGATATACATTATACTAACCCTAAATCTGGTCTGATAGGTTGATACCCAGTCCAATTGCAAGTTTACAAATTGCAACCCAATAAATAATCAGTTAATCTTAGTATCTCACATGCCACAATGGCACAACCGCACAAGCAGGAGCAAGACAATTCAAGACTTCAAGTGAATCAAGTCTTCAAGTTGCAGGAGCAGCACAGCAGGAGGCTAGGAGCAGCAGTAGCAGGACAATGTATAATAGCATACTAGCAGTCTAGCAGAAGCGGGCAAGTTGCAAAATACTTCAATAGCTTAACTTCATATAGCAAGACAGTTCAAGACTTCAAGTAAATCAAGTCTTCAAGTTGCAGGAGCAGCACAGCAGAAGCAACACAGCAGGAGTAGCAAGAGGCTAGGAGCAGCAGTAGCAGGATAATGTATAGTAGCAGACTAGCAGTCTAGCAAAAGCGGGCAAGCTGTAAAATACTTCAACAGCTCAACTTCATATAACAAGATACTTCAAGACTTCAAGTGAATCAAGTCTTCAAGTTGCAGGAGCAGCACAGCAGGAGCAACACAGCAGGAGCAGCAGGAGGCTAAGAGTAGCAGCAGCAGGACAATGTATAGTAGCAGACTAGCATTCTAGCAGAAGCGGGTAAGCTGCAAAACACTTCAACAGCTCAAATTCATGTAACAAGACACTTCAAGACTTCAAGTGAATCAAGTCTTCAAGCTGCAAGAGCAGCACAATAGCAGGAGCAACAGGAGCAGCACAGTAGGAGCAGCACAGCAGCAGGAGCATGTATAGTAGCAGTCTAGCAGAAGCGGGCAAGCTGCAAAACACTGCAACAACTCAAATTCATGTAACAAGACACTTCAAGACTTCAAGTGAATCAAGTCTTCAAGTTGCAGGAGCAGCAGGACAATGTATAGTAGAAGTTTAGCAGAAGCGGGCAAGTTGCAAAACACTTCAACAGTTCAGCAGTTCAACTTCATGTAGCAAGACACTTCAAGACTTCCAAGTTCAAAGTCTTCAACAGTTCAACACTTCAACTTTATACTTGCAGAAGCAGGCGAGCAACAAGACAATGTATATTGTATAGTAGCAGAAGCTGGCAAGCTGCACTGCTGCTGAACACTTCAACAATTATGTGGTTCAGAATAAATATGATCAACTATAATTATCTGGTTCAGAATAAATAACTGTAATTATGTGGTTCAGAATAAATATGATCAATTCAGTAATCAGTTAGCATTTTAACTTTGAAGGATTATATCATGCCAAATGGTCCATTAAGAAAAGCTTGAGAAATCTCCTGTAGTCCCGTGTACAGAAGTAACAGAACAGAAGTCAGAACCAGAAGTTTCAACTTCCAAGTAGCATAACATTACTAGGGTGAAGCCAAAGAAGGAGACAATCGTCCAATCAGTCACTTGCCCACATGCGAGCATAGCATATGGCAATGAGCCAATGATTCAACATCTTCATCGCCTCAAACAGCTTATGAAAAATTCAACAAATATCATTAAAAAAACCATAAAACAATTCCAAGAGGGTCATACCGTCATATTCGCCTTATACTGTCATACCCAGCATCCCTCTCTGGCTGTCCCCAGTGAGCGAATGGTAGGTAGTGGTTGCCTTCACAGGCCATCCAAACAACCATGCCATTGCTACAAGCCTACAAAGTGAAGAGGACGAAGCTAGAGTAGGGGGCCATTGGAACACCTCCGCATCAAAACACCAAAGACAAAAAAACCTTAAATAAAAGCAAAAATTCAAGAGGCTCAGATGGCTTTGATGCATCATCAAAAACGAAGATGTCTCCCCTCAGGCATCAACCTGCTCGGCTGCTCCTACAAAATAATAGTTGGATACATACCTGTCCCTGGATAGTTGGATCATACTATTGAACCTAAAAAACATAGTAAAATATCATCACAGTAAAAGCAATTAAGAAAATATCAGGTAAGTAGGTAACTGGGTAAGGAACTAAGGACTGTAAGATCATAACTTCACACATGCACTGATGCTGTGATGCACATGAATGATAAGGATATATAAGAATGAATCTGCAAGAGATGACCATAGAAAGTTAGAAACATGAACAGAAATGCATAAAAAATAAGTAAGCATATTCAAACCTTAAGATGACTTCTCAAAATTCAATGGTTGCGACATCCAATTTCATCTTTATCAACTCTAAAATAAAAAAACCATTCAATGATTATTTGATCATAATAAAGAAATATATAATGCAATAATAAAAATATTAGCAATGCAAATCTTACCCTCTTGAATCTTTTCAAGTTCTTCCAAACTTTCCTCAACATTGATTTCTGTTTTTGAATTTTTAATCCAATCTTGAGTGCAAACGAGAGCTTGTACTAGTGTAGGAGTCAAAGAGCTACGAAAACGATCAAGTATGCGCCCTCCTGTACTAAAAGCTGATTCAGAGGCCACTGTAGAGATAGGTATAGCTAACATATCACGAGCCATATGTGACAGAATAGGAAATCTGCAGCTATTCACTTTCCAGAAGCCCAGAACATCAAAGTTTGGCTCATTTTTTTCAAGATCCTCTGATAAATACTTGTCTAGCTCAGACTTCATTTCATCACCCATGAAACTTTTTCTATGCTCAGCAAATAGACTGCTTAAGATGTATTTACCTGATTGCTTTCGCATACTTGATCCTTCACCGGATGGCATTCCTCCCGACTGTAGTCGCATTCTGTACTCTTTGAACAAATCATATACAACTTCATGCAACTTTCTCTTCATCATAACACCTCTTTCACCTTCATACATTTTTTCAACTCCAAACTCAACATATTCTAACTTGCGTCTTGGATCAAAGACAACAGGAACAAAGAGAAGCATATTAATCTTCTCTGGCTGACCCTAATACTTGTTATATTTGTCTTTCATCACAGCAGCCATATCTTGGACTTTTATATCACCGCTGACTTTCCACAGATTCAAAAGAAGGTTAACTTGACAAATTTCATCAAAAAATAAATTACTTGTCACATACATAGAGCCAGAAACTCTAAGAGTCAACTCATAGAAATGCTCTAAGAATATAATAAGTCGCCTAACATTCTGCCAGTCAAAAGACAGAGGAATTCCTTCTTCATCATTAAGCTCATGACAGAAATTGCTATCTTCCTCTTCAAATTTTTCAAAAGCCCGCTCAAAAGTTTGAGCTGCTTCAAGCATCATATAGGTGGAATTCCACCTTGTGGATACATCCAAACAAAGACATTTTCTGCTTTCAAGTTTTTCAATTTCCACACATTCTTTGAACCTCTGCCATCTTGCTGGAGAATATCTCATATATTTAACAGCAGATCTAACCCGAGCAATGGAATCTGCCATATCTTTCAAACCATCTTTCACCACAAGATTAATGATATGTGCTATATAACGCATATGAATATATTTTCCTTGTGCCAAACAAGTGCACCAATTTAAAACTTTTTTCTTCAAATAGGAAATAACAGTATCATTTGAAGAGGCATTATCAACAGTAACAGTCAAAACATTATCAATTCCCCATTCAGAGAGGCATTTTTCAATTGTTTTTCCTATAACTTCACCCTTATGACTTGTAATTTTGCAAAAATTCAAAGGTTTTTTCTTCAAGTTCCAATCAATATCAATATAATGTGCTGTGATACACATATAGTTTATGTTTTGAATCGAGGTCCAAGTATCAGTGGTCAAACAAACTCTCTGTTTGGACTATCTGAAATAGTGTTTCAATTTTACCTTTTTATCATGGTAGAGTTGAAAACAGTCTCTAGTCATAGTCCAACATGAAGGCATTCAAAATCTAGGACAAGCTTGAGACATAAAGTATTGAAAGCCTTCATGTTGCACAAAACTAAAAGACAATTCATTTACAGCAATCATGTGTGCCAGTGCTTTTCTAATTTTTTCTTGATCAAACTTCCAGTTAGTTAGCACAGACTCATTTGCTACTTCTTTCTGAATAGGTTGCATAGCAAGTTGTGTTTGATGTGTATCAACATTATATGGATATTGCTTGCATTGATTCATGTGATGTCTAAGAGAAGAAGTACCATTTTTTTTTGAATCACAAAAGAATTCATTACCACAGAAGTTGCATTTGGCTTTGGTTGACTTGCCCGAGTCTGTGAACTTTGTGTAATGCTCCCATACAGCTGATCGTGCTGTCATTCTTTTTCTCGGCATTGGAGGCTTTGTACTGCACGTAGATGCATTGCCCTTGTTTGAAACTTCGATAGCCATAAGCGTAGAACTTTCTTGAGAAGCAGAAATTGGCATTGGACTGTCATCCTCGTTCAACATCTGTCAATAGAAAAATACAGAATTACATATTAAATCGTATGAAATCAAAAAACCCTAATTTAATTTCACAAAATTCAACCGTAACCTTGCAATTTGATCCCGATGATGCCGTTGTAGAAAATGAGATATTGAAGCTCAGAGCCTCGAAGGCTAGTCACAGAGAGATATTGAGGCATCGGGAGTCAGAGGCTCAGAGGAGGAGGGGGGTTCGGGGGTGGACGAAAGCGATGCCACCGGGGATGAAGGAGAAGAAACATCAGGAGTTCAGAACTGAGAATTTACTGATCTAACAATAAAATCGTATGAAATCAAAAAACCCTAATTTAATTTCACAAAAAATCAACCCTAAATTTCATAATTTTCGAAATACTCTCAACTTGCAGCTTAATCCGTTGTAGAAAAATGAGAGATTGAAGCTCAGAGCATCGACCAGAGAGATATTGAGGCGTTGGGACTCAGAGAGTCAGAGCCTCAGAGGAGAGGAGGGGGGGTCCGGGAGTGGACCGTGGACGAAAGGGTTAACAATAAAATCGTATGAAATCAAAAAACCCTAATTTAATTTCACAAAAAATCAACCCTAAATACCCTCACCTTGCAGCTTAATCCGTTGTAAAAAAAATGAGAGATTAAAGCTCAGAGCGTCGATCAGAGAGATATTGAGGCGTCGGGATTCAGAGCCTCAGAGGAGGAGGGGGGTCCGGGGGTGGACGAAAGCGATGTCACCGACACGGCGCAGCATCGCAGCTGCAGGGATGAAGGAGAAGAAAAATCGTCAATTCGGAATTGAGGATTTACTGATCTAACAATAAAATCGTATGAAATCAAAAAACCCTAATTTAATTTCACAAAAAATCAACCCTAAATTTCATAATTTCCTAAATATGCTCACCTTGCAGCTTAATCCGTCGTAGAAAAATGAGAGATTGAAACTCAGAGCGTCGACCAGAGAGAGGCGTCGGGACTCAGAATCTTAGAGGAGGAGGGGGGTCCGGGGGTGGACGAAAGCGATGTCACTGACACGGCGCAGCACCGCAGCTGCAGGGATGAAGGCACAGCACCGCAAGTCCGCAGCGGCGAGAGCGAGAGCGCCAACAACGAGAGGGATTAGGGTTAGGGCTGAAGCGAGAGGTGAGAGCGAAACTGCAAGAGCGGCGAACCGCTTTGAGAAAACGCAGGCATATATACGCCATCTAGGGTTCGGCCCAGTTGTTTGAGCCGATTAGCCCAAAACCGAAACCTAACCGTAGTATATAGGTATATATATAATTCGGTTCGGTTCGGTTTTTACGGTTTTTGAAAATCAAAAACTGAAACCGAACCGAATTGGTTATTCGGTTTCGATCGGTCGGTTAATTTGGTTTTGACCAAATAATACACAGCCCTAGAGATAATAGAGAGTGGACAAGCCATTTTACCTATAAACTGGGTCAAGAACAACTCCTGTAGCCGCTGCTATGTCTTTCACAAAGTTTAGCTCTTCACTGGTGTTCATGGCATAGCCTAATCCCTTGGCCTGTGAAATTGATCAATGAACTGTCATCAACACAGATTGTTTCTTTCTAACAAAATAGAAGGCATTCCTTCTTGAAGTTTCCCCGGAAGAAAAGCTAATCCAAGTGCCAGCACAAAGCTGGTCACAAGTGTATTGCTTAGCTAAATTTCATTGGCATCAACCATGATTCAAACTAGAGTTATCATCCCCTGCATACTTTCCCAGTGACTACTTCAAGATAATAATATGCCAGAATCTGTTGATGAATGTGGATAGCTTAGGAACCAGAAGGTTAGAACAATTGGAACTCTTAAAAATAGACATGAGTTTCGCACATCTTGAATGTCAACTATATCATGTGAATCAATGCCAGCTTGAAGTCCATCAATCGGGCCTTGGACATAGTTGTAGAAATACTCAGGAGAATCACAAACAGAGAAAGCATGGACCTATATGAGACAACTCAGATCAGTGCTCTAAAATTTATTTAGATGACAGAAACAACCATTAGAAAATATTGAATACCTTGGCCTTCAAAGTGCTTAAACTAGATCCTAGTGACAGACCAGCAATAGTTCCTCCACCGCACATTATACAAAACATTACATAGAAACTTAGATATCTTACCAAAAGAAAATTATATAGAAGCTTATAAGACAAGAAAGGTTGTTTGAAATAGATTCAATGAAATTAGATGCATTTGTCACTTAGAAAGAAAGTACAACATAATTCAATGGTGTTGGCTTGAATTATAGATTATTCAAGGATATTCCAGTTTATTCTACCTCAGATATGTACATCAGCATTTCTACATCATGGGCTTCATCATGACTCACAAGATCGTCACGTACATGTCCACATAATTAAAGTTCACCTGCCAACTTTATTTGCTTGTTTTGACAATTGCCTAATCATCTTTTTAAAAATTGTTAATCCTAAGTGTTGCCACACCAGAAGCAAACAAAGCTCCAATATTATTGAAACTTGGCCAACCATAGTTCTCAAATATTTTGAGGGTCCCATCCACCATATTTCCTTATCAAACATGTTGAATGAGAAAGAAATTCTGAAGGCCTCAGGTTAAGTTTGCTACTAGCTCATTGGCAGGCTAGAGTAGACAATGACCTGCCACATGCAACAACAATGTCATCAAACTGGCTCTTGTTGATGCCTGATTGAGTCTGCTGCTGTATCTCCCTTATTGCTTGAATATAGCCCCTGCAAAAACATCCATCTCACATTCAAACAGGCACTAAGGATACTCACCAATAAGAAAAACATGTAACACAGCAAATCCAGTTGTTAGAGTTAATAACATAATATAGAAAGTGATAATCTGAAGATCAAGTTGAAGTCAACTTCAAAATGTGGATAAGGCCACTAGAGGATTCATGAATGAGTGTCACAGAGACTCAAAGTCAATGATAAGAGCAATTCTTTATTAACAGATATCAACAAATTCTTGGCAATTTTTGAATAGCAGAAAGCAGCAGATGCAGCAACTTACAGAAGATCAGAAGCTGTTAATGGCATTTAAATTTTTTCTTACGTGCAAAAGGAATATATCCATAATTTCATCGAGTAATGTTACTGGATCAGAAGTTAAAATGAAGACATTGAAGAACTTGAAGAGAGTTCATTGAGATCCTTAAGCCTATGTGATTTTCAAAAAAATAAAATAAAAGATTCCTACAAAAGCTGTCTTGTATGTAAATGAGAAGCTTGGTATAGAGGCAATAAAACACAATTAAAGATCTCAACGTGCTCTTTACATGAGATTTAATCTCTGACTTCAGATAATAATGATAAAAGATTTCATATTTCATAGTATATTTTGACTAACAGCAAAGAAATTTGAGCTTATTACTAGTTGGCCACTATAAAAAGAAACTATACACATCATCTGGGGCCAAAGAGCTTCTCCTTCTATCTATTTGAGCAATCTCTGCAGCTAATATCCTTTCTGGACGTTAGATGGAGTTGTGGACTCAGGAAGCAGAACTAATGCCCTTAGGTCAAGGTCTTGACACAGTAATTCTTCTGTTTTGTGAAATATAGTTCATTAATCATTAAAAAAAACTTAAATGTTGTCAAAATAAGAGGAATAAAATCAAAGAAAAATCTACAATTTAAACTCAGACAAATTGTTTAGATGAAGAGAATCACAAAGCACAAGAAAAATATCCAAATACTCAGCACACCAGGTTCTAAGGGAATTTGATCCACCAACAGGGATGACATTCAGTTTTCTCTCCTCATTTATTAATGTTGCCTTGAGCAAGTCAGCAAGAGCCTAGACCAAAGATAAGAGCCTCAAATTATTAATCAGGAATGTTGCCTGGAATCAACAATAAGCAAACTTAAAAACATTGTGAATATCCAACATTCTTTTGTCTAATTAGTGATTTAGTATGTGGTATGCAGCTATGCCAATTGTTGAGATCCAGAATATTTGGAGACTACCTTAGAGAAGTCAGATATACCATTTTATTAAATAAAAACATAATATATTCTTGATTATGAACTTTGCTGAATGTCCAAAGGACAATTAACTGAGATACTTCAACAATAAAATAAAAAAAATCTTTACTTGATGAGGGACAAACATAGAAATTGAATGGAAAACTAGATGGAAGAATTTTGGTTGTGAGATTGCCCTTGTTTTAACTTATCATCTAATGTTATTTTAGGCCCATGATATCATAGAATCAGCTAAAACATACAAGCACATTAAATATGTAAAGCATAGAGGATGCTTCCTTTGTGCTACAACAATAGAATCAAAACGATGCATGCGCTTTTACTAAACAACATCTATTAGCACAGCCTGATAAAAAATAAATAAATTAGCACAATAATTATGCCGAAGGACTTTTTGTGCAAGTCAATTGCACTGATTATAAAGGGTTTCTAGATTATTTTTCCATGGGGAATTACAAAACAGCCTCAAAATGTCCTTGTAAATCATTCCCATAGTTAGTGCCCCACATGAAACCATGTTGATCAAATGCTTTCATGAACAATACCCTTTTGTGCCTAATTTCTTCACTCTCTCTATACAGGAAAAATTTTCCTGCCAGAGCTGATTCATTTGAAGACTCATCATCTTACTTAAATCCAATAGAAAGTACAATCGACCAGCTGACATGGTTCCAATCATTTATATCAGGTAAGCAATCAACATAAGTAAATGGCATGTGTTTTATGTTCAGTGATATAAGACTGTCTTTGGTAAATCATGGATAATGTCTTAGGCACATAAAATAAAACAGATAAAGCACAATATATGCAGGGTTTCCACAGAAAAACTAACAACTGCGTTCCAGATCACAACTTTGGTCATGTCATACACAATGTATACATTAACAGAGACAACTTATCCATGAGAGTAAAAGAAGGGAAAAAGAGACCAATAAATACAGAATTATGAACAGAAAATAGCAAACCTCACTGCCTAGCTTCGCATACTCTTCTTTTGAGAGGTCAACATGAGCGCCAACCAACCGCTCAAGAAGCAGATTTCCTGTCAAACCAGGATCTTTATCCACAAGAATCTGTAGCACAGTATCAACGAAAATGTTTTTGTTCTTAAATAGTTTAATATGTAGTATAGCTGCAAATGATACAGAGACTAAAAAATTTGGGATGCAGATTTGAATCTTGCGTGCTCTGATGATAAACCAAAAGCAAACACACAAAGATCACCTTGGAGGTGCATAGTATCAGATAACAGTCAAGGTTCAAATATTTTGCAGCCACAGCTGTTGCCCGGCAGTGGTTGCTCTGAATACCTCCCACAGTAATTACACAGTCTGCCCCGTGAGCAATTCCTTCAGCTATCAGAAATTCCAACTTCCGCACTTTGTTACCACTTAATTGCATCCCTGAAAGATCATCACGCCACATATTCCAAGTTTTTGTCAGTTCACGAAAAACTTTAATGAAACGTCATCACTGCTTTTAGACAATACGTTGATAGAACACAAGGCTATTTGATGCTCACCTTGATCCACACTTCGGTGTCCTCTGGAAGATTAGGAAGTTGCCATTTGTGTATAGGAGTGGCCAGCTGAAGAAACCAAAGGTAGGAAGAAGAACAAGTCAGAAGATCATACAAATCAACCAAACACAAGTTCACTTAACTCTAAAATGCATCTAGCTGCGGCAGCTAAAAAAAACCATATGAGCATGACTTACACGACAACCTAAAAGGCACACAATCGATCAAATTTTCAATAATTAGATTGTTGAAATATATGGTGACTAAGATATCTTTCTTTCTTCCTCTGTTTTAGCAAACCAGACTTATAATCCAGTACAGAACACAGCAATGATCATTTAATTCTTCTTTCTGAATGTACTGAGGTAGAAGGAAAATTGCAACTAGTTTACGAAGCATCACCCGGCCAGCATCAAGTAAAGCATGTACAAACCACAAAATTGAATCTAGCAAACACAAAAGAAAAAAACAAATTTACAATTCACGGACTTCATATAACACTGTCGTCAATCAGAAGACATCAGACGACATCAGACCAATCCTAGCATGACCAAGGGAGTAGGTGTGGGAGGTTTTGTTCTCGCCGGCCATTAGAGATGAGATCTCGGTGGTCTTTGTTCTGGTTGTGAAGGAGGGGAAGGGAAAGGAAGAAGCTTTGGGGGCGTCGGCAACGGCACATATGGCCGGGCGGAAGAAGAGAGAACCCTTATTTTATATTCCTGTCTTTGAAGTAATTGACAAAAAGAACGAAACAAATGAAAAAAAATCTATATAGTGTACGTACTGGTTGAAAACACTATTAAAAAATTATTTTTAAAAATAAATTAGCACAGTTTAAATTTTTAATTTTTATAAAATAAAAATTCAGTGTAAATTTTGATTTTATATTTTATAAAAAATCGGCGGATCAAAACTATGCAAATTTTAAATAAATATATAAATATTATATATATGTTTGTATTATATATATATATATATATATATATTAAAATTTAATTTCATATTTATATTTTTAATATCTTTCTTAATTTCTACTAAATTATAGTTTTAAAAATTACGATAAAAATATTAATTTATAAATTATATTAAAATTTTAAAGTATTAAATATAAATATGAAATTTCAAATTAATAGTTTAAGAAATCGAGATATACAGATGTTAGAATCATTTGAAAACTTGTTTAAAATTCAAACCAAAAATCTATTTCTCAGTAAAATTTCGATTCTAAAATTTTTCAAACATCAAAATTAAATTCTAATTTTAAAATTATATAATCAATGTAGTTTACAAATTTTACTCGCCGCTAATTCTGTCGTCGCTCTATGAAATGGAGTTACTGCAGAAACTCGTGCAACTCGTGGAACTGAAGAATTCCGATGCTTGATTGGTACATACAAATGAGTTATTACTTCAAAAATTTCCAATCTTTTTTGGCATTAACAAAGGTTGTTAAGATGAAATTCAAAGAGGAAAAACTTGAATTGAAAAGAAAAAGGAAAATGAAGCCCTTTATATTTAAGGATTTTGTAATGGAATTCGTGATTTCAAATCCATTTCATTCACGTCAATTCTTCTCCCAAGAATTACTAGACTTTTTGCCTCAATTTAGAAATAGCCAAATCTTGAAACTCTGATTCAATTCATCTACTTCAACCACTTTAAGACCAACTTCACGGTTACAAAATTCCAAAAATGGGAACAGTAAGCCTTGATTTCAGTAAAATTATAAATCACCACAAAAATACTAAAACCCCTTATTCGCTTAACATCATTAGCAAGTGGTACTTTCATTTGCATCATATGAAGGCTACATGGATGCTTGGTAGTGCTCTCAGCAAGTAAAGAGAATTTTTTTTTTCTTATAATGAGCCTTCAAACACCATGGAAGGTTGAAGAAGATCTTGGCAATAAATAAAAACGAAGCAACATCATGTATCATAATTCATAAATGTAGATTGCTAATTATGCCAGCATATGAAGTCTCCATGATCACTCATAACCGAAAGCGAGCCCATAATCTTTCACCAAGTGAAGTTCCTCATGTTGAGCTTCCCCCTGTCCAAAAGAGAAAACAAGGTACTATAGATATTCAAATTGTAACAACAAACGATGGATGTTTTCTTCTTCTTTCTTGCACATCGCATCGTTCCCCACTCACCTCACTCTCATCTTCCAAGTCATCGACTAGTCAGTAGCCTTTTCTGAATACCAGCCAGATAAAGATTTTCATTTTGAAGGGGATATTCTGTTCCCAAAAGCTTCTAGTTGAGGGGTTCTTAACCATCTTTCAGCACATTGCTCGATGATTTGGGAGAGAAATTACCATCGCTACAACTGTTTGGGGATTCAATAATCTAAAATAGCAATCTGATCTTGCAGTGATGCATTCATTTATATATATTACATACGAAAAATATAAGAAGGTTCAGAAAATATGCAACATGGTTTCTCAAAATATCATCCATATATATATATATATATATAAATAGTAGATATATAGATATATATATATATATATATCAATCCACCACATAAAAAACCTCCACTGCAAATTTAACATACTCCACTAGTCTTCTTACCCGCCAATTTCTTCTCGAACTTGGTGATCTGTTGTTGAGTCTCTATGTCACTGTCCTTCTTAACCACATCTCCATCAGCAGCCTTTGCAACCTGCGAAATGATCATGGAAACCCTGCTAGAATGAGCACTAAGCTCTGCCAATACCTTCTGAATGTCGAATACAAGACGCTCCGCCAGGCTCCTGCTGAAGTCCTCTCTGATCACAACACGAAGGACAGCTATGTGCTGTGCATCAGGGGGCATTGTGTACGCAGGGATGACCCATCCAAACCTCCTCAGGCTATCAGATAGGTCAAAGACTGTGTATTGACTAGCGTCCTTGAGGGAGAATGCAACCAGGGGCACACCAACATCTTTGGAAATTATTTCGAACCTGCCAGTTTTTTTCAGACCTTCTGAGAGCACTTTAGCATTCTCCATGCAGTTCTCCATGATATTCTTGTATCCCTATCATGAAAATAAATTTATTGCAACAATAGGTCAATCAAGTGGAAGAAGTAGCAAGCATATTCTCATAGCTACCTCAAAACCCAGGCGGATGAACTGGTAATACTGTGCAATTATCTGACTTGAGCCTGAAGGAATTCAAGCAGTCAGATATCATCTAGATTACTAATATGATCTTGGAGACAAAGGATAGCATACATGATTATATACCTTTGGAGAAATTAAGTGTGAAAGTAGGTTGATCAGCCCCGAGATAGTTTATATGGAAAACAAGCTCTTCAGGCAAATCATCTTTGTTTCTCCAGACAACCCAGCCAACTCCAGCATAAACAAGACCATACTTGTGGCCGCTCGCATTAATGCTCTTTACCAGTGGTAAACGAAAATCCCATTCCAGGTCCTTGTTGAGGAAGGGTGCTATAAAACCACCACTTGCAGCATCAACATGAATTGGTGTATTCCAACTGCAAGACACACGGAGGAATAACAAGCATGCTTCAGACCTTTAAATTACATCAATAAAAAAAATTTATGCAAATGACCATGCCATGTATCAAAATTGAATTGATTCAGTGAAGAAACTCTTGTAAAAGACCTGATTTTACAGCATTTAACTTTCTTCTACAGCAATACTGAAATAATTTCAAACCAATTCAGCTGATGTTTATACCATCACAATGCCACAAAAAAGGGTTACGAAAGAAACAGCTTAATAAGGAATTCAACTTCCGCTAAAAGCCTATTTGGTCGTCCAAAAGTGGACAAAAATATATAAAAGTTATCTCTCTCCACTTTTAATCTACTTCTAGAAGTAGTTGAAATTGATCTGATTGGACCAAAGTGTATTTGTAAAGTCTAATTCTTAATATATAAAATATTATTTATTTAAAATTTTTATAAGTAAATTTTATATTATTATTGTATATGAGATTATTAATATTATTATAATTTAAAATATTATTAGATTCCTTTCTAAAAGTCAACTTAAACAAAAAAAGTAAAATTTAATTTATTTTTCACTTAAGTCAAAAGTGGTTGAAAGTAGACTAATTTTTAAGAAGTCACTTCTAGATAATTAAATACCAAAAATGAACAAAAGTTGTTTCACTATCAACTACTTCTCTCCGCTTCCGGTCAACCAAACAACCCGTAATTTAGCTCAAGAATAACAAGAGATAGGTCAAGTGGTGTTGTTGAACAATTTACAGTTAGATCAGAATAAACAAGGAATATCACGGTGGACTATCAATTGTATTAATTGGCTTGATGCTTGTTATCTTTGGAAGACTGAAAAAAACCTATTCAATAGAAATCTATATAATCAAAAACATGCTATCACCACTTTGATAACAATAGCAAAATGGCAAGCCTATTCATGAGTCCTCGAGCAAGGAAATTCACCTACCCTGTTTCATTGTTCTTCTTTGTAAGGAGCTCATTCAGTAGTTTCACATCTTCAAACTCCCCTGTGAGGGTAGAACCCAAGATGGCAGCAACACAGATGGTGTTCTCATCAACCATTTCTACAGCCTTCACAGGATCCATTATGTAAAACCCCTCCTTCAGCTTAACTTCTTTTAATTCAACTTCAAAGTACCTTGCAAATTTCTCCCAGCAAACCTAGATTAACATTTATTGTAAGCAGATTGTGAACCAAATGCTCACCTAAAGAGATGAGTTGTAAACTGCTAATAGGATCCGTAGTACCTGAACATTGGCGCCTGTAACAATGTTTGGCTTGTCATATGGCTTTCCCTCTGCCTTCCTTTTGTTTTGCCACTTCCTCTTAAAGGCCAATCCTGCCAGCATTATAGCTTCTGAAGATCCCACCGTTCCGACACCTACTGCTGTTTCATCGTCTCCAAGAGGTGCATTAAAAAGATGAGCTATCATGTTGACACAACGGTTCTGCAAACCAAATGAACTAAAAAAAATTGGTAAAGCATTGCCTATGAACCCAATCAGTAAAGGAAATAAGGACAAAGTGGAGCAATTCCAATCTTTGATATACAGTGAAACTTAAGGAACAGCTTTATATTTCAGAATTACTTGTGATAATGAAAGGAAATCTGAATGAAAGAATGGTCACTTCAACCATTTCATCTTTCCATTGATTCATTCCTTCAGATACACATTTTCAACTTTGTATACTTTTATTGACCCCATCTCTTGAATCTTTTTCAAGAACATGCAAGTAATCTTAGTTTGAAACTCAAATGAGATTAAACAGTCAAAAGACAAACATTCTGTGCATCCTTACTGCAATATAGTTTTAGTCCACAGCCTGATTGTTAACCAAACAGTTTCTACATCCAAAATCATTGCTAATAGTTGCGCCGTCCATCTTGGGGTAATCCAATTATTATAATTTGCAACACCAATTACATATTCTCATCGATGACTGAACAAAGTTAGTCCAAGTTCACTAAAAGTTGGCACGATCATGACAAGTCCTAGCATGTGAAATAAGCCTCTTGCAATAAGATAAAACAAATCAAGAACTTGTTTGTGTCCATGTATTACCTGCAAATGATAGGGATCCTCAGTATCCACCTGCTACACAGTCAAGGACATGCATTCTCTTCCCCTTTGAAGGTGTGAACCTTCTAATTTTTATGTTTTCACATTCACATCAGATTCTTATTTGAGATAAGCTTTCACCAGTTAAACAGGAACGGGGATACAGAGTTCTGCCTATGTCATGAACCACTAGAGCCTACACTGATTTTGGAATGTCCTTTCTCTCAAGCATTCGGTGGCATGATGGTTGTTCTTGTCAAGGCTCATATGTGGGGATATGAAAGGAGTGGAATCTTTGTGTTCTCTGCCATAAAGATTCCCTGTCCCAAAAATTATTTTTTGGCATTGAGAGCTTTATCCTTATGTGGGAGAGATGCTATTGCCTGAGAAGACGAGAAAGAAGTTGCTGTCTTCTAAAGCTTTCTGGCACCTTTAAAAAGCTCACCAGATGCTGATGCTCAACAAGAATAGTGCCTTCTATCTTGATTTTGGTTCTCAGCATTGATACTGTCTTTATGGGTCTTAGACTGTGTTTTGGCTTAAGGTGATGGGGCCATTATGTTATCTATCTCATCATTAACAGTCTGAAATTTCTCTTGGTATCAGTTTCTTGATGATACACCCACAACACCAGGGACAGGGTCACAGGCTTGTTCTTCTCTATTTCCTCGAGGAAGCAAAATGAAAAGATGAATTAAATCAACAATTCTACTCCACAAGTTTCACATGAAACCTACTGCCATAAAGATGTATAAATTTAGAATCAACAAACTATCACAGTATGCTATTCAACCCCACTCACTCCCTCTTCCTCTTTCTCTACCAGAAAGATGCACAAACTCAGTAAGCCAGTTCTCATCAGATGAAACAAATTTAGCTAAGTTAAATTTCTCTGTCAACATGCAGAAACCACAATCCGTTACTGGAAAATTAGATGAATGAATTTAACTTAGTTAAACACTCTCTGTCAACATACAACAAATCACAATCCACAACTAAAAACTATTATCTCCTATCCTCTCACAACCAAACTCAACAAAGTTCCACCATATCAGCACTTCAGCAGTAAGAGCCACACACGTGTAACAATCAATATGCCATATCAGGCCACCGTAACCCCAACATTAAAAAAGAAATACTACGCGTCATGCTCAAACAAAAGCAACATTTAAGAGCAGAAAGGATCTAGGAGAGGCATCACCTGCCCAACCAGGTGTCCATTAATCTAACATCCATTTCCTTTCCTTGTTATAATAATAAATTAATAGAACTCAAGAAGAAGAGGAGAAAAAGAAGAAGATGCCTGCAACTCGGTGGTGACAGGGTACTCATCCATGTCGACATAGTTCTTGTTAATGGCCTCCATCATCAGCTTGTCACACTCTGGCTCCATCCATGTAGTCACAAAAGAAGCCAAGTTCAACCTCGGGTTCCCATCGAGCATCAACTCATCGTTGATGATCTGATACGCGGCGTCCTTGGGCGTCGACGTCTCCGGCAACTTGAACCTACAGCAAACCCATCTCCAATCACATCTCAACATCAAACAATCGTACCATCATCAACGCATCAAATTCAGAGATATAAAATATATAAATGGATTCTGAGACAGCCCCCACCGGGGGAGAGCGGTGCGGACATAGCGGGAGGCGAAGGTGCAGGGGACTATGAAATCGACGGCGGAGGAGGAGGAAGGGGAAGCCTTAGAGAGAACCATGGTTCAGATGTGGTGGTATTGCTCTTGGTTCTTCATTCTTGTCTGTTGGGTTACAAAGTAGTAGAGAAGATTAAAGTTGTATTCCATGGGCCCATGACGGGGACACGCACAAACACAGATAGAGAGAGAGAGAGAGAGAGAGAGTTGGGCAGAGAGGTGCGGACGTAGCGGGAGGCGAAGGTGGAGTGAAGCGTCTCGCCCGTATCGCTCCTACGTTCCCGGGGAGCTTTGTAAAAATATCCTCGTGATTTTGTCTATTTGTATTGCATCTAAATGTTTCCTATTTTTTTGTTTTATTTTCGTTAACGGTTCTTATCCATCCGCAGTTGAGCTATTTTTCTGCTTTGTTTGAGGTCACGAGCAAGAGAATTATCTTAATAGAAAAATCAAAACAAAAGAAATCAAAAAGGCCGATTCCAATGCAGATAGAACTTTTTAAGACTTCACACCGTTTGATTTGAAATCAGGATCAAGATCAACTCATTTCATAATTATTTTTTTTTATAAAATTAATATTACTTATTTTATATTATTATTAAATTCAATTATTATAAAAAATGAAATAATTTTTTGAGGTTTAAATTATTAAAACATTAATTTTAATAAAAAAAATTAGTTTATAAAAGTAATTTTCTAATCCTAATTCTGATTCTGATTTTGATTTCGAAATAAATGGTGCTTATAAAGATTTTGATATTAAATATGAAGCTTTTATCTAATATTCATTCATAGATTTACTACTACAAAGCACTTCTTAAAACTGTTAAAAATGTTTAATTGAAGATTAAAATTCGATCTATGACAATTAAAAAATGATGGGGAGTTAAGAGCAAACACATATGGACGTTTACCAAATACACAAAATCAAAGAGAGTTTGCACCCTAAAAAACCGAATAAATGACTAATTAATATAATTAAAGTTCGTGGCACAAAAGGTCAATGGATGGGGAGAGGAGAATAACTCGCGGGTAAAATTACCAGAACGAGCTGTGGCCCGCGGAGTGGATGAAGCGTTGTGGCGGGCCTGGTGGGTGTGGGCAGCAGTCTTAATCTCTGGTCCAACGATACCAACGACAGATCTAGGACTTAGATGTGACTTGTAACCCAATTTTGGGGACATGTTGGAGCAGTCATTACGGCGCTGTGAGCCCCTGGATGGGGTGACTGGGCCCACGCAGCGGAACAGATTGGCAGTTGGCACAATGGCGTCCGTACCAAATTTTCAAAATCGAAATTTTAAGTTTGGATTTTATATTAATTCGAAATATTTTGATTTAATATTTAATATTTAATATTTAATTTTAATTTTTATATTATATTTATGTTAGAAAAGGTGCTCAGCTCATATAATTAATAAATTAATCCCGGAGTCCCTAGAGCTGGGGTTTGCGCTTTAGTTGGATTTTTATATGTTAAATAATTTTCTACCTAAAAATTTATTGTTTAATAGTTTTTGAAAAATATATGCATATAAATTCTTTTTATTTTAAATTTTTTTACTATTTTAAATTTAAATTTAAAAAATTAATCACACCAAATTAAAAAATAATTGGATTAAAATCAAAATGACTGAAACGATCAAAATGTATTAGTTTCAGTGAGATTCTAAAACCAAAACTTAAACCTTGATCAAAATTCAAAATAAAATATTCTTGAACAAATCAAATTTTAAATAGTTGAGTTTGAACTAATTTATATTAGAGTTATATAATCAAAATCTTAGTTGCACTTTTAGAAATCTTTGCATAAATAAGTATAGATTGCAACCAAAGCACTGAACTGAATTAACCTAGTAAAAAAGTTGAAATCATGCCTGTGAATTGAACCACCAATAAGGTCAATTGAGGTCTTAAATTGAGCTTATCATTGAAGTGATTGCAGCTTAGTGGACCCACTGAAGAGTTGTGCCTAGATAAGGTATTAGGCTTGGAAACCTCAGTTCATGGATAATCAGGCCAAGCATTACAAGAACTAACATATATTTTATCACTCATAATATGATTTTGAGAGTTTCAGGATCTACAGTAATCAGTTACAAGAGATTCGACCAATATCTTGGCTATGATCAAGGAGTCTTTGATATACTGAACCGTCTTTATTCACTATAACTAGAAGGGTATTTGCAAAGATAAAGGACTAATACTAATTTTTTTTTCATCTTCTACTTCATTTCTATTGTAACTGATTTATGCATCGAAGCGGCTATTCCTGGAGACTTTCAAACAGTCTTTTTCATGGTATTTCTCTTCTACATAGTGGATCAGATCGCAAGGAGTCTTTTGAATAACAATCGGTAGTGAAACAGGCTCCCACAACTATTGGAACTTTCATCGAGATCATTTACCTTCTATACATCAATCTAGGAGACTTTTGATGATTTTCTAGGCACACCTCCAAAGGTTGTAAGCATCATCCTCTAGGAACTAACCCAGGGGGTAGATTGCACTAGCTTTAGCATAGTCCCATAACTCTTCAGGCGAACCAAGCGAGCCAAACCACCATACAACCTCGGCGGCTCACCCACAACTACAACCACACCCTCAAGGAGTTCCTCTTTCAACCATCGCAGAGGCTATATTGGCGAGAGTTTCAAATATTGGCAACTGCCATCTAGAAGATGACCCAACTGTTGGAGGTTCAGGCATAAGCTATGCAAAACTTTCAAGCCTAACAATTACAGAATCGGGCTCAAATAATGTAGAAACTTCAAGCTCAATATACCCAAAAGTAGGCTCAAGCTTAAGCTCTAGCTTAGGCTCCCATGCCGAACCAACAATACAAGCCATAGCTGTATGCAATGAGTCAGAAATACCCCAATAAATAACATCATCTGAGCCACTAGAATCAAACTATGAGATATCATCAGGGCCATTCAACTAGCATCCACTTTGGCACCAAGCATCAAGAAAGTTTGGATGACATGATCTCACTTATAACCTAGCTGATGAGTCCATCTACCATACCTATGCTAGTAGAACTTTGGCTAGAGCTAAAACCAAGGGCCTATAGGGAGGTTGTACCACCAATAGCTAGGAAGAGATCTTGGGCAAGGGTTCAACTGAATCAAATTTGGCATAATACTCTCTTACTCTCTAAAATAACACATTCTCCTATGCAACTAAAGTTTAAGCAACTACTATACGAGGCATACAATAGCACAAAGGATCTAGTGGACCACGCCAATACTTTTAGAAATGCCATGTTGTAATAAGGAGCATGGGACTCTACTATATGCAAAGCGTTCCCAAGAACACTACAAGGTCAGACTTGAGACTAGCATGGACTTTTAATGTATTATGTAACTTGCTTCGATGATCTAATAGATAAGTTCATAAAATAATTTATCTCACTAGTATCTCGGTCGAAAGACCCCATCACACTTTTGACACTAAAGAAGAAAGATGGAGAAAGCCTCAAGGAATATCTAGCTTGGTTTAATAAAATGAGACTAGGTGTAATTGAACTAGATAAGTCTATAGTTCTTATTGCAGCGATCAACGGGATACAACAAGTCCTAGTAGCCTATGAGATGACACACCTATGTCCTAGAATCTTATATGAGTTTATCTAACAAGCCCAATAACACATTAACACAGTGGAGGTGATATATGCTAAGAGGGAATACAAGGGGAGTAGTAAAACCAAAGAAGGACTCTCAAGAGGTTAAACTCTTTGAACTAAAGAAGCAAAGAACTGAGTGATAGGAGTGCTAAAATGACTTTCAAGCATACATGCTCTTGAATAACTCAAGGATTGAACTATTGGCTTAGATTGAGCATAGGGAATACTTGAAGTGGCCACCATCTCTTCATTTCAACAACTAGAGACAAAATAAGTCCAAGTACTGTCGATTTCATATGATCATGATCATGACACTAAAGAGTGTAGAAATCTCAAAGATGAAATTAAAAGACTCATCAAAGAAGGTCACCTCAATTAGTTCATTAGGAGAGAGCTCGAGTTGAAGAACCTTATGGGAAAGAAGAAAACCAAGTAGGATCTACTAACCCTCCTATCTTTAATGATGAACAAATGATGTTTGATGATCTACTTGAATTGTATTTAGCCAAAATACTTAAATCTCTCAAAGAAATATTTGAAAACCTCAAGAAAAAGAAGAGGCGTGATGATAGATTGGTGAGTGTGGCTTGATGAGATAAAGAGATGGCTCGAGATAGATTGGAAGTGTCTACAACAAATTGAAGATCCACGGGTGACATGAACAAGGCCAAGACAACTCAAGAAATTAGCTTTGACTAGATTTATTATGATTTGCTAGTTGTCACTTGTTTCCTAGAATGCTGTTGTGAGATTGAAATTGGCGGCTCGGGGTGGCAAAAACACCAAAGAGCAATCTCGAGACAATAAATCAAAATATTTGGAGATTTGAGTGCACAATCAAGAGTTATGAAAATATGACTTTCAACAGTCTCAAGTCTTTGTTGTTAAATACCCTGACCATTATCAAAAATCTCTTAAAGTGAGAAATCTACCTAATAAAATAGAGACAAAAGAGAAGAAAATATCATTTGATTATTTTTTGAGAAAAGGGTGGCTTAATTAAAGGTATAATCTTACTTTACAATGAAATAAATTTAAATTCATAATTATAAAAGAATATGAAATGAGGAAAGGTAGTGCAAATGAAGCTTTGATATGCACTGCTGCTCTACTTTTGTGCACTAAATTGGGTAAAACTTGACTTAGATGAGTCTTGATTTGATCCTTGATGGATGCTGATAACTTGGCTTAATTCTAGGATATAGCTGACTGCCTTTGTTCATGTCAATTGGCCTATTGGGATTTGAAATGTTGCCCAGTTGGAGATTAAAGAAGATGAGAGAGAAAGTGGGAGAAGTTTAAAGTGTGGCCAACAATTTTGAGTGTGTGGCGATTAACTTCTTCTGATAGTATTACTAACAGCTTGTTGGATTTAGCATGTTATTTGTTGACTTCAATTGATAGTGTCATCAACAACTAATGAAGTTAGGTATAATTTTGAAGTGCGACCGATAATTTTGAGCATTTTGACAATTAACTTCTTGTGATAACATCGCTAATGACTCATGGAGTTGGGTATAGTTTTAAAGTGTGGTTGATAGATTTGAGCATTTTGATAATTAATTTCTTGTGATGGTGTCACCAAGGACTCATAAAATTGGTTATGGCTCTGAAGTGTAGTCAATAGCTTTGAGCATTTTGACAATTAACTTCTAGTGATAGCATACCAATGACTCATGGAGTAGGACATAGTTTTAAAGTATAGCAAATAACTTTGAGCATTTTAGAAATTAACTTCTTTTGATAGTGTCACCAATAGCTCATGGAGTTGGATATAGATTTGAAGTGTGGTTAATAATTTTAAGCATTTCGGTAATTAATTTGTTGTGATGTCATTACTAATAACTCATAGAATTATGTATAGTTTTTGAGTGTAGCCGACAACTTTGAGTGTATTAGTAATTAACTTCTTTTAATTTGATAGCATCACCAATAGCTTATGAGGTTAGCTAGCTTTGAAGTATAGCTAACAACTTTGATCGTGTTGGCAATGAACTTCTTTTTATTCAATAACATCACCAACGAATTTTGGGTTTGGCAAGCTTTGAAGTGTGACAAATAGATTTGACTATGTTGGCAATTAATCTTTTTTGATTTGGTAGCATCACCAATGATTTATGGGGTTGGGTTCAGGTTTGAAATGTGACTAATAACTTTGAGTGTGTTCATTGGTGCATTATCGATTAAATTTGAAATATTATCGATAGTTTTGAGCTAGTTGTCAACTAACCTTGATTGGGTTCGTGATGGACCTAGGTTCAACCGATTAATGAGTTTGGGTTTGACCCATATTAGTCTTGATTTCAAGTTCAAGTTGGATTTTTTCAACTTGGTTTAGGTTTAGGTTTGACCCAAGGTTTACAGTTGCGGTTTCAGTTTCAGTTTCGGGACCCAGCAAAACCGATACATTTTGGTTGTTTCAGTCGTTTTAGTTTCAGTTTTGGCTGTTTCAATTTTGGCCAAAAGATTTTTTTAAGTTATTAATTGTGTGTTGATCAGAGTTTGACTATATTTGATTATATTTTGACTTCAAACTAAAAATATGATAAAATATTGGAAAAAATTTAAAAAAATTTGAAAAATTAGGAATAAATTTATACTTAATTTTACTATAATATTAAATATTATTTTATTTAATTAAAATTAATTTTGATAGTTAGTCACTAATATAGTATACTTTTAATATATATTAGTGTATTAAAAAAATATACAATAAGTAATATGAATATGATTAAAAGTTAAAAATTAACATAAGTAAATTTAACTTTTCATTAAAATGTACTTCACACATACATAATTAATAAATTATAAGATAATACAACTAATCATCATCATCATTAGTTGAGTTTAGAACATCTGGGTGTGGAATTACAAATTCAATACTTGGATGATCCGAACAAGCATTTGTAGGCATACGAGTCAGAACAATTAGTTCTACCCTATCTCGTGACAGCGATTCTGAAGTATAACCATACATCGAAGGTCTAAAATAAAAATGATAACTCTATTAATTAACAATACATAGTAAAAGTAGTCCAATAACTCATGAGAAATAAATATCACATGCGAAGTGTTCAAGGAAAATTATGGCAAGATGCTGATTGATAGCATTAAGTGAACCTTGTTGAGAGGTATGATAAATTTGATCATTTATTCTTCTACGGTGTTATAATGTCTGCTCAATTAAAGCTTGTTCAACTATATCAATTAAAACTCACAACAAATTTTTTTTTACTTTACTTTCGGTAAAACGGTCATGCACGCATGCACGTGAATAAAAAACTCAATGTGTTTTGATCAAAATTATTTTCATTTCAGTTTCAACCAAAATATTTTTTTTATTAATTATATTTTGACTAAAATTTAATTTAATTTAAATTATTTTTTAACTTCAAATTAAAAAAATTATAATATATTTAAAAATTGTTAAAAATAATGAACAATTATGTGAATAATATTATGTACATGAACAGTATCTGATAGAAACCAGCAAGGGTGTCGGAATCAGACTGGCGATAGCGCTGGTCCTGGTGCAAGGCCGGCCTCAGCTTGCAGGAATAGGAGCCAGGTCAGCGAGAGCGCGAGATGGGTGAGGGAGTGGTGGCAAGCTGGTGAGTGTGCAGGGCCAGTCCGGCAAGAGCGCGGGCTTGGACACGAAGCCAGCACGAGCTCACCGCGCGAGCTCCCCACTAGAGCTCGCCCGACGAGCTCACGAGGGGAGCTCACCCGGCTAGCTCCCCTCGCGAGCTCGACCGGCAAGCTCCCCGCGCACGCCGCGCTCGCCCTGCACTAGCTCTGCTCACTCTCGTCGCCAATGAAGAAGATGAACAGTACTCTAAATCGAAACGAAATTTATGATTTCGTTTTGGTACCGACCGAAACTGCTTGGTTTCGGCTGAAACTTAAAACCTTGGTTTGACCTATTCTGCTTTAGGTTTGGCTTATTTTTGTTTAGATTTTGACCTATCTATGGATCAAGTTTGAAATAGTTTCTGGATCAGGTTTGAGTTATTCTGGTTCATATTTTGATATGTTCTAATCGTAATTTAAGTTTGGATTGACCTAATTTAGGTTCGATTTGAACTTGGTTTAACTAGATTAGGACTTGGTTCAAATTAAGCTTGAACTTAAACTTGAGTTCAATTTGACTTGATTAGGGTTCAATTCAAACTTACCTTGACCCCGTTGGGATTTGGTTTGAACTTGACATGGTTGGAACTTGGTTTGACTTGATTTGGATTTGATTTGGGTTCAATTCGAATTCATTTTAATTTAACTCGAATGTGGCTTGACTCAATTAGAGTTCAATTTGAATTCACTTTGATTTAGTTTAAATAGTATTTAACTTAATTTAGAGTTCTATTCAAACTTGTTGTAGCTTAGTTTGAATATTGTTTTACTCAATTAGATTTCAATTCAAATTTGCTATAAATTGACTCAATTCAAATTTGTTTTAGTTTAGTTCGAATGGTGCTTGACTCGATTAGAATTTAATTTGAACTTGTTCTTATGGGATCAAAACTAACCATCTCGGATGGCGAAAGACCTCGAGAAGTAATCTCGAAATAACAAATAAAAAATGTGGTAGTTTGAATACGCAATTGGGTATTGTGGAAATATGACTTCTAATAGGTATAAGCCCTTATTATTAATTACTCTGACAATTATTAGGAATATCCTAACATAAGAAACCCTAACAAATAAAATAAAGATACGAAAAAGAAGAAGACATAGTTGATTTATTTAAAAAAAGAGATTACATAGTTTAAGTAAGAGCATACCCTCACTTTACAATTTAAAGAATTTAAATTCATAAATGATATGAAATAAGGAAAGGGAAATGGGAAGAGCTTAATGTTTGTTGTTGTCCTGCCCCTGTGCACTAGATCATGTGGAGTTTGACTCGGTTAGGTCTTGATTTGATCCTTGGCAAATGCTGATAACATGTTGATGGGTGAGCTTGACTGCCTTGGCTTGCATGGCTCCTTGGGAGACACTCTGGATCCTTGCTAGGCCCCATTTGGCCAGAGCTAGAGCATGGGAGCCAAAATGATGAATCCTTCTCTAGGGGTAAGTTCACCTAGTTGGCACTAAGATCCATGCCCTCACTCAACTGGTGAAGTTACAGGCCCAGATAGTATAGATGCATATACCAACTTGCTAGCACCTATTCAGCAGTACAACACAAGAGAATCCTTAGGAAGAGAACAGGCCAAACCAACAGGCGTTGAGAGGCTACATAAGTTAGGCTAAAAATTTACATGCTTTGGAAACTTCAAGCTAGTAGGAAGATCAAGCTCAAACTAATGCATCAGACAAAAGATATGAGCCATTAGCTGAGACGATCGTTACACAAAGTATTAAGGAAATAGAGAAATTCATTGCCCAATGGTGGGTGAGAGACTATAGAGCTTAATAGAGCCCATGCTGGCACTGAGCAGTGCAATGAGCATTCTAAGTCCATAGCTCTTATTCGAGCCTCCACAATCTAAATTTTGACAACCACCCAAGGAGTCATACGACAGGACCAAAGACCCTCTAAATCATATTGGGTTGTTCAAAAATAACATGATACTACACAGGGCGACAAAAACCACTATGTGCAAGACATTTCCAGCTATGCTCTGAGGTTTAGCACAAGCATGGTTCTCTAGCCTCCCGACTGGATCAGTAGGGAACTTCACCACCCTAAAGTGCAAGTTTGTGAATTAATTCATTGCTCTTGTCCCAAGGTGCCGAGACTTGTTCCACCTTGCTGGCGATATCATAGGTTGATAGACAGAGCTTGAGGCATTATCTTTCCTAGTTAAGCATAGCTTAGATACAAATATATGACCTTGACAGTTTAATTGTTTTGCCTATTACAATGAATGGTCTCAAAGCCAATAGAGTTGCTTACAAGATGGCACAATGGCCACCGTGGACGCTCGCCAAGTTCATGGAACACATCAACACAAAGAAGATGATGGTAGCTAGGTGGGGAGCTGATGGTTTCTGAACCAAAAAAGAGAAGCGAGAATTACACTAGCTTGAGCCCAAGAGGTAGAAGACTAAGTAACAAGATCATAGAACTCATTTTTGAGACTATAGCCAGCTCAATCATCCTCACACTAAGATATTGGCATAGATCAAGGACTAGGACTATTTGTGGAAGCCTTTGCAAATCAACCAAGATTTAGGAAAACTAGATACCTCTAAATATCACAAGCATAATGATGTATCCGGAGAGAAGGGTACGAGGGATAGGGAGAAAAGCACCGTCTTCTCACCATGATAAATCCACTTGATGTAGTGAGAGAGGAGGGCACGAGGGTTAGGAAGAAGATTACCATCTTCTCACAATGATAGATCCTTGAATCCACAAGGAAGATAGAAGGGGAACAAATTTAAAATATGAGAATATTATTGATAAAAAAGTTTTTTTTGTTACAACCACTTAGAGTCCTACTTGGTGTAGACTAAAAATAGGACTTAGACTCCACTAAGAATTCTATTTAACATATCTTAAATAAAGATATATAAATTCTATTTCTTATTGGTTAGGATTATTATTGACTCGGACTGATAAATAAATTCTAATTTTGACTAATACAAAGTCTGAATTATCCAAAATAGTAAATAAGAACTTGTAGAAATCGATCTCAGCTTTCCAACGGATAGTTATTTGCTGAATTTGGATTAATATCTTAGGAGATATGGCCTTCAGACTGTACTTATACTAATCTTGATGGATCCTAATTGGAGTTGAAATTCAACTTAAACTGGATCTCTAATTTTATTGTAAAAAAGATGCAATTATCCTACATCAGACCTCTCCACTTGTAAAAGACTTGTCCTCAAGTCAAAACTTAAACTCTTTGTTGTTGTAATTATATTATTCTTAAACACTTTTCTACATAGAACTTGATGATGTAAACCAATAAGATTTCTTCGAGGAATGTCTTCAGTACCTTGACCTCCTAGTTTTCTTTGGTACAATCACTTGAACTTTTGGAGGTTTTCCTTCAATCTTATTGGAAATAAAATTTTTGTACACACCAACTTATGATTTGTTGTCATGCAATGAAAATATTCTTCACAAGTTTGCTGACAATTTCTATAATAATCTAAATGTGTCATTGCAAATTTTGAATTTTGTATAATAATAACTCCTGTAGGAATTTTCTCCAGTTGTTCAAGAGAGTTGGCTTTTGATGAATTCAAGAAATAATCTTGAGTAGCATAGTCAATATTTTCACAAGTAGAAAACTCTTCCTTACAGCCTTCAAATTGTCAACTGATTCATATGAATTCTCATCGATAGTCTCTTAAAAATTTTTTGTAACATCCAAAGCCACTTTTATATGATCTTTTAACTCATCAAAGAAAGAATCTTTGGGGCTCTCAATAAATTCTTCACTAGTTTGTTTGTCTTCTACACAATCCACAACCTCTTCTTCAACTTGATAATTCAATACTAGAGGAAAGTTACTAAGATATGAAATTAATACCTCATGGTTGTCTCCATTGATTTCAATGCTAGAAGCCCTTGGATAAGAGGTTTGTCTTACTTGATTTTGATCTCCTTTTGAGAACTTTATGTTGAATAGTTTAAGCATCTTTGGTCATAAGCAAATTTTTGGTTTGCCTTCACGTGTTCTTTGGATTTGAATTTGCTCCCATCAAGATGAAGCATAACCATCAACCTTGTATTCAACAATTTTTACCTTCTTCTCTTTAGGAATTTCTATAAACTTAAAGCATTTCTATAAACGTAAAGAATTTCACTAGTTTGACCTTGTCATCCTCTCCTACATCCCACCGTCGGTTCGCCGCCGGCACCGTAGAACGAAAGGAGCGGGCCAGGAAGATCGGGATAGAGCTAGGGTTTGGAATTAGGGGAGGAGATGTAAGAGGATCGGGGAGAAGAAAAGCAGAAGAGGCGGAAGAAAGAGGGTGGTGGTGGAGAACGGCGAACGAGAGCGCAACGACTCGCCGGAGACGGAGCACGAGCGCCACGAGAGCTGAGGTTTTAGCGGGTAGTTTGAAAAATATGGAGTCGATGGCTAGGCGGTGCTAAAACAGTAGCTGGTTTGAAATCAAAATCAAAATCAGCATATTTAGAATTATTTTTTTATAAAATTAAAATTAATTATTTTAAATTATTATAAAAAATTAAATAATTTTTTGAATTTTAAATTATTGTAGTGTTAATTTTGATAAAAAGATATTAATTTATAAAAGAGATTCATTAATTTTGATCCTGATTCTGATTTCGATCCCGAACCAAACAGTGCCTTAACAACTGTCACTAATTGATGAAATAAATTAAACTAGTGCCGCCAATTAATGGCACTAAGTAATTATATATCTCGTATTTGACCATGTTTAGGATAACATAGAATTAAAAGCCGTCAGAAAGACAAAATATTGTAGTAGAGGATATCTATGAGAAGAATAAGGCTACCACCACAATAAAAGACAAGACCTTGCGGGGATATTGGGGTATAAAAAGTATTCTCAAGAGAAAGAGCGGTCTGGATTAGTTTCGAAGAAATATCCAAAATACGGAGATGAAGCTTTGGTGATCACATTTATTTTGAAAAAAAATATCTAATGCGAAGAGTATTAGTGGATATATGATCATCTACAAATTTATTATTTTTCAAGGCATATGACCAGGTGAAATGTGGCCAATTCATGAGTTGTTATCAAAGCAGGTTGTCCAGCTTTAGTGGTGACTTTCTAAATTCTGTGGGGGTGTGAGAATACTTATGACAATCACAAGGGTTGGAAAACCTTTACTTATTTTTACCGACTTTATTGTTGTGAGAACTCACTTTCCTTTTAATATCATATTAGGTCACCCCACCTTGAATAAGCTACAGGCAATAATCTCCACCTGTTGATTGCTCATTTAGTTTCTTATTGAGCGAAATACTGATATTCACCATAATTCATGATGCATAAAAAGAAAAAAAATATCATACAAAATATTTATGTGATTTGGTCTAAACCTACTCCACGGGCGAAGGTGATTCGGAGAATATTATATTGATGAGAAAGAAGTAGAAATTACAATGATGGAGGTAAAATTTAAATATCACCAATTCTAATAAAAGATTAACTAACCTACCTGTCATAAAACGTTTTAAGAGTTTTGACCTATATTTCTCTATTTTAGTGTTATGAAACCCTCACATGAATAAAATATTTATAAAAGTAGTCTAATTAAATTTGAGTCAAAATAGGAAACTGACTTAAATAAGGGTTTCGTTAATTTAAATCATCTAATAGGAGATAAATTTAAAGAAGGATTAGGCCCACTAAATTACTTCTTAATACAAATCCCAATTTAATTAGGACTTTTTGAAAAATCCAAATTCGAGACATGACTAAATCAATAGTCTTCACCTTGGCTCAAATTCTCTTCTTCTTTGAATTTGAATCTTCAATAGATGCCTTCACCATTGTCGCATAGGGTGGGATCAACGATTTTGAGTATTGATCAAGTCTAAGTAGAACTTGAACTTATCAATCGAATCACCTTCGTCAACATATGTGTAGCATTTCTTAAAGTATGAATATTTTGTAAAGAATCTCACCATCTTTAACAATGTCTCGAATAAAGTGAAATTAGATATGTGTTTTGATTCGATATGGTATATTTGGTTCTTCGTAAGGTGTATGACATTCTGACTATCGTAAAAAATAGGAAAAACACATTGAAAAAAACTAACTTTACTTACCAAACCTTTTAGTCATAAAGCTTTTTTGACTGCTTTTGTAGCTGCCATATACCCAGACTCTATTGTAGATAATACTACAGTTGACTGTAAGATACACCTCCAGTTAATAGAACCACCACAAAGAATAAAAAATAACCAGTGAAGAATAATCGTCGATCAAGATCTCCAATATAGTCTAAATCAACGTAACTAATAATTTTGGCCATCTCGAATTGTGTTCCTATTGAAACATAAATCAATATTAAGAGTATCTTTAATATATCTTAATAACCACTTCACAGCTTACTAATACTCTTTTCTTAAATTTATCATGTAACGACTGAGAATACTGACTGCTTATATATTATCAGGTCTTATGCACACCATAACATACATTAGGTTTTCAATAGTACTTGAGAATAGGATGTTCTCCATATATGCATACTCCTCGTTTGTAAAATGACAAAGTTGAGCTGAAAGTTTGAAGTGTGATACCAAATGAGTACTAATAGATTTTTAATTCTGCATGCCAAAATAAAAAAAATAATCTTCTCGAGATATTTACTCTGTTTCAGTCATAACTTGTCATGCTTTCGTTCCGATTAATCTCTATACCAAGAATCTTTCTTATAGTACCTAAATCTTTCATCTCAATTTTTTTTTTCATTCTAAGCTTTAGATTATTAAGTAGAGATATATCTTGAATAGCAATAAGCATATCATTAATATAAAAAAGTAATATAATAAATATATTATTAGCATGTATTTTAAAATAGACACAATAATCATATTTACAATGGATAAAATCTTACCCTAATATAAAACTGTAAAACCTTTTATACCATTACCTTGAAGACAGTTTTAAATCATAAAGTAATTTATTCAACTTGTACACATAATTTTTCTTATCTTCTTGGATGAACTTTTTAGACTGTTGCATAAAAATCTACTTTTCAAATTTTCCATCTAGAAAGGCAATTTTGATATCAAACTGTTATAACTCAAGATTATGAAAAATAACTAAAGAAAGTAGAAAATAAATAGATGTGTATTTAACTACAAAATAGAAATTTTTATTGAAGTCAACACCCTTCTTTTATGAATACTCTTTTACAATTAAACGAGACTTGAATTTAATACTATCTATCTTAGAAGAATCCTCTTTCTTTCAAAATATTTACTTGTAATTAATTGCTTTTTTACCTTTTGGTAATTTTACCAAGTCCCAAGTATATTTTTTTTTGAAAAGATTGCATCTCTTTATTCATAGCAACTTACCATTGAAAAGAATTTTTATCCTGCACTATTTTTTTATAGGAAGAAGGATCACCATTATTAATAAATAAAGTAAAAGATACCATATCTTCAAAACCATACATTTCGGGTGGCTTTATGTTTTTTTTGAGATCTTCAAAGTAGAGTCTTCTCAGAAATTTTAACTTGACTCTTGGAATTCTCTTGAGAGTTTAGCATATCCCGAATATCTTCTTATGAAGGAACTACGGGCTCTACTTCTACTCGAATTATACCACTGAAACTTTTCTTGAGAGATTTTAATATAGCATTTTTATCAAACACTATATATCTCTTAATAATTACATTAAAAATAGTAGAATCCTACAAATGATAACTCTTAATACCTTTAGTATAAGTAAGAAAAATACACTTTGTAGAATGTATTTCTAACTTATTCTTGACGACATGCATATAAAAAGGGCAATCAAAAATTTTAAAGAAGAATAATTTATAGGTTCACCAGTTCATATCTTTTTGGGAGTTTTGTAACCAATGACTGTTTAAGAAGAGTGATTCACAGTGAAATACTCTATATTGATTGCTTCTATGTAAAAATCCTTGTCAAGATTAGCTACATTGAGCATACTATGTACTTTCTCCAATAAAGTTTTGTTTATCATTTCGGCTACGCCATTCTGTTGAGGTTTTCCTGTGATGATAAAGTGGCATTTGATGCTTTTATCTTCAAAAAAATTTGAGAAACTCTATTGATTTATACTCTTCACCATTATTACTTCTGAGGTATTTAATTTTTCTGCCAATGTTTCTTTTGATTGAAGTTTTTTACTATTTCAAAATAGAAAATACTTCAGCTTTATGATGTAAAAAATAAATCTATACTTTTTTGAAAAAATCATTAATAAAAATAACAAAATAACGAGCACCAAATTTTGATAAAATAGGAGAACACCACACATTAGAATAAATATAATCAATTAAATCTTTAGTGCAATAAATATTAGTGTTAACCTTTATCTTGGACTATTTACCATAAAGATAATACTCCTAGAATCTAATTTGTATGAGTTGAGACTTTTTAATAATTTTTGTTTATTGAGTTCAGTCAAACCTTACTCACTCATATGACTGAGACACATATAATATAAATGGGTCATATCAGAAGAAACTTAAGAAATTGCTACTTCACCTTTAATAGTTTTTTCTATTAACTCATATAAATTTCTATATTTTAAGCCCTTCATCACTATCAATGAATGTTTAGCAACTTTAAAAATTTCACTTTCAATAGAATACTTACAACTAGCAGAATCCAAAACACCCAAAGAAATTAAATTCTTTTTCAAATCAGGAATATATCTAACGTCAGTAAGAGACCTAATAATATTATTAAATATCTTAATTTTGATTGTTCCAATTCCGATAGTTTTGTATGGATTATTATTACCCATCAAAACTAAATCACCATTATAAGACTTGTAGTCTTTAAACCAATCCTTATTAGGATACATATGATAAGAATAACTAGAATCAAGAATCCAAGTATTATGGTAATAATCAAAATCAGTATTAACAGAGAGAATATTACCATAATTATCATCAAAAATTTTTTTCTGTAATTGACACTTGTTCTTTGGTTTGCTTTTTAGATTGAGATTCTTTCTCTTTCTTTACTTCAACCTTCTAACACTCTTCAATTATATGTCTCATTTTTTTACAGTACCTGTAATTTTTTTCTTTGAATTTGGATCTAGAACAACCTACCTTGGATCTTTCTTTAGTACGACCTCTGGCAATTAGTGCTTTTGAATATGACCTATGCCCTTCGATGTTTTTCAAATATTTATTAGATAGAAGAGTAGTAGAAATATCATCAAATTTCAAATATTTACCATATATGAGAGTAGTTTTCAGATTTTAAAGAAAAAGAGGTAGAAACGATAATAAAATAATTATCTTATTTTCATCTTTAATTTTAACATAAATACTTAATAATTACAAGACTAATTTATTGAAAGTATTAAGATGATCAACTATATTCATACATTCTTTCATTCAAAAATTGAAAAGCTTTTATTTTACATAAACTCATTTTGAAATAGATTTACTTATATATTACTTTTCTAACTTTTTTTATAGCTCTAAAGGTGATGTTTTATTAAGAAATAAATAGAGTATCTCATTAGTAATATTGAGGATGATAGTAGTATGTGCACTAGTTTTTTGGTTCTCCCATAAATTTTCGGTGACATTTTAGGGTTTGACATCCTCTAATTTGCTTTTTAACTCTTGTTGAGTAAGAATTACACGAACTCTTATTTTTCAAATAGAAAACCCTTATTTTACATTAAATTTTTTTACATCAAATTTCATAATGGACATAGTGAACCAAGTTTTAATACCAATGTTTACCACAATTCACGATATAGAAAAAGCAAAAAAAGAAAAAAATAGCACATAAGAAACTTACATGGTTCGATCTACGATCTACTCCATGGGCAAAAACAATTCGGAGGATATTGTTTTAATAAGAAAGAAGTGGAGATTATAATGATGGAGATAAAACTCAAATATCACAAACTCTCACAAGAAACAAACTAGTCTAGCAGTCACAAAATATTTTGAGAGTTTTAATATATATCTCTCTATCTCAGTGTTATAAAATTTTTAGATAAATTGAGTATTTATTGAAGTTGTCTAACTGAGTTTGAGTCAAAATAGGAGATTGATTCAAATAAAAATTTTACTAATCCAAGTCTTCTAGTAGAAGAGAAATTTGGAGAAGGATTACACCTACTAAATCATTTCCTAATATGAATCCTAATTTAATTAGGACATCCTAAAAAATCTGAATTTGAGACACGACTAAGTCAATAGTTTCTCACCAAATTTAAAAATAGAGAAGTGCAGAAAGACAGGGATATGACATGCCACTACTATGCCACATATCTGGAGAAACAAAAGAAGTTAAGGGGAACGGAAAACATAAAGAGCAAACCTCAAAGCAGACTCGAAGCAATGGAGCAGCTAATGAGCATAACCCTAAATGAAGCAAAGAGCTGTCAAAGACACTACTTGCATAGTTTCAAAGATCTTGTGCGGCGACCAAGCCGTATTCACTTGGATAGCAAACACTCTTCTCGATATTGATCCACGTGTAGCAAGGCATAAACTATCAATGTTTGTTGAAACAAAACCAGTAAGATAAAAAAATGACACTTTACCCCCTGAGCTTTGAAGAGCAATCGACAAATAGGTGAAAAAACTGTTGGAAGCTGATTTCATTCAAAAAATTCAGTACCCAAAGTAGCTCACTAATATCACTACAATAATTGCAGGTATTTTTGGAGCTAATTTAGTCCCATTATAGTTACAATTAATGGCAAAAAATCATTAAAAATGCTAATTTGCGGTGAAAATAAAGTATCGCCATAAAGTGTGTTGTAAAATATTAGCAATATCACTGTAGCACCGCTAGTATAGCAGCACTTAGTTTTAGCACCACTAATGGCTATTGTCATTAGCGCCAATATTGTAGTGCTGGTACTGTAGCAGCACTACTATAGCTGCAAAGCTTTTTGATTTTGTTTTAATATTAATTCTTTAAAAGTAGTTACTTTTTGAGAAGTAGTATCAACAAGCAAAAATTACTATGTTCAAACAGTTTGATATAAATTATAAGTGACCTTATTTTAAATCTAGATGAATTCCAAGACAATAAAATATAATATGTGAATACTCTTATCACTGCCATGACAAATTTATGCTCTCTTAACAAACATTTATTGCATCACATTCATGTCAACAAACTTATCATACACCAAGTCTAAATGAGGTCAACTTCGTCTCCAAATTCCAATTGAACGGCTTTGCTGGTGTTTGTCTACCGTTGCATCGGTGAGAAGAGTAGCATCACCTTCCTGTAATGGATACAATAAACTGACAAGTGTTAGCCAAGAAGGAATGACATGGAATTCCATAATAATATCAGGTGTAATGGTCTCTGGAGTCCATGGCATATCTATCTCAATATAAACCATGCTGACTGCTCTCCCTTGACCATGCCCAAGGACTCTTCACATACACCTGCAATTAGAAAAAATAAGATGGTGGAGATCTTCATTATTGCAATCAGGATCCATGTTGTTATAGTATACTTGGAGCATGCAATCACATGCAGTAAACAAAAATAAAAAATTTTAGAACATTATAGAAAATTCAAAGCAAAGTTCCTGTAATATAATTGCAATGCGGGAATCCTCCTTCTTTGTCAAGGTTCTCAACCCCACAAAGAAAAACTACTTTCAGATCATATTAACACAGTACAAAGTGTCATTTAGACTTCTCATCTAATTCATCATTTGAGTACCAGCGCTAATTTTATTTGCACCAGTAATATTAGGTCTGAGATCTCCCCGGCGCTCAAATCTACTCGCATCCCGAGCTCTCTGCTTGTGCCTCGCCCCCGAGTCATTGCTGGCGTCTCGTCCTTGGCTCTCTACTCGCGTCCTGTCCGACCCTTTGCTGTTGCCCCATCCTTGCCCTCTGCTTGCTAGTCCCTCCTCAAGCCTACCCATGCTGCCCCCGCCCGCCGGCATCCTATGCCTGTGCGCCTGCCTCCTGCCCACCAGCTCTCCATGAGCAAGGTGCCCTCTAGCTACCCACAGGTGGCTCCTCCTACACCAGCTCCCCCCATCGTTCCTCATTTGCTCTCTGCCTCCACCATGTGGCCATAGTCCAATTTCTTTTTTTTTTTTAATGCTCTTTGAACAGGAACAAAGAGAAAAAAAGAGAAAAGAGGTAAAAATCTGGACTCAATTAGGATTGAAGGGTGAAATTATTTGAGCTTATTTTAATAATTGAAGGGTGAAATTATTTGTTTGCAAATATTAGGATTTTAACAAAATTGGTTTTGCTTGTTCCAATTTGGCCTCAATTGAATGTAGCTCCAGCTCTGGTTACTGGTCATATTCTCCTCCTTGATCGAGCACACGGTCATCTCTCAATTTGGCATTTTGATTGACAAAGCTTTGCTATTGGTTGATATATGACGGACGAAGCTTATTAATTTATCATTTTGAGTGATGAAGTTTGAATTTGGCTTTATCTTACAACCTTGATGCAATTATTCTAACAGTGCTATTCAACAAGCCATTCAATTGTAGCTATGTTACATATGCAACTGAGTAGATGTTCTTGTGTATTATTCCTAAGTACAAGAATTGGATTTTGTATTGTTTTGTTGCATAAGCAAGGAATATTATGTTACTAGTGACAACTAAGAAGACATAGTTTAAAATTATCTATGTTGTTTCTTTTTCTCTTTAAGTTTTGGACGAGCCAAAGCTATGTTACTTTGCCAGTTTAGACATAATTTCAGTTTCTGAATAATAGTAATACTATCATGCTCGCTCCCTCTTGTTTGTATTAATTGGTTCCTAATTATGGCATAAGCAATCATATTTCTTCCATTAAATTAAAACCCCTAATTTAATAATGGAATTTTATGTTAAATAGAACCCAGTTTATTTATTGAACTTTCTTGTATCATAATTAGTGCCAATTAATCTTATTGACAAAGGAATCTGTAAGTTGATAGGGGATTTGGCTTAGACCCTTACAGTATATAATTATTGAGATAAGTACATTTATAGCTGTCTAAAAAGTATTATTTTTATACTACAATGCAACTTGGCTTAAATGTGAAAAAGGCCACAAAAGCATTAAAAATTGATGTTAGGATTGCATTTGACTCCAAAAATTGATGCCCTCAACACAAAATTCCTAGGTGTTGATGCTAATTACCTTTTGATTCTACTAGTGGTGTTTATTTATCATCTGATAGGTCATTGAAGATAGAAAATATAGCTTAGCCCTTGTTTTTGAAGCTAAAGACTTGAAGTTGTCTAATTTTGAACAAAGAAAGATAATTTAGAAGTTCACTATATCTTTCACTGTATATTTATTTTTACTTGAAATGTCTGTCTTTCATTAAGGCATTTTTTTCTTGATTTAGTAGTTAAACTAAAACCTACCATTGCTTTTGGATGCTAGAAAAAATTTACCGTACCAAATATGTGCAGAAAATCATGATTCTTTGATGTTTGCTTCTTAAGAAGGGACAGGTTTATGGATTTGTTAAATGATACACTGACTTTTGATGTTCTAAATTAGGCAAAATTTGCATTGTTTTTGGACCTGGAATCACTACAAAAATTTATGAGTATCTAACACCAAATTGATAAGCTTTATCTCGATTTGAATATAGTTTCTTGTCGTATCTTCGTTCTCACTCCTACAGTGTGTTAAGAGGGAATTATTGGGATTAGGCATCACATACATGCACAATTTGTCTCTTGTCAGTAATTATACTTGTGATTTTAATGGCAATCAATTGAAGGAATAGGAAGAAAATGCCTCTGAAATTACTTGTCTAGTTATGTAAAGAGTATAATTAGAAGGCCACTATTTGTAGGTTCTCATTAGAAGCTAAATGAAATTCTTATGAATGACAAAAATAATATCCAATTGAGTAGTATGTAATGCTCTCTGTATAAATTTAGCATTTAGATAAAGGAATCTTTGCAATGACTAGAAAGAGAAAGAGAATTGTATGCAAACACTAAGATATAAATATTGAATAACGTATCTTGTTTATTTCCTGCAGTAATGATGACCAAAAGAAAAAGAATGTGAGGAGATGACTAAATTATAGGCAAGCCTATCCACTTGTATGCGTAAACTTGTTTTTAGGGTTAGAGTTTATATATTAGAAATAGTTTCATTTCAAAGTCTTGGTGTTAGATTCTTCTAGTGTTGTGTGTCTTTCTCTCTTACTGCCAAAACTTGTAGTAGGAAAGAAACTATAGTATGTGAAGAGAGGAATGAGCCTGCAATATAAAGATGGGTGGGATAATAAAAACAAGAGTAAATATAAATGATGAGATTGAGTGATTGTTACTTGTACAATGTGACTTTACTACATGAGACATTAAAACGAAATTGTTAGAAATTATTATACTACATACATGTAGTAAGTGTAATATTTCTACTGTAACTCATCATAGAAACATAACTTATGTTAGAAAATATGTTGTTAGTCTTTTTTCTTATGATTAAATTATACATAAGTCTCTTGGTAATTAACTAAATCTTATACTGTAGGTTGTATATATAACGCATTGATTTGAGGATTACATAGATTTCTAAGATATAGACAAGAGTTGGATCATGATAAAAAATCAAGTAGAGTCAGATATATTAATGAAGTAAATATATTTTTGGATTATGTATATAAAAACAAGAGACCAGATCAGTGCCCATGTATTGATTGTATGAACATGCACAATCAGACAAGGCACGAGATGTATGAACATATAAGAGGATAGAATATGTATTACATTAATTGAACATTTCATGGTGAAGAGCTGTGGTATTTAAATTGGCCAAATCCATCAGAGCAGGTAGTTAATGTGACAATAATTGACAATGAGGAGATGATATTGGAGGATTGATCCATGATACCTTTTACGGATGTTGCATTTGATCATGATACCCTTATCCGTGAGGACGACATGAAAACTAAGGGTTGTAATTGAGATAGTCAGAAATTCTATAAAAAACGTGATGACTTTAACATTGAGTTGTATCTAGATTGCAAAAGCTCATTCATTATGCGTTTGTTGACCATGAAATCTAAAATTTGATGGAGCAACTACTCATTCAATATATTATTAGAGATATTGACAGAGTGTTTCCTTATCATCCTTTATTCCCCAGTTCTTATTGGGAGACTTAGAATATTGTGAAAAATATAGGACTAGGACATATGAAAATTCATGCATTTCCAAATAATTATATGCTTTAAAGAAATGAAAGTAGATCATATACTTTTTGCAAGTATTGTAAAATACCTTGATATTAGCATTTCATATCCCAGAGCGATGATGATAATCAGATGGTTTAAAAATTTCAGCTAAAGTTGTATGTGTGGTATTTCCCTCTTAAGTCAATGTTGTAGCATCTATTCATGTCACCAATGACAACATCACGTATGAGATGTCACATAGCAGGTCAGGTATGTGGTGAGACCATTAAGCATCCGACATATAGTCTTAAGTGGAAGGAGTTCGATTCACAATATCTAGATTTTATTGTTGATATCCAAAATGTCCATTTGGGATTAGCTTCTACTATTTTCAATCTCTTTCAGAAAATAAATTATTCGTATAGCACTCGGCCCATGGTTTTGATTTCGTATAACTTACCTCCATAGTTGTCTATGAAATAATCATCGATCATATTGTTCATGATCATTGATGAAGCAAAGGGACTAAGGAATGACATTGACCTATACTTATAGCTATTGATTTAAGAGCTAAAGTAATTATGGGAAGCAGATATTTCAATATTTGATGCAAGCAATAAATAGATATTTTGATTATGTGCAGCATTACTGTAGATAATAAATAATTTTTCGGCATACTATATCTTTTAGGATATAGCACAAGAGAAGAGCAAGCATGTCCTGTTTGTGGGAAGAATATAAGATCCACATGGTTAAAATTTGGTAGGATGTTTTGTCACATATACCACATATAATATCTGTCTATTGATTATTGATTTTGGCATGATAAGCGGCATTCAACGGGATATGTGAGTGTAGCATCCCTCATCCTTGACTTTTTGGATCTGATGCATTATGTGAACTAGAGGCTACCCAAAGATGTGGTTGTACTTTGGCCTCCAAGAGGATAAAGAGTATACAAATGCATACTACAGGTTGTTCAAATATGAAATCCAATTAGAAGAAGATAAGTATCTTCTTTAATTTGTCATATCGGAGCTCATTGTATATTCGCTACAATATCGATATCATGCACATTGAGAAAAATTTTCTCAAAAATTTATTGTGGGCATTGGTTGACACTTTAAACAGGTCAAAGGATAATTTGAATGCATGACTACATATGAAAGCCATTGGCATACAGAGAGTACTTCACTTAGAGGATAGAGGTAGCAAAATATTTTTGCTTTTGACTTTATTCAACATGAGTAAATAAGAGAAAGAAATTTTCTTAACTATATTAAAATGTGTGAAAGTTTCAGATGATTATATATCAAATATTTTCAAATGCATGAATATGAAAGATCAAATCATCAATGAATTGAAAGGTCATGATTGCTACATACTAATAGAGCGGTTGTTACAAATCGTTGTGTGGAGAAGTTTGCCTAAGCATGTAGCTAGACCTTTAATTAAACTGAGTAGTATCTTCCAACATTCATATGCTAAATCTATCTACCCATATGAGTTTGAGGTTGTACAGGAAAGGATTTTCTTGACTCTTTGCTACCTAGAAAGGATATTTTCGCCTTCATTTTTTAATATTATAGAGCACTTGCCTATTCACTTAGTCAAGGAAGCAATACATACTGAGCTAATCCAATACTACTATATGTATCCGGTTGAGAGGTAAACATTGATTATGTATCTGGTTGAAATGAACCATCACACACAAAACAGTGGTGTGACTTTAAAGTGGCTATAAGAAGTTTTGTAAGTATAAAAGATAAAAACCCCGTATTAGGAGTTGTACAATTTTATAGTATACTAACGAATATTATTAAGACACAATACAACAATGAACTTAAGTTTGTGCTATTCAGGTGTGATTAGGTCAACAATAATACTGGAGTGGTTATTAATGAGTTTGGATACACAACAGTGAACTTCAATCATTTGATGTATAACCACAATCGACATGGAGATGAGTCTTATATTCTTAATATATCAAGCACATCAAATATGTTACATGGTAAATCCGTTAGATCTAGATTGACATATAGTTGTGGAGTGACTGCAAGAGAGCATATTGTTGCCATCGACCATGTCATAGGTGATGATAATGGTGAAGAGCCAATTGTAGAGCCATACATTGCACAATAACTAGACACTTTTGACTATGAAATTGAATGCAGAAACATTAAAGGAGTTATGATAGATGCACTATATATCAATTCATGTTAGTTATGTACAGATGAACATGAAGATAGTAATATGACTAATGAATATGATACCAAAGAAGAAATCCTTTCAAAGGATGACAAATCTAATAGTGATGATGATAATTTCATGTTAGAGTAAATTGATGGGTAAATGATATACTTATGATAGATTACAATTATGTAACACATGGTTATTTATATTTACTATTATTTATAGTTTTGTTGGCTTAGTGCACTGAAGTTATTTTTTATTTCATTACATTTCAAGTGATTAGATTGGTATGCTGCTCTCTAAAATTTTCTATATTATTTATGCTCTTTGTATATGTAAGTATTTTCTATACATTTGACTTCTATTTGTCATATAGTTATCTTGAAATTATTTGATTCATTTTTTGAACATGTTCTCCACTTGCGATCAATATGCATCATAAAGGAAAGATACAATATATAGGCTACATGGCGAAGGGGTTATAGGATACGGAGACTATGAAGGAGGTGTTCAAGACAAGTAGGGATTCTAATGGGGACTCCAATGGTGATAGCATGGACTCTACCCCTCCAAAGTAGGTATATCAAGAGCCACATCATGATAGTGATGAAGATATGTAACCTATTGGGATATTTTATCTACTTCGTATTTTATTTAATTTAATATTTCTAATAATGTAAATTGATTTCTTTACTAATTTTATATTACAAGTCCTTCTGCAATCTCCACTTGTAGGACCCGTTGTGACCCTAACAGACCTATAGGGGTTTAAAGTACTTAGGGATTTAGATTAGTTCTCAATGTCAACTATCACCATCAGGTCATTAGTGAGAATTTGGCATAAGTTTCAACCTAGTTAAGAATTTTTATAAAAGATAAAAATAAGTTGTCTATGATCTCACTAATTAGCGAGCTATGCCCCCAAAAAATAAGGAATGGATTTGGGCAAATATAAAGTAATGTCATATATATTATGTCTCCTCACATAATTTTATTTAAATATTTTGTAGGTTTCTAATTTTTCTAATATCTTTCTCTTTAGATCAATACAAATTTGGAGGACACAGCTAAAAAAGGAGTCATGTGGACCTTTCACAAACATTGGCAAGACTAGAAGGCAGACGTGAAGAAAAAAAAATACTTCAATCCATTCAAGAATGATCCATCAAGACTTGTCACTTGTCCAAATCAAAGGAGAGAGAACGACCAGTGGTACATGCTGGTCAAACACTGGAAGACAAGAGTAGCCTGCTCTAAGTCCTTGATTATTGGAATCTAAATAGTATTTATTAGTAACACTATATATTATCCTAACAATTTTACATTTTTCTTTTTGAATTTGAGTTAGTAAAACTGAAGGCATCGAAAGCATCAGACAATGAGTCACTCTCTCGAATGCAAGGGGTATACTAACTTGAAAGCTAAAGTATAACCTAAAACTTATAATTAGAAGTTTCATCATTTTATTATGTATATCTCATTCATAGTGGATTGTGTTACTTGTAGCTTGAGGCGTCTAATAGAGCTGAACCTTCTAAGCTAGATGTCTTCCTTGTGTCCTATACTAGGAAGGATGGATAACCCATCGACATAGCATCCATAGCCACCATAGTAAGTAGTATAATGTTCTTTTGACAATATGTATTCGAATTAAATAATATTAATATTTTTATTTAGGAGAAGATTACTTAACTAAGGCAATCTTAGCCGGAAACTCTTATTCGAATACAACCGCTCATAATGCAATCCACGATTAGGTGTTCGGATTTGACAAATATGATCGAGTATGTACATTTGTATGGGACTGACTTCCAGGGCTATTTTTGGGTCTTTTTGCTATCCTCAAAAGGTAAGCAACCTTAGTATATACAGATTCAAGTGCAAGCAATGATCCAGATGGATATTATTGTAATAATGATGACATTCAAGGGGGAGTTATTCAATGAACTTTCTCATAGCATATCTTGGGTTACCCCATAATTTGAAGTATGGATCAAATTTTGGTAATTTATACTATGCAAGAAATATTTTTTTGTAATGCTAATATATGCTTCTTGTGAGAAATTAGTAAGGACATTGCAAGTGTAGCATCCCAACAGTAAAGTGATACTAGCAGTAGCCAAGTTGATTTGAGGGCGACTCCTTTCACTTCTCAGCTTACTAAGATACAAATGCATTCAGAAATTTGTTATATATATTGATCATTTTTGGTTTATGGACATGGAAGGGAGTGAGGATTTAGGTGAGAGGATGGTAACTTGGGCATAGGGATATGTGATTTGGGCATTCTACTTGGACATGGGCACATGGGGTTTTGGGAGGGAGGGGGGAGGGGGAAGGGGAGAGGGGTTTTGGGACTTGTTAATGAATATATATTTATACTTATACAAATTTTTAATTTTTGTTTCTATTCTCATAGGCCTATTCGAGGAGATCATCCATGAGCCAACAACTGGAAGCACAACAACCAGAGAAGGGCATAGAGGAGTGATATTGTTTCTTCTTTTTTGGATGGATTGTGTTGTATAATAATTTTATCTTGTATAAACTTCTAATTAAAGAAATATGAATTGCATCTTATGATCATATTTGTACTTATACTATGGAGAATGTATTTTTATCTTCTAAGTTATATCCATTATATTATCTAGAAATAAAATTGAATTTGGAATGTACACAATTTACTTACTATACTAGTTATTGGGCCAATTAGAATTAGTGCCGCTAATGGGAAGAACCATTGGTAGTGCTAAGGGTTAGCGCTGCCAATGGGTAGTGAATATGCTAATTTTGATTAAAAAGCAACACTTCAATTAGCGCTACTATTAACCTTTACAGGCTTTTTTTAGTGTTATGAATATTTATGATACTACTTAACGCGACATTTAGTTGGTGTCACAAATTAGTACTGTTAATGACTTCTCGGCGCTAATTTGAGTTTTCAAATGCTAAATTAGCACCAAAAAAATTTTGAAATATTGTTGTGAATCCCTCAATTGAATGGAAACAATAGTGCCTTGTTAGACATCTTGAGGGTTATAGGGACGATCTCAGATGGGAGATTTAGGAAAGTGTGGAGATGCTCAATTACGTCAATGGTGAGGTACGATAGTAATGCATCCTCACAAAGGTCTACCTAATGTACTCCTTGGACTTGAAGCTCTATATTAGCTTGATTGCCTCCAAGTTCGGTACATCAACAAGCAAGCTCTTCTTCTCCAGGTTGTAATCCTTCTTCGCATACAACACCCCCTCTAAAGCACCACCAAATAATAAAATTTTCCGATCTCTGAACCTTAAACCAAAACCCTAATCAGACAAAGAGAGGAGAAAAAAGGCATACCATGGAAGAAGTACTTGCAAATCTCTTGGTGGTTCCTTTTAGAGATAAGATGATAGAAACTGAGGTGGGTGGGGAGGAGCCAGCAAGAGAGGTAGTGGGTGGTGGGCGGTGAGGTGGTGAGGGAAAGTAGGGGAGTAAGTGAGGGTTAGGCTATGAAGGAGTTCTTGGGCGGGGAGTTCTTGGTATGAAGGAGTTTTAGTGGTGCTATTGAGTTAGCACCGCTAAGTGGAAGCACTAATTGAGTTAGAGCCTCTAAATAATGCCGCAAAAATGTCTATATAACTAGTGCTTTTATTAGCACTAGATGATTGGTGTTGGCAATGCCTATTTATCTTGTAGTACATGGTGATGGTTACAGAAAGCAATAAAAAAGAAAGATGTGTGTAAACTTCACAAACCTCAACAAGGAATGTCCAATAGATATCTATCCATTCTTGAGCATAGATTAGTTAATAGATTTGATTATTGAGCATCAATTATTAAGTTTTCTTAGTGCTTTTTCAGGATACCATTAGATTAGATAAACCCCAAGGATAAGAAAAAAAATCAATCATAACCGATCGAGGAACCTTTTATTACGTGGCCATGCCACTTGGATTGAAGAATGTCGGAGCCATTTATCATAAAATAGTTGACCAGGTGTTTATGTATCAGCTCAGAAGAAACATAAAAGCCTACGTGAACAACATATTGATTAAAAACATGTAAGGTATGAACCATATTTCTAATTTGTAGGAAATGTTTGACACATTATAGAGGTACCACATGAAGTTGAACCTAAAAAAGTGTACATCTAGGGTATCGGTAGAAATATTCTTTGAATACCTCATCTCAGAAAGGAAAATCAAAGCCAATTTGTTGAAGATCTAAGTTATTCTGGAGATGAGGTTTTTCACCTTAATATAAAAAAGTGCAAAGACTCACTGGACGAATTGTCGCACCCGGATGTTTTTGTTTGTAGTCCAAGGAGAAGTGTCTTCCATTTTTTAAGTCTCTAGAGAAGAACAAGTCATTCTAATGGGGTGGGAATGTGAGAAAGCTTTTAAGAAGTTGAAGTCATACCTTACCTCCCCACCACTATTGGTGAAGCCTATTCACGAGTAAGACTTGCACTTGATTGAGATATGTGAAGTCTCTTAATCAAGTAGCAAATATCTTCTAAAAGTCACTGAAGCATGATGTTTTTATGAAGGTGAGAATACAACTTGACATGATAGCAAAGTCAAGCTTATGGGGGAATGTTGAAATATAAACTTAAACTTTTCAGTTCACTATAAAAGGGATGAGTTTAGAAAACTATAACTCATTCATTTCTTAGTGAATGAGAAAATGCAATAACTTATTGAAAAGCTTGAAGAGTCTAATTTTTGCAAAAATAATTGATGCATTTTTCAAAACCTTCTAGAAAATGTTATTGTCAATTGAATGAAACAATATTAAGTTATTTTAGCATTCAAAATGGTAAATACTAATTCATTGTATGTTTTAAATTTTAATTAAAGATATATGTATCCACCTAGACTAAATAGTTATTACATCTAGGCATTTTGTAATAAAAAGAGATAAAAATAAAATATTTTTATGGTCTTTTAATCTGTAGGGACAAAATTATCTTTAGTATTTTCAATATATATTTATATATATATAAATCGTATCTTTGTGTTTTAATTTTTATTGCTTAAAGTAATGCTTAAATACATATCAAATCATTTTTTCTTTTTTATTCCATCCCTTTTCTTCTTTCTTTTTTCATGAATATTATTGCAAAAATTCCTAATAAATCTCAATTAATTTTTTGTTTATTTCTTTTTTTCCATGAATTTATGATTTTTTTTGTTTGGGAGATTACATTTGTTTTGTTCTTTTTTTCTCCATGAATTCATTATTTTTCTAATTTTATCCTTTCAAATTAGAGTGATAAAAAGCATCTAGATTTCTCTTGTGATATAATATTTTGATTCCTTTTCTCACTCACATACAAAAAAAATTTAAAAATATTCTTTTAATGTCACCTCAGAGAAAGCCTAGAACAATCAATGTTTTTGCTCTCACCCATCAGGATACTTGGGCTTATGACATCCAAGGTATGTTGCTCTTGAATTTGGGGATCAATACTTTTAAGAGAGATGGATGTCATACTAGAACTTAATGGCCAAGATGAGATATTTTAGTACATATGGGTTTTGTTGTTATAGGATTACGGTTATCATGAGTTTTTTGGGGGAATTTAGATAATGCAATAATCTAACGTGGTTGGTTTTTCACATTATATTAGTTGAGGAGACGCAAGAAAAGGAGGTGAACTAGGGTGCTGCTAGCAAGGGAGGAGATTTGGGAATGTGGGAAGGTCAAGCGATAAACAAATAATATTTAATAATCTATTTGAGTTGTGTTTAGCCAAAATACTTAAAACTTTCAAAAAAACATTCAAAAGCTTTAATGAAAAGAAGTATGATGGTAGATCAGCAAGAATAGGTTGACGAGACAAAGAGGTGGTTCAAGAAGGCTTGGAGGTATCTACAATAACTTAAAGATTCACGGGTGACACGAACAAGGCTAAGATAACTCAAGAAATTAGCTTCGACTAGGTTTAAGTTTCTTTTATTTTTAGTCGAGTCGAAAAATTATTTGAGATAAATCATTTACCATTCAATTTTGCATAGAGTTTTGCAAGAAGCTCTTAATATAATTTTTTTAATTAAATCAAACATTCACCTTTGAACTGAATGCCTAGTCGAGTCAAACTGAAAATTCAAATTTGAGTCCTACGTAGAACCAGATGCCTAGTTGAGAATCAGACATTTAGCTAATGATTCAAGTTTTGGCTCATTAACTAGAATCGGGCACCCAAATGGGAATCGGACATTCGGCTAGGATTCAGGTTTTGACAGAACTAAATACCTGGCTAAGAACTAGACACCCGGTTGGGCTATGAGCAAGTATTGATAAATTAGAATCAGATGATCGGTTATTTAAAACAAGCATCCAGTTTAGGTTTTTTTCATGACTAACGGTTGGGTTTTTGACTATTAGAGTGAACCAAAGCGAGGGATTTCACCCATGATGGTTAGATTTAACCCCAAAGGTATGAAAAGAATTGAAGGGTCTTGCATAAATAACTTTTGTTTCTTCTAATCTTCGTAAAAAGTGATCAAAGCCCTTTCAACTCTCTAGTTATTATTGAGCTCTGAACTTTCTAATCTTAAGTAAGTTTTCATTACCCTTTCCTTCAATCTTGAGAGAACTTTGTTTGAGCTAAAGTTGTATTATTTATTTTCATTTTCTGCTTGTAATCTACTCTAAGATTATTTGGAGTGGTTGAGAGACTTTAACTCTGTATTGGAGTTACATCTTGTCGGTTGGAGCAAGAAGAGTTGTACAAGGTTAGCTTTACTAACGAAATAACACACAAGTAGAGTGTTGAAGTCCTCAATACTGAGGCAAATGCTGTGGAGTAGAAGCAGTTAGTCTTCGAACCACAAAAAAATCATGGTACACTCTATTCCTTCCTTGTTTAATTTAGTTGCTTGCACTTGTGATTATTTGTGAATTGGCTTTGAATAGTGATTGGTGGATTGAATTGGTTTTGCCTTATCAAAAAAGTTCTATTTATTCTCAAAACCTAATTCACCCTGCCCCTCCTAGGTGGTTTTTATGGTTTCAATTGGTATCTGAGCTAGTGCTCTTATTTTTAGTTTAACCACTTAGAGTTTTTCACTCTATAATTATGAAAAATTTTGGTGCATCCCCATCCCTTCAAGAAGGGTAATCTACTATTTGTTCATCGCTATTCAATGACACACATTTTAATTATTGGAGAGCCAAAATTTGAATCTTTATAAAAATCATTGATTATGATCTATAGCAGTTAGTAGAGAAAGGGCACAGTCCACCTGCCATAACAATTGATGGGGTAAAGGTACCCAAGCCTAAGGAAGAGTGGGATGAGGTTGATAAAAAAATGATTCTTTAAATGCAAAAGTAATGAATATTTTGTATTATGCTCTTGATCCATCTGAATTCAATCGTATTAACATTTATGAGATGACTTATGATATTTGGCATTATCTTGAGGTTACCTATGAGAGGACAAGATAAATAAAAGAATATAGAGTGAACATATTGGTTGACCAATATGAACTTTTTAAGATAAGACCAAATGAGCCTATCATCGAGATGTTTATATGTTTTATCGATATTATCAATACTCTTAAATCTCTTGGTAAAGTTATACTAATGATCAGATGGTTAGAAAAACTTTGAGATATTTGCTTAGGACTTGGGATCTAAAAGAGTTAGCAATACAAGAAGCTAAAGATCTCAATACACTACCTTTGGAGGAGCTCCTAGGATCTCTAATCACTTATGAGATTTAAAGAACTAGATCCAAGAGGATAATGAAGAAAAGAAGAAGAATAATATTGCCTTCAAAGTCAAGGAATTAAATGGAAAAGAAGAGAAAGATAGTGATGAAGATATGGTGCTTCTAATAAGAAAATTCAAGAAATTTCTTAAGAAGAAATACATGCCAAGAAAGTCAAGAAAGGTTGAGAGGAGCAACTCAACCATGAAAGAAGAGGAGGACATACCCACATGCTTTAAATGAAAGAAACTAGGGCAAATTACCCTCTCAACAACCAATCTGAGAAGTTCAACGCTAAGAAGAAAAGACAATGATCGCAACATGGGATCACTCCAAAGAGAAGAGTGAGGATGCCTCATCTAATGATGAGATTGTAAACCTTTGCCTCATAGCAAATGAGAATAAGGTATTTAACTTATCCTTTGAGAATTACAAGAAGCTTTTGAAGAATTATTTTCAAGGCATAAAAAATTGAGTCTCAAGTATGCTTCATTAAAAAAGAAACTAACTACACTTGGGAATGATTTTAATACTTTGAAAACTTCTACAAACACTTGCAATTGCAAAAAAGATATCGATGCATTCTAAGTAGAGTATGACATTTTGAAGCCTTCTAAAATTATTTGTTAATGCCAAAATGATATTGCCATGTTTAGAAATGAGAATAGTCACTTGAGAAAAGCTTTGTAAAATTTCTTTCATTGAAATACTAAATATGATTCTTAAAAGTGAAACAAATGGTTTAAATAAATTTGGTTTAGGATTTATTTCAACTTCTATGTTCAAATGTATTAAAACTACTTTTGTAAAGGCTTCAATTACAACTCATTTTTATCTGACTTATACTTATTATTGTAGAAGGGGACATATCCCCTCTAGTTGTCCAATTAAGAGAAGCCTTTCTTTTAAGCAACTCTTAACGCCTAAGGGGATAATCTCAAAAGCCAAAGAAACTTAGGTTCCTGAAACCTGTCTAGCATGATCATTATTGGGGTAGCTAGGGATGGCCCTTAATCTTTTACCAACTATATTCTATGGTCACACTTTAGCTAATATAGTAGAGCTAAGTAATTTCATGTCATATTTCTTGCATGATTTTTTATTTGTATGTCCATTTATATTCTAACCTTAAGGATCCATAATTGAGAGTAGGTACTTATCCAATTTTGATGTGTTAGTTGTGTCTATACTCCAAGAAGAAGAATGAAAAATTGTTCCTCAATAGTGGATGTTCAACACATATGATGGAGAATTCATCCATATTTAAGAAGTTGGTAAGAAAAGATGGAGGATTTGTTACCTTTGGAGATAATAGTAAAGGTAAAATTATTGATAAAAGTGGTATTTCTATTAGTTCTTCTCTTATTAAATTATTAGTCAATTATATGATAAAGATTTTTATATTTTATTTAAATCTAATCATTACATAGTTAAACATAATAATAGCAACAATATTGCTTTCTTTGGTCATCATGATGGAAATGTCTATGCTATTGATCAAGATGTCCTTAATGTTGAAAAGTGTTTTGTATCCCATGAGAACCATGAATGGCTTTAGCATAGACAATTTGGACATACATGCATGGATATGATTGCCAAAGTCAACTGAAAAGAGCTTGTGAGAGGATTACCCAAAGACAAGTTCATCAAAGATCAAATATGTGATGCATGCCAAATAAAAAAGTAAGTGAAGTCCTCACACAAATCTAAGAAGGTAGTGTTAACTATAAGATTGCTTCAACTTCTACACTTAGACTTATTTGGATCCATTGAGACTACAAGTATAGTAGATAAAAACTATGCTTTTGTAATAGTCGATGACTTTTCTACATACATGTGGGATCAAACTTGACCACCTAGAATAACGGAGACCCTGGGAGCGATTTCGAATCACAAATTAAAATTTATTTTAATTTGAAGTATACTATTAGGTGTTGTCAAAACATGACTTCCAATAGAGATAAGTCTCTATTGTTAGTTACTTCAACAATTATCAGAAACCTCCTAAGATAAGAAACCTATCTAGTAAAATAGATATAGAAAAAAAGAAAAAAAGTATTTTATTGATTTTAAGAAATGATACATGGCTTACGTAAGGGTATGCCCTAACTTTATGATAAATTTTGATATAAAATTATAGAAAATATGAAAAAAGTAAAAAAAGAAAGAACGGAGAAAAAACTTTGATATGTACTGTTGCTCCACTCCCTTGCACTAGACCATGTGGCATTTGAGCCAAATCAACTTGGTCATTGGCAGGTGTTGATGGCACTGTTTAATGGGACATGGAAGAGAATAAGAGAAGTTTAAAGTGTTTTCAATAGCTTTGAGCATTGATGATAACTTTATTTAGTTCGAGAGCATCACCAATGATTTATAGGATTGGATATAGCTTCAAAAATTATATTATTAACTGCTTTTGAGATTGACTAGCTTGAAAAGGTATATTATCAATGGCTTCTGGGGTTGACTAGCTTGAAAAGACGCATCCTCAACTACTTTTGGGGTTGACTAGCTTAGGGGCACATTGTCAACTATTTCTAGAGTTGACCAGGTTGAAGTATAGCTAACAGCTTTGAGCTACTTGAGGCAATTTTTGCCACAATCAAATTTGATTAAAATATGATTAAAATTAAGATTTGTATGCCACTAAATAATGGCTCAAATATGGATTTTAATCAAACTTAAATTACATCCAAGTTTGATCGAAAATTGAGCTCAATTTAAACTTGAATCATTGGAAAATTTGAGCTCAAGTTAGGCCTAATCCAAATATACTAATTGGGCTAGATTTTTGGACTAAAATTAGGCTCAAAATGACAAAATATAAGAATTTTATAAATAGGCTCATGAATTGAATAAATCCTCATAGATGAGTCCTTGATCGGGTTTTTTTTATAAGTAGGTCCTTGGAATAAGAATTTTATAGAAAAGTCCAATAAATTCTTAAAATTATAAATCAGTCTTACAAAATCTAGGGCTTGTAAATAAACCCCTCAAAAGATCAATAATTATGATTTGGTCTGCATAAAATTCAGAGTTTGCAAATAAATTTCTCCAAATTTCTTTATTTACAAATAAATCCCTAGATTTTTGACTTTTTGCAAATAAATTCCTCAAGAATTATTTGCAAATAATTCTAAATTTTATTCAAAAAGGCCCTAGAAGTTTTAAAACTTTATAAATAAGTTTTTTTGCAAAAAAAATCTCTTGAAAATCACAAAATTATAATTTAGTTCAATTTTTTTAAAAAATATTGCAAATAACTCCCCTATAATTTTAGTATCCGGGATGAGTATAACTTTCAAGATATCATAATCTATAATAAATAGATTTATACATATCTCTTCACAAGCTCATCCAAACTATGGATAAACCCTATTCATATCTGTTTACATCTACATCTATCATTAAAAAATCCAAACAAAGAAGATTTATTCCAGCCCAGCTTTATCTCTTCATGAACCTATAAAAATTTGCGAAACCTACAAATTAGAGAATAGAAAGAAATAAGAGATGAGAGAGAGATGAAAATGGAACATGAGAGCATTGGAAGGCTATCATCGAAGAAGACTAAATAGATAAAGTTTTGAACTTAGCTTCATTTGTGTTTTTTTTTTTTTTTTTTTGCCTATCCTCCTCCTCTCCCATAGATTCACCAAGCTTCTCTGCTCCTCCAGCCCTTCTTCGCCCCAAGTCGCTGACTTTCATTGCCACCATTCCCTAGCAAAATCCTAGCTCTGCCTGACCTTCTCCGTGCAACCGCCCTCCATGCTATTCAAGCCACCTTCGCCCAGCGCCAGTCTCACCAATGGGATCCCTCACATAATGTCATGGCAGCTGCTGCACTTGCTCGACCCATGCCAAGCAAGCCACCACCGAACACTGCCCCTATGCCTCCGCCTCCTCTCCTTCACCTCGCGGGAAGAAGCCACCTTTGAGCACCAATATCTTGCACCTCTGCCTCCTCTCCTTTGCCTCGTCGGAAGAAGTGCTTCACTGTTGATCCTGCCTCAATTCCCTCCCACTTTCCTCTTCCTTGCCACTCATGTCCATGGTGGATTGCTATCGATTAGGGTCGGATCCACCCAGATCGGACAGATCCAATTGTGAAAGGAGGGGCAGATGTGACCCTCCATCTCACCGCCGAAGGAGAGAGGTTGGATCTAACCAAAAATGACCGAGAAGGAGACGGGCCCACTCGGGCCCAGTGAGGCTTCGCAAAGAGGTAAGGGGGGAGGAGGCTAAAATTTGAAGAAGATGATGAGGAAAGTAATTTAAAAAAAACTTGTTGAGCAAAAAAAAATTTTGGCCAAAAAGAAAAAATGAAGAAGGGTTTTAAGCGTAAAATAGAGGATAAAACAAGAGAAAATAAAAAAATAATAACAAAAAAGTTGTTGTGTAAAAAAAAAAGAAGGCCATCTCTTGTCTTGATTTATGGTGAACCTATAACCTCGCTGCAGCCATCCACAACCTCGTGAAGATGGCGATGAAGATGTGAACTTATGACCTCGTTACGATCACCTGCAGCCCCTCGAGGATAGTGATGAAGATGGCGATGAACTCATGACTTTGCTGTAGCTACCTATAGCCCCCCCAAAATGGCTGATCTCCGTCACCACCAGCCAACCTTCGGGCTCACATCCAAACCAACCTTTGGGTTCATACTAAGTCATCCTTCGAGCTCGCACCTTCAGGCTCACACTAAGCTAGCCTTCAGGCATGCACTTAGCTAGCCTTTGGCCTCGTACTTAGCTAGCCTTCAGGCTTGCATCCAAGTTAGCCTTTGGCTCACATCCAAGCTAGCCTTCAGGTTCACATCTAAGTCAGCTTTCAACCTCGAACTAAGATAGCCCTTGGGCTCACATCCAATCTAGACTTCAAGCTTATGCTAAGTCAGCATTTAGGCTAGCACTTAGCTAGTCTTCGAGCTTGCACTCAGCTAGCTTTCAAGCTCACATCCAACCAGCCTTCAGGCTCACATTCTAGCTAGCCTTTGGGCTCACATCAAACTAGCTTTTGGGCTCGCACTCAGTCAACCTTCAGGCACACATCTAAGCTAGCTTTTGGGCTCTCATCCAACCTTTAAGCTTGCACTTAGCCAGTGTTTGGGCTCACATTCAAGTTTGCCTTCAGACTCACACTTAGTTAGTCTTCAGGTTCTCTCCAAGTCAGTCTTCGGGCTCGTACTAAGTTAGCTTTGGAGTGTGCAAACTAAGCCAATCTTCAAGTTTGCATATTTGAAGCTAGGTTATAGGTCCATCTAAAATCATTATAAACAGTTAAGGACCCTTAAATCAAATTAATTAATGTGAGGTAACTTAATCATAATAAATGGATAAATGCCAAGTTTGCTCAAATAGACTTAAATTGATCAAATAGATAGACTAAACCTAAAATTGAGTTAATATAAACTCAGACCTAACCCTAATCAGGTTTAAGTTGAATCAATTAAAAATCAAGTTGAGTTCATATCAAATCTAATATGGATTGAACTAAGCTCAAATCAAACACTAATTGGATTAAATTAAGTCCAAATTAAATGAACAAGCTCAAAGTTAAACCAGAACCAAATCAAGTTGAGTTTGAACTAAAATCAAGTCAAACTAAGTTGACTTAGACTTGAACCAAAGTCCATCAAGATGCACACTTGAGTTTGATAAAGGTTAAATACAAGGTCAAACTCTACTCAAGCTAAATAAAATCAATCTCAAACTCAAACTATATTAGACCTGATGGGAATAAATAGGGTCAAACTGAGTCTTACTGGGTGTACTGAACCCTCGATAATACTTTAAGGTTGTGAACAATGGGTGATGTTACCACTTTGATTTGAACAAAAATTAGTTCAAATAGAACTAAATAAGGTCAAACTTAGTCATACTGTGTGGGCTACAAAAGCATTTAGCAATATTTTAAAGCTATATCTAACCCCCTAAGCTATTGGTAATGCTACCAAATCAAATGAAGTTAATCACCAATACGCTCAAAGCTGTCAATGACACTTCAAAGCTATACCCAATCCCCTAAGCCATTGGTGATGCTATCAAATCAATCGAAGTTAATCACCAACGTGCTCAAAGCTATTGACCACACTTGAAAATTATACCCAACCCTATAACTCGTTGGTGACGCTACCAAATCAAAGATGTTAATTTCCAACACGCTCAAAACTATTGACCAAACTTTAAAGCTATACCCAACTGCCTAAGCCTTTGGTGATGCTACCAAATCAATAAAGTCAACCAATAATGCGCTCAAAGCTAGTGGTTATACTTCAAGCTAGTCAGCCTCAGAAGTAGTTAATAGCACACCCCTTCAAGCTAGTCAACCCCAAAAGTAGTTGATGACACACACTTTTAAACTAGCCAACCTCACAAGTAGTTGACGATGTGCTCTTCAAGCTAGTTAACCCAAAATACAGTTGATGACACACCCATCAAGCTAGTCAATCCCAATAGTAGTTGATAATGTGATTTTCAAAGCTATACCCAACCTTATAAGCTATTGGTGATGCTACTAAAAATCAAAGAAGTTATTGCTTATGCCTTATCAGCTATAAAAATACTTTCAAAAATCAAAGAAGATATTGCTTATGTCTTATCCAATATGAAAATACTTTAAAACTAAACGAAGTTATCACTTATAGCTTATTAGCTTGGAAATACATCAAGGTCAATGGAGTTATTGTCAACACTTTATTAACTAATGGAAACACTTCAAACTTCTCCTATTTCATTCCATGATTTGGGTTGGACGCCACATGGTCCAGCATAGGGGGAGCGAGGCATATCAAAGCTTCTTCTCCACTTCTTCTTTCTCTTTCTCTTTCTTTATCTGTTTCATATTTTCTATAATTTCATGTTAAAATTCATTATAAAGTGAGAGTATACCCTTACTTAAGTCATATATCATTTCTCAAAATTAATCAAATACCTTCTTCTTTTCTTTTTTACGTCTCTATGCTATTAGCTATCATATCAAAGAGAAGGTGTGGTAATCCACTCCATGAGTAGACTCTCAAACAAGATGACTCAACTAATGGGAGAAGTTACCTAGAGCCTAGACTTGATTCTCAAGATGGGAACTATCATGTTTTGATAGAAGTCTTGATCATAACTAAAAGCTCTAATTAAGAAGTGACCATAGAAGTACTGCAAGAACAGCTGAGATGGCAAAGCAAAGAGAAAGATGAAGCTCAAAATAAGGCCATAGAGTTGATAAAAATGATGTTATAAATGAGGTAGAAGATTGATAAGTTGGAATGATCTCAACAGTCATCTCAAGCAGTAGAGGTGGCAGAAACTGTATCTCCTGTAGATGAGATCCACGAAAATATAGGCCCTTCACAAGCACCTCCTCTAGTAAAGGATACCCAATCCCCAATTTTAGGGATCCTTCATAACATGAAACTCCCAGCATACATACAATAGTAGGTACAATGAATAGTAGCTGCATAGTTAAGATAAGGAAGTAGACAGTTAGGGTAAATGATGATGACAAACCATACCATAGCCATCACGACCAGATGCTATATCCCAAAGGCTATACAGTGCCAAGTTCAAACATTTTAATAGGTTGGGCAATCCTAAATAGTACATAGCTCATTTTGTGACTCTGTATGGAGATTCAAGCAATAACTCCTCATTGTTAGTCCGCTAATTTTCTGCAAGCTTGATAGGAGTAGCATTTGAGTGGTATGTTAGTCTGTAATCAGAATTCATACAAACTTGGGTACAAATGAAAGTGACCATTGTAGACCTTGTCTCAATGCTAAAATGTAATAATGAGATCATTCTAGATTATATCACACGATGAAGAAATCTCAACATTAAGTGTGAATAGCCGATGAGCAAATTTGAGGCAGTGAACTTAGTCTTTGGCAATATAAGAGGAGAATGGATGACACCTTATTTGAGTGCCTCTTCTATTCATACCTTTCAAGATCTCATTATGCAAGTCAAGAAGCTAGAAAGGATTGGCCTACTGACCTTATCTAGCTTACAAACTTTCAAATTGAAAAAAAGGTAAAGTATGGAGAGCTTTCTAAAAATGTAAGGGTTGTATTCACAATAACTGAGCAAAAAAAACCTCCAAACTCCACCATGAACAAAGGTAACTCTCAAAAGCCACCAGCACTTGGAGGAGATGGAGAAGTGGAAGAATCAAATAATCTCCAACAAAGGCTCATAAAGAAATATTCTTTCAAAAGAGAAAGAGCAGCTAAAATCTTCCAAGATGCCCTGAAGTTAGGTCTCTAATTATCAGAATCCAAGAGGCTAAGTGAGGCCAACAAAATATATCACCCAAGCTATTAGCTTTACCACAGAGTCTTAAGGCATACCATTGAAGACTACTATGTGTTCAAGAATTAGATTGAGAAGCAATAATAAGAAGAGAAGAAAGGCAGCCCTACTCGAACTACCCACCAAATAAATCAATCATATTACTATGTTTGAGGATCATGAATCACTTGTTAAATCCTCTTTGGGGAAGAAGCACAACATACCCCCAAAAAAAGGCACTTATAGAATGTTTATATTTCAAAAGGACTTAAGAAGTTGATGAAAAAGATGACTAAAAACCCTGGAGAGCCTAGGATGATGATAAAGAAAGCCTTATCAGAATAAACTGTCATACCTACTCGAAGCATCAAGAAGAGAAAGAACAAAAGCAAGAAGAAGAAGCTGGTTCAGGTAGATGAATATGATGTCAAGAAATTAGCCATCTATGAATACATTGATGCTCTGGATAAATATGTTCAGGGAGAAAGAGGCGAAGTAACTTTTGAAGAATTCCTCCCTGATAAACTCAAAGCTTTACTAGATACTCTAATGCAGGAAACAAAAAAAGTGAACCCCTAGCGGTAACATGCTCTGTCATATTTATTATCAGAGGTTTAGGTTACAACCTAGCTGATCCCCACCCCGTTACTTCAATGAATGGAGATTTGGGATACAAGGTAAGAAGAAGTGAATAAATTTGCTAGGGATGATACTAATGAAATGAGAGATCCCATAGGTCTTCCTGAAAGTTTCTCTCAAGATGATTATTTTAGAGAGTGGTTCATCCATGAGTATGAATCTAGCATGCTCAACCTATAGCTAGATGCTTTGAAAGAGCTAGCTACAACTAATATGGGATTTGTCAGGGGCAATATGCAAATATTGAATAAACACATGCAGACTATAACTTCCCACATGGAAAGTGTGACAAATACTACCATATTTTGTGAGAAAGTCAAAAGGATGGAAAAGGTGCTAACAGAAAAGATAAAGCCATACAAATGACCTTATAGAAGTGATGAAAAACCACTTACTGACCCTCCTACTCAGGATTAGAATGATCACTCATGCTTTTTACTCTAGAGATGGGTCAAGAAAGCTAGACACTATCGAAAAGATCTAGCTAAGTCTATGCCCTCTTGTCACATGGTGACTCAAACATCCGATGTGAATACTGATGAGTTGCTATCCCAACCTCCATTAGAAAATCTAGGAATAAATGCTCAATCCTCTACGTTTGATGAAGTCCCAGTCCTAGAGCCTATAGAAGGATGTGCTTTGTAGACTTTAGATGAATTATGTATATACGACATGGACAATGAATATGACTCTATGTCTGACTCAGAGCAACTTTATGACCACTTCGAAAGGCCCTACACTAGCAAGTGCCAAAAGAAGAAGCATACATTTTGGGAGAGGATCAAATGAGCTAATCCTAAAGCTCATTCCGCCCCCGCACCAAATCAATATGAATATCAACAGTTGAGATAGTCTAGACATCCACAAAAGAGACATCCTAAATACAAAGTCCTGAAGAAGGTTATGCTAGCAGATGAAATAGAAGGGTTCGTCCAAAGGGTTTTTGAAGACCTCGTTATGAGAAAACCTCATGTGCCTAATTCTGATATTGAATGGGATGAGTATTAGTTAGTCACATCCTCTAAGGACATTCAAGAAAGTACTAATTGGGGGTAAGAGTCCTCTACTTCTTATCATATGATCCTTGGAAGTGATTCGAAAGATGAACCTTATTGATCTCATGAAGCTATATTTCAATTAAGGAGAGTAAACCAAGTACAACTCTGAGGTGAAAAGGTGTTGCCTCTGAGACAAGCTCCAATGCCTAGGGACAGGAGTATACCCAAGAATAAAGAAAAGGAAATTCAAATAAATGAGTGCATTGAGCCTTTGCAAGCTAAACCTGTACCCAAAAAGGTGAAATACAATATAGTAGCCCACCTTAGAAAGATCCCTACTATGCTAAGTGTGTTTGATGCCTTGATGATGTCACAAGAACTTAGGGATACACTATTGCACATTTTGCAAATCCGACTAACTACCAAGAATACTTTACTAAAGAAAAGAGAAAGGAGTCCCGCCATTACCTTCACAAATGGGGACTTATTACCTAGAGCAATAGACCACAATAGACCATTGTATGTTACAAGGAATAGTGATGGGATCAAGATTAATCTCATCCTGATTGACCTAGGTTCTTTAGTCAATAGAATGACCCTCCATACTCTAAAACTCTAACTTGGATGTGTGCTACTTATCATTCGAGATTATAACCATACAAAGATTTAATCAAAATAGTCAAAGTGCTCTTAAAGCTATAACTATCCCTCTAAAAGTGGGAGAGTTGATGATAGACACCAAGTTTTATATGATTAATATTGATGCATCTTACAAAGCACTAATAGGGAGGTTATGGCTAAATGAAAATAAAGTAGTGTCATCAACCCTATACCAATACTTCAAATACTTTAAGGATATTGAAGAATACCAAATTGATAGAGATGTACACCCTTTTGGTGTTTATGGGGTACATTATGATGATACAAAATAAAATTAGAGATTTGATGCTGATAGGAGGTCTGCTTCAATTAATCAAGTAAAGCAAAATATTGCTATTATGATCTTTGCTTCTCCTCACCTAGAAAGTGATTCTGACCTAGCCTCTTCAGAAAAACAAGCCTCGCAAGTTTACCTAGATGGTTATACTTCTGATGAAGATGATGACAAAGGTCAAATGGAAAATACTCTCCTTATTACTAAAGTTTCAAAAGACATATTTAAGCCATTAGATGAGCTGAGCATCAATGTCATAGAAGAATTGATGACTTTCTACATTCCTTCATAATGCAAAGGAGGAAAAAAAATATATTTTACAAGGTAATCCCTTGTACGCCAAGTATACATAAAATCCTTGGGACTGAATATCTAATGGATGATGGTGACCATCAACTGGTAGTCATACCTAAATATTTCTTAAATTAGCTTCATCAGATAATCAACAAATTTGGTTATGGATGCCCACAGATAAAATGAGAGAGAGTCATTTCTTTAGGAATCTATGGGATCCACCCCAAGAATGTGCTTACATTCCTAGAAGAGGAAACAAAAACACCAAAGGACTAAGTTATATTACTCCAAACACCCACACATGTCTGATGGTCACCATTGAACCTCTCTTCGATATTCAGGATAACCAAATGGTATCAATACCCCTTGACATGTGTGCTGAGGTGGTAGAGACTTTTCAAATATTACAAGAAGGTGAAATCCTTGGTGGGGTTTTATCAGAACCAAAGGAAGGAGGGCATGATGTAGCCAAAATGTCTTTGGAAAAACCTTCGCCAAACCTCACTCAACATGTTGACTCACTTGATGAAGAGATAATCCTCAAACCAAAAGAAGCTCTACTAGAACTTGAGGATAGGGGGCAAGCCACAATCGATGAACTAATGGAGATCAACCTAGGCTTAGAGGGTGATCACAAGCCAACTTTTGTTAGTACTCAACTTTCAGAGGAAAGCCAAACCCAACTCAAAGCAATGCTCCAAGAATACAATGACTGCTTCGCATGGAGCTACAAGGGGATGCCTGGATTGGATCCTAAAGTTATAGTTCACAAGTTGGCCATCAATCTTAAGCTTCTGCCTATCAAATAAGCACCTATGAAGATAAAACTTGACCTAGAACAGAAGGTGATAAAAGAAACAAGGAAACTAATCAAAATAGGTTTCATTAGAGAGAAAAAAATATCCAAATTAGGTGGCAAGCATTGTGCTAGTCAAGAAGAAGAACAACCAGATCTGCATTTGTATTGACTACAACGACTTGAATAAGGCATGTCTAAAAGATGATTTCCCATTGCCAATAATGAAAAACATGATTGGTAATGCGATTGATTTCGAAATATTCTCTTTCATGAATGGTTTCTTAGAATATAACTAAATCAAGATGCATCTTGATGATAAGAAATATATGACCTTCAGGATGCCGATTGGCATTTACTATTAGAAGGTAATACCCTTTGGGCTCAAGAATATAGATGCCACTTATCAAAGGGCCATGACTCAAATCTTTGATGACCTCATATACAAATTAGTGAAATATTATATGGATGACTTGGTGGTTAAAACTAAGTCAAAAGATAGGTACATCCCAGACCTAAGAGTGGTATTTGACTACCTTAGGAAATATAACTTAAAGATGAATTCTATGAAGTGTACTTTCAGGATATCATCAAGAAAATTCTTCGGCTTTGTTGTCAAACATCGAGGAATTGAAATTGATCCATCTAAGATCAAAGCTATCTTGGATATGCCACCACCCAACAATGAAAAGCAATTGAGATCATTCTAAGGCTAACTCACATACATAAGAAGATTCATTTTAAACCTCTCTGGAAAATGCAAGTCTTTTTTCCAAGTTGATGAAGAAGGATGCTCCATTTATTTGGGATCAAGGCTACCAACAAGCCTTTGAAGAGATCAAGCTATATTTGCTAAAGCCATCAATCTCGACAATGTCTCTACCTAATAAGCCCCTTATCCTCTACATGACACCAATGGAAGGATCTATGGGAGTACTTCTTACTTAGAATAATGAATATGGTAAAGAAAATACACTCTACTATCTGAGTAGAATGCTAGTGGGGGCAAAAAATAACTAATCCTTCATCAAAAAGCATTGTCTGGCACTCATATTCGCAGTCAAGAAGCTGAGATATTATTTACTTTCTTATCAAGTCATTTTTAATATCAAGGATTGATCCCATAAAGTACCTAATAACTAGGCTTGTACTTGTTGGGAGGCTAGCAAAATAGGCTTTAATGCTTATAGAATATGATATCAAGTTCACTCCCAAGAAGGCAGTTAAGGGGAAAGCCCTCATCGACTTTCTCTCAACTCATCTACTACCAAATGATTCTCCTTTGAGTTACGAACTCCCTAATGAAGAAATCCTTTTAGTCGAAGAAGATAACCTTACTAAAAGCTATACTTTGATGGAGCATCATCCATCAAACTAGGGATCAGACCAAAGCCTTCACAAATCAAAGTAGGCATTGAACTTGTTTATGTCACCCCGAATGGGGGCATTTTATAATATTCCTATTCCCTCTCAAAATCATGCACAAACAATGAAGCAGAATATGAGGCCTTAATTGTAAGACTGGAAATGGCCCTCAATATGAGAATATCATGCTTACATATTTTTGATGATTCACAATTAGTTATCGGCCAAGTCCAAGGTAAATGTAAAGTCCATAATTTGAGCTCCTGAAATACCATAAAAGGCTTAAGAGCTCATAAGGAAAATTTCTCATGTTTAAATAACTAATGTTTCTCAATCCATCAATGCAGAAGCTGACTCCTTAGCCAAACTAGCCAAGGTACTAGTTGACCTTGATCAAGGAGAAATTCTAATTGTAGTTCGTAGTAGACAAGTAATGAACTTAGCCTTCAACATCAAGCACGAGAGGACTGAATCTAAACTAGTAGAAGAGGCTACAAATTGGAGAACACCATTAAGCAACTACCTCAAAAGTGGAGAACTCCCAAAAGATAAATCCACAAGGATGCATTTCAGAAAGATAGTTGCGCACTTTTTGCTTATCAACAATACTCTTTATAGAAGGTCCTTTGATCAACTACTTCTGTGTTGTCTCTCAGACAAAGAGGCCAAAGAAGTTATATATGAGGTACATTTTGGAGTCTGTGAAACTCATCAATCGGGCCCACAAATAATGATGAAGATTAAATTTATGGGTTACTATTGGCCTATGATAGTAGGAGATTGCATTGAATACATGAGAAGGTGTTATCTATACCAAATCCATGGTAACTTCATTCATCAACACCCAAATCTTCTACATCTAATAGTATCCTCATGGCCATTTGAGGTATGGGGGATAGATATCATCAACCCAATCAAATCATCTTCTTCTAGAAGCCATCACTTCATAATAGCAACAATCGATTATTTCTCTTGGTATACTAAAGTGATTCCACTGAAAGAGGTAAAAATGAATACTACTATCCACTTCTTTCAAGAAAATATTTTGTATTGATTTTATGTTCCTCGAAGGATCAATTTTGATAATGGACGATCCTTCAGAAGTTTCAAGGTGGGATGCTTCACATATCATCACAAGATAGATTGGAGATATTCATCATCTACAATGCGAGAGCCAACAAACATACTAAAACATTCAACAAGACCCTCTCCAAGATCTTGGAGAAAATTATTGCCTGAATTAAGAAAGATTGATACCAAAAACTTACTGAGGCACTGTGGGCCTATTGCACTATATATCAAACTCTTACCTAATCAACGCCCTATGCATTGGTGTTCAGGACCGAGGTAGTCTTGCCAGTGGAGGTGCAAATCTCTTCTTTAAGGATTACCTTGAAAGAAGAAATCACAAGATAAGATAATCTTCGTCATCGCCTTGATGAGCTAGACTCTTTGGACAAGGCAAGGCTCACAATACAACAAAACCTGAAAATGTATCAAAAACAAATGGCCAGAGCTTATAACAAGATGGCTTGGCTTAGGTCATTCGAGAAGGAAAAAATGATCTTAGTATTAAGAAGATTCATAATCCTAAACCAAAACAAGAAAGGTAAATTTGAACCTAATTTGGAAGGTGCTTATATCGTCAAAGGGATATCTAAAGGGGGATCCTACCAACTGATTGATGGCAAGGAGGAAAGGCCTATGCCACTAATCAATGGTCAACTTCTCAAAAGATACTATGCCTAAATCATGGGGCAACAACAATAACAATCAAAAGTGTTGATATTTTATCTATGATGGGATGTCGAACTTTCTTAAAAAGGAACACTCAGTCAAACATGCATTTCATGTTTCTCGAGCAAAGCATGGGCACAAAACTTCATCCATCATACATGGCTACTGAGCCCACATTTACATGGCATATTAAGTCAATTTTAACATAACAAGCTAAGTCTACTTGGCAAACTAAGTTCACTTCTATATAGCAAACCAAGTCCACTTTCACGTGGTAAACAAAGTCTACTTTTATATGACAAACCAAGTTTACTTTTAAGTGGCAAACCAAGTCCACTCTCGAGTGATAAATCAAATCCACTTTCACATGATAATTTAAGTCCACTTCTATGTGGTAAACCAAATTCACTTATACGTGGTAATTTAATTTCACTTCTATGTAGCAAACCAAATCCACTCTCACATGGTAAAATAAGTCCATCATTGCATGACAAATCAAGTCCAATCTTGTGTTGTAATTCAAATCCATATAGTCAACTCTTGAAATGCTGACACAGGGACAAGTACTTGAAAATTGTTTGCACCCTCTTCTCTTGCTAGAACTCGAAAAGTGATTCCAAAGGGGGTAATTTATTTGAGGTAATTTTTGCTACAATCAAATTTAATTAAAATATAATTAAAATTCAGACTTGTATGTCACTAAATTATGGCTCCAATGTAGATCTTAGTCAGACATAAATCATGTTCGAGTTTAATAAAAAATTGAGTTCGATTTAGACATAAATTATTAGGAAATTTGGGCTCAAGATAGGCTTAATCGAAATGGGCAGAGTGGGCTAGATACTTGAACCAAAATTAGGCTCAAAATTCATCTAAAATTTGGGCCAAAAAGATAAAATATAAGAATTTTATAAATAAATCCTGGAATAAATCTTTATAAATGGGTCCTTGGCCAGATTTTTCTTGTGAATATATCCCTGGAATAAGAATTTATGCCTCAAATATGGATCTTAATCATACTTAAATTGTGTCTGAGTTTAGCTAAAAATTGAGCTCAATTTGGACGAATCATTAGAAAATCGGGTTCAAGGTAGGCCTAATCCAAATAAACTAATTGGGCTAGATTTTTTGACCAAAATTGGGCCCAAAATTCATCTAAAACTTCGGTCAAAATAACAAAAATACAAGAATTTTGTAAATAGGTCCTTGAATTAAATAAATCCTCATAAATGGGTATGTGGCCATATTTTTCTTACAAATAAGTACTTTAAATGATAATTTTATAAAAAAATCTAACAGAATCCTAAATTATAAATCAATCTTACAAAATTTAGGGTTTGCAAATAAACACCTCAAAAGATAGATAATTATGATTTGGTCCCCATGAAATCTAGGGTTTACAAATAAACCCCTCCAAATTTTTTTATTTGTGAAAAAATCCCTCCGAAATTTTTTATTTATAAATAAACCCCTCCAAAATTTCTTATTTATAAGTAAGCCCCTAGATTTTTGACATTTTGCAAATAAGTCCCTCAAGAATTCTCTATTTATAAATAAGTTCCAATTTTATTCGAAAAGAGACTCAAAAGTCTTGAAACTTTATGAATAAGTCTTTTTATAAAAAGACACTTAAAATTTATAAAATTATAATTTAGTCTAATTTTTTGAAAAAATTTGTAAATAATCCTCTATAATTTCAGCATGCAGGATGAGTACAACTTTCAAGATATCATCATCTACAACCAATAGATTTATGCATATCTCTTCAAAAGCTCATCAAAACTCTGGATAAACCCTATCTATATTTGTTTGCATCCACATCCATTATTCAAAAATTCAAATAAATAAGATTTTTTTCAGCTCAACTTCATCTCTTCATGAACCTATAAAAACCTATGGAACCTGCAAATGAGAGAATAGAAAGAAATCAGGGATGAAAGAGAGATCAAAACAGAATAGGAGAGCATTGGAAGGCCATCATCAAAGAAGACTAAAGAGGTGAAGTATTGAACTTAGTTTCGTTTGCTTTCTTTTTTTTTCTGCGTGTTCTCCCCCTCTCCCTAGGACCGCTAAGCTACCCTCCTCCTCCAGCCTTCCCATCCGCTGCCCCGAGCTGCCAGCTATTGCTTCCACCATTTACCCGCAAAACTCTAGCTATGCTTGACTTTCTCTATGTAGCTTCCCTTTGCGCTATCTAAGCCTCCTTCGCCTGGAGCTAGTCTCAGCACCGAGATCCCTTACGCACCACCATGGCAGCCACTGCACCTTCACAACCCATGTTGAGCAAGCCACCGCCAAGTGTAGCTCCCGCGCCTCCGCCTCCTCTCCATCACCTCATCAAAAGAAGTCACCATTGAGCATCGCTCCCGCACCTCCACCTCCTCTCCTTCACCTCGCTGGAAGAAGTGTTTCATTGCTGATCCTACCTCAATTCCCTCCCACTTTCGTCGATCAAGGTTGGATCTAGCCAAATCTGGCTGGATTCATTCATGAAAGGAGGGGTAGACGTGCCCCTCAGCCTCGCTGCTGGAGGAGAGAGGCCGCTGGTTGGATTAGGCCAAGAAGGAGACCAGGCCTACTCAAGCCTGGTAAGGCATTGCAAATAGATATAGGGGGGAGGAGGCTGAAATTTGAAGAAGAAGATGAGGAAAATAATTAAAAAAACTTGCTAAGAAAAAAAAGTTCTAACCAAAAAGAAAAAAGGAGAAGGGTTTCAAGCTTGAGATAGAAGAGAAAACAAGAGAAAATAAATAAAAAACATTGCTGTATAAAAAGGAAAAAGAAGAAGAAGGCCTTCCCTTGTCTTGAGTAATAGTGAACCTATGACCTTGCTACAGCCACCCGTGGCCCCTTGAAGATGGTGATGTAGACGATAATGAAGGCAACAAACCTATGACTTGGTTGTGACAACCTGTGGCCCCTGAAGGACAATGCCGAAGATGATAAACCTATGACCTTGCTGTGGCTAGCCTTTAGACTCACATCCAACCTAGCCTTCGGGCAAACTCTCAATTAGCATTCGGGCTCATACTCAACTAGCCTTCTGGTTCACACTAAGCAAGCCCTCGGGCTCGCATCTAAGCCAGCCTTTGGGCTCATGGTAAGTTAGTCTTCAGGTTTACACTCAGCCAACCTTCGGGCTCACATTCTAGATAGCCTTTATGCTCACATTAAGCTAGTCTTCGAGCTCACACTAAGCTAGCCTTCAGGCTCACATCCAAGCCAACCTTCAGGCTCGCACTAAGCCAATTTTTGGGCTCACACTCAGCCTACTTTCGGGTTCACATCTAAGTCGAGCTATTAGGATCGCATCCAATCTAGGCTTCAGGCTTGCATTAAACCAGTGTTCGAGTTCACACTTAGCTAGTTTTTAAGCTCGCACTTAGCCAACCTTTGGGCTCATATCCAAGCTAGCCTTTAGGTTCACACTCCACCAGTCTTTGTACTCACACCTAGTCAACCTTCAGTTTTGCACTAAGCCAACTTTCGAGCTTGTGAACTAGTCTAATCTTTAGGTCTACATGTTTAAAGCTGGCTATAGGTCTATCTAAAATCATCATAAATAGGTAAAGACCCTCAAATCAAATTGATTAATGTGAGGTAACTTAATCACAACTAATGGATAAATGCCAAGTTGGCCCAAATGGACTTAAATTAATCAAACATATGGACTAAAACTAACATTGAGTTAATATAAACTTAGATCCAATCCTAATCAAGTTCAAGTTGAATCAATCTGAAATCAAGTTTAGTTTAAATCAAATCCAATCTAGATTAAACTAAGCTTAAATCAAATGTTAATTGGGTTAAACCAAGTCCAAATTAAAAGGGCAAGCTCAAAGCTAAACTAGAATCAAACCACACTGTGCCTAAAATGAAACCAAGTCGAACTAAGTTGAATTGAAATTGAGCCAAAGTCCATCAAGATGCACACCAAGTTTGATAAAGGTCTAACACAAGGTCAAACTCAACTCAAGATAAATAAAATCAAACTCAAACCTAGACTATATTAGTCCCAATAGAACTAAATAAGGTCAAATTGAGTCCCACTGGGTTTACTAAAGTCTCAATAATACTCCAAGGATATGAACAATAGGTGATATTACCATCCTAACTTGAGGCAGAATTAATTTGAATAGAAATAAATAAGGTCAAATGGAGTCTCACTGGGTCCGCTACAAAAGCATTTAGCAATATTTTAAAGCTATATCCAATCCCCTAATTCATTAGTAACGCTATTAAATTAAATAAAGCTAATTATCAACACACTCAAAGTTGTTAATCACACTTCAAAGTTATACCCAGCCACCTAAGCTGTTGGTAATACTATTATATCAATCAAAGTTAATTATCAACATATTCGAAGCTGCCATCCACACTTCAAATCTATACCTAACCCCATAAACTATTAGTGATACTATCCAAATTAACGAAGTTAATTGCTAAAATGCTCTAAATTATTGGTCACACTTCAAGGCTATACCCAACCCCATAAGTCATTGGTGATGCTGCCAAATGAAATAAGTTAATCACCAGCATGGTCAAACCTATTGGCCACACTTTAAAGCTATACTCTACCCCCTAAGTTGTTGGTGATATTAGCAAATTAATGAAGTTCACCAATAATAAGCTCAAAGCTATTGACCATACTTTAAGTTAGTCAATTCTAAAAGCAGATGATGGCATACTCCTTCAAGCTAGTCAACCCCACAAATAGTTGATGACACACTCTTTCAACATAGCCAACCCTAAAAGCAATTTGTAATGCACTCTTCAAGCTAGTCAATCTCAAAAGCAGTTGACGACACATCCATTAAGCTAGTCGACCCTAAAAGCAATTGACGATGTGATTTTCAAAGCTATACCCAATCTTATGAGCTATTGGTGACACTATCAAAACCAAATAAGTTATCATTTATGCCTTATCGACTATGAAAATACTTCAAAAATAAAAAAAGTTATCTCCTATGCCTTATCGGCTATGGAAATACTTTAAAATAAAATGAAATAATCACCTATGTCTTATTAGCTATAGAAACACTTTGAGATCAATAGAGTTATAACTAATACCATATTGGCTAATATAAATACTTCAAAATTCTCTCATTTCCTTTCATGATTTAGGTTGAACACCATGTGGTCTAGTGCGGGGGAGTGGAGCAACAAAACATATCAAAGCTTCTTCTTCACTTCTTCTTTCTTTTTCTCTTTCTTTATTTTTTTCATATTTTCTATAATTCCATGTTGAAATTCATTGTAAAGTGAAGGTTTACCCTTGTTTAAGTCATGTATTATTTCTCAAAATTAATCAAATACTTTCTTCTTTTCTTTTTCGTGTCTCTATTTTATTAGCTAAGTTTCTGACTTTAGAAGGTTTTTGACAATTGTCAGGTAATTAACAGTAAGAGCTTGCGCATGTTGAAAGTCATATTCTCATAACACTTGATAGCACACTTTAAATTAAAATAAATTTTGACTTATGATTTGAGGTCACTTCTTGGGGTCTCTGCTATCCCAGGTGGTCAATTTTGATCTCGCATCAGCATGTTATTGGTTGACTTTATTTGAACAAGGCATTGTGACTAACTAAGTTTGAGCCTACTTTAATTTAGTTTGATTTGAAGCATTGTCAGCTTCTTATAGGGTAGGCTATAGCTTTTAAATGTCATTAAAGGCTTTTTTTAGTATACTCAGTAAGACTTTGCTTGACATTATTTAGTTCTATTCGAACTAATTTTTGTTCAAGTTAGGATGGTAACATCATCCATTATTCATGGTCTTGGAGAATTGCCAAGGGTTCAGCATACCCAATGGGACTCAGTTGACCCTATTAAGTTTTATTGGAACTAATATAGTTTGAGTTTGAGTTCAGTTGCTAGAATTTGGCATAGGTTCAAGTCAATTTTGGTTCAGACTTAACCTAGCTTGGTTTTGATTTGACTTTGCCCTTTTAGTTTGGACTTGATTTAACCCAATTATAATTTGATTTGAGCTTAGTTCAATCAAAATTGGATTTGATTTGAACTTAACTTGATTTTAAATTAACCCATCTTGAGTTTGATTAGGATCGAGTCTGAGGTCAAGGTTAACTCAATTTGGATTTTAGTTTATTTATTTGATCAATTTAGGTCCATTGGAGTTAACTTGGCCGTTGTTATTGAGTTTAATTTTAATATGATTAAATTACTTTATGTTAAGTAGTTTGATTTGAGAGTTCTTGGTTGTTTATGATAATTTTAGGTAGATACATGGCCTAGCCTTAAATGTGTGAACCTGAGGGCTAGCTTAGCTCATGAGCTTGAAACCTAGCTTAGAGGTGCAAGCCTGAGGGCTGATTGGGTGTGAATTCGAAGATTGGCTTAATGCGAGCCAGAAGAGTCACATGAATATGAGCCTAAAAGCTAGCTATGGTGTGAGCCCTAATGTTGGCTAGGTGTGAGCTGAAGGCTAGCTAAGTACCAGCTTGAAGGTTGGCTAAGGCACGAGCTTGAAAGCTAGCTAAGTGTAAGCCCGAAGGCTAACTTGGATACAAGCACAAAGGCTAGCTATGTGTAAGCCAGAAGGCTGGCTGGATGTGAGCTTGAAGACTACCTAAGTGTGAGCTTGAAGATTAGCTAAGTACAAACTAGAAAGCTAGCTAAGGTGCAAGTCTAAAGACTGGCTAAGTGTAAACCCAAAGGTTGGCTTAGATGCGAGTCCGAAGGCTAGCTGAGTGCGAGCCCAAAGACTAGTTATGTGCAAGCTTAAAGGCTAGCTGAATGCGTGCCTGAAGACTGATTGAGTTTGAGCCCAAAGGCTGACTTGGATCCATGCCTGAAGGTTGATTGAGTATGAGCCCAAAGGCTGACTGAATGCAAGCCTAAAGGCTGGCTTTGTGTAAGAAGAATTCACCATCTTCAAGGGGTTGTGGGTGGCCATAGTAGTATGAAGGTTCGTCATCTTCAAGGGACCATGGGTGGCCACAATATTGGTGGAGTTGCATCATTGTGTCAAGGACCATGGGTGGTCGTAGTAGTCTTTTCTCTCTTTTCTTCGTGGACAAATTCTTTTTTTCTTTTGTATTATTTTTGCCAATTTTTTTACACAATAATTTTTTTTTTATTTTTCTTCTTCTCTATTTCTTCTTCTTCTTCAGCCAAAGCCATTTTCCCTATTTTTGGCTAAGTGTTTTTTTTTTACACAATAACCTTTTATATATATATTTTTTACCTCTTATTTTCTCCCTCAAGTCACCCATGCCCACTCACCCTTTTGTTCTCCTCACGACTAGGACATGGTGTCCTGGTCCCTTCTCCACCTGAATCTAGTTGTTTCTTCTAATGATAGATTGGCAAGGAGGTGGGGGCAAAGCTTGGGCGATGGCTCATAGGCAATTGTGTGGAGGTACGATAGGCTAGAGGTAGAGGCCACTCAACAGATTGTCAAGGAAGAGAAGACAGCACGAAATTGGTGGAGGATGACTACTGGTGCGGTGGGGTTCGCTTGCGGATGAGGCGGCTAGGCTGTGTGGCGATGCTTTGATGAGGAGGTGGTTGTGTGGAGGAGTTCAGTTGGAGAGGGTAGGCGGATGAGCAAGAGGTTGAGATGTGAAGAGGTCTAGATAGAGGCACAGGCTGAATGGATGGTAGCATAGGGACAGGTCCGGCTAGGGCAGAGATGGACTTCGAGGGGAACTAAGGAACAGAGGAGATGCCAACATAGAGGCTAGGCTTCTTCCCTAAGCAATTCATATGAGTGATCCAACTCAATCGATTCAACCACAGAGAGGTTAGGCCATGGAGATGAGGTGTAGGCAGCAGTCAAGCAAAGAGTGGACCTCATACCAAAACAACAATAGATACATAAAGAAGAAAGCAAAGAAGAACAACAGATAAGAGCTCGAATCCTTGATTAATTCTGTTCTTCACTTTTGTGTTGTATTCCTAGTTTTGTTGAGCTTCACGCTCTAATATTTTTCCTTTTTTTTCCATGTATTAATCAGATTTATATAGAGTTTGAAGGGATCGAGTTGGTTTGGGATGAATCTCGTATTGTTTGAAATTTTAAATGGTGAATATGGTGATAGATGGATATGTATATGACTTATCTTGAGTTTGGATGAGTTTGAAAATAGATATGAAAAAACTTATTTATTATAGATGATGATAATTTGAAAATTATACTCATCTAAGACACTAAAATTATAGAGGGATTATTTATAATTTTTTTAAAAAATTAGACTAAATTATAATGTTACGTATTCAAGCGTCTTTTTATAAAAATAACTTGTTTATAAAGTTTTGAAACTTCCAGGGTCTTCATTGAACAAAATTTGGGCAATTTGCAAATAAAATTTTTTGATGGACTTATTTATAAAAGTTAAAATTCTAAGGGCTTATTTGTAGATATAAAATTTTGGAAGTGTTTGTTCATAAACTCTATATTTTATATAGATCAAATTATAATTATCAATCTTTTGGGGGATTTATTTGTAAAATCTAAATTTTCTGAGACTAACTTATAATTTTAGAAATATTATTAGATTTTTTTGCAAAATTCTTATTCTAGGGACCTATTTGTAAGAAAAATTTAGCCAAGAACCCATTTTTGAAGATTTATTCAGGGGTTTATTTATAAAATTCTTATATTTTGTCATTTAGATTAGATTTTAGTTGAATTTTGGACTTAATTTTGGCCCAAGTATTCAGCCCACTCAACCCATTTGGATTAAGCCTATCTTGAGCTTGAATTTTCTAATGATTCATATCTGAATTGAACTCAATTTTTTTATCAAACTTGAACATGATTTAAGTTTGAATGAGTCCTATATTTGAGTCATAATTTAGTGGCATACAAGTCTCAATTTTAATCACATTTTAATCAAATTTGATTGTAGCAAAAATCACCTTAAACAAATTGCCTCTTTCACAGTCTCTTCTTAAGTTCTAATGAAAGAAGAGGGTGCGAATAATTTTCAAGTAGTTGCCCTTGCATCAACATCTCAAGAGTTGATGATGTGATTTTGAATTGCCACATTAGAGTGAACTCGACTTATCATGAGATGATGGGCGTATTTTGCCACATGAGAGTAGACTTGATTAGCCACATGGAGCAAGCTTGAGTCATCACAATTAGTGGACTTGGTTTGACACAAAAAGTGGACTTAATTTACTACATGAAAGTATATTTGATTTACTATATAAAAATGGACTTTGTTCATTATATAGAATCAAGCTTAACTGCCATGTAAGATAGACTTGATTTGCAATATGAAAGTGGACTTAGATTGTTATATGGAAGCAAACATAGTTTGCCATGTGGAGGTGGACTTGATTGTCATATGGAAATGGACTTGATTTGCTATGTAGAAGTAGACTTAATTTGCCATGTGCAGTTGGACTTAATTTGTCATGTAAAAGTGGACCTGATTTGCCATGTGAAAGTGGACTTGATTTGCCATGTGAAAGTGGACTTGAATTGCCACGTGGAAGTAGATTTGATTACCATGTGAAAGTAGACTTAATGTTCTATGTAGGTGTGGACTTGATCGTCACGTATGATAGATGGAGTTTTGTGTCCTTGCCTCGAGAAATTGGGGTGCATGTTTGATCAAGAATTCCTTTTTGAGGAAGTCGGGCATTCTATTATAGATAAAATATAGATACTTTTGGTTGCTATTGTTATTGCCCCCAAGGCTTAAGTATAGCACCTTTTGAGGAATCGGCTGTTAATTGGTGACATAGGCCTTTTCCCCTTGCATCAATCAGTTGGTAGGATCCCCCTTTAGATATCCTTTTTGACAATATAAGGGTCTTCCCAATTAGGCTTGAACTTGCCTTTCTTATTTTGGTTTGGAATTATGGGCCTTTTGAAAACTAAGACCATTTCTTCCTTCTAAAAGGACCTAAGCCAAACCATCTTATTGTAGGCCCTGGCCATTTGTGCTCGATATATTTTTAAGTTTTGCTAGGTTGCAAGCTTTGTTTCATCCAAGGAGTCTAGCTCGTCAAGATGAAGATGAACATTGTCTTCTCTTGTGATTTCATCTTGCAAGGCAATCCTTAGAGAGGGGATTTGCACTTCCAGTGGTAAGACTGCCTCAATCTCGAACATCAATACATATAATGTTGATTGGATAGGGGTTTAATATATGGGGCGATAGGCCCATAGTGCCTCAACAAGCTTTTGGTGCCAATCTTTTTTGTTTCTAGCAACAACTTTCTTCAAGATCTTGGAGAGGGTCTTGTTGAATGCCTTAGCGAGCTCGTTGGCTTTCACATTATAGATGGATAAATATCTCTAATTTATCATGTGAGGATAAGTGAATCATCCTACCTTGAAGTTTCTGAAGGATGGTCTATTATCAAAAATAATCATCAAAGGACATTGAATCGGTGCAAAGTATTTTTTTGAAAGAAGTGGATAATAGTATCTGCTATTATCTATTTCAATGAAATTGCTTCAACCCACCAAGAAAAATAGTTGGTGGCTATTAATATGAAGTGATAGCCTCTAGAAGAATATAGTTTAATTGGGCTGATGATGTCTATACCCCATATCTCGAGTAGCCATGAGGACACTGTGGATGTAGAGGATTTGAGTATTAATAGATGAAGTCACCATGAATTTGGCATAGGTGACATCTTCTCACATATTCGATGCAGGCTCCTACCATTATAGGCCAATAATAGCCCATATGCTTAATCTTCATCATTATTTTTAGGCCCGATTGATGAGCCCCACAGATCCAAAAATGCACTTTATACATAACTTCTTTGGCCTCTTTGTTTGAGAGATACTACAAAAGTAGTTGATCAAAAGACCTTCTATAAAGGGTGTCATTGATAAGTAGAAAGCACACAACCCACTTTCCGAGTTGTATCTGTGTGAATTTATCTTCTAAGAGTTCTCTACTTTTAAGGTAGTTTGTGAATTATTTTCTCTAATTTATGGCTTTTTCTACTAGTTTAGATTTAGTTTTTTCGTGCTTGATGCTGAAGACTAAGCTCATCACTTGTCTACTATAATCTATGATTAGGATTTCTCCTTCATCATAATTAGCTAGTGTCTTGACTAGTTTGGCTAAGAAATCAGCTTCCGCATTGATGGACCAAGAAACTTTAGTTATTTGAACATGTGGGATTTGCTTTATGAGCTCTTGACCCTTTTCATGATATTTTAGGAGCTCAGATCTATAGATATTATATTTGCCTTGGACTTGGCTAATACCTAGTTGTGAATCACCAAAAATATGCCACCATGATATTTCCATATTAGGGGACATTTTTAGTCCTACAATTAGGGCCTTGTATCTAGTTTCATTGTTCGTGCATAGTTTTGAGCGGAAATAGGAGTATCATAAAATGCTCCCATTCGAAGTTACATAAACGAGTTCAATGCCTGCTTTGATTTATAGAAGCTTTGGTCTGATCCTTGGTTTGATGGATGATGTTTCATCAAAGTATAGCTTCTAGTAAGATTCCCCTTCTTCGACCAAAAGGATTTCTTTATTAGGGAGTTCACAACCCTTTAACTACCTTTTGGGAAGTGAATTTGAAATCGTATTCCATGAGGATTAATGCCCACTTTGTTAACCTTCCAATAAGTACACGCCTAGTCATTAGGTACTTTATAGGATCAATCCTTGATATTAAAATAACATGATGAGAAAGCAAATAATGCCTCAGTTTCTTGACCATCGATATGAGTGCTAGATAATGCATTTCAATGGGGGAGTAGTTACTTTCTACCCCCACTAGTATTCTATTTAGATAGTAGAGTGTATTTTCTTTACCCTTTTCATTATTTTGGGTAAGAAATGCCCGCAAGGATCCTTCCACTGTCGCATGTAGAGGACAAAGGGTTTATTAGATAGAGGTGCTGCTAGGACTGGTGGCTTTAGAAGATATTGCTTGATCTCTTTAAAGGCCTATTAGCAGTCTTAATCCCAAATGAATGGAGTATCCTTTTTCATCAACTTGGAGAAGAGTTTACATTTTTCAGAGAGGTTTGAAATGAATCTTCTTATGTATGTGAGTTGGCCTTGGAATGACATCAATCGTTTTAAATTATTAGATGGTGTCATATTCAAGATAGCTTTGATCTTAGATGGATTGATTTCAATCTCTTAATATCTAACAATAAGGCTGAGAAATTTTCCTAATGATACCCTAAAAGCATACTTCATAGGATTTATCTTTAAGTTATATTTCCTAAGGCGGTCGAATACTACTCTTAGGTCTTGAATGTACTTGTCTTTGGACCTAGTTTTGACTACTAAGTCATCCACATAATATTCCACTAACTAGTGTATGAGGTTATCAAAGATTTGAGCCATGGCCCTTTGATAAGTGGAGTTTGCATTCTTAAGCCCAAAGGGCATCACCTTGTAGCAATAAAAGTTAATTGGTGTTCTAAAGACTGTATGTTTCTTATCACTAGGATGCATCTTGATTTCATTATATCATGAAAAATTATCCATGAAAGAGAATATTTCGAAGTCAATCATATTGTCAATCATAATTTCCATTATCGGCAATGGAAAATCATCTTTCAGACATGCTTTATTCAAGTTCCTGTAGTTCACAGAGATGCATATTTGACTGTTCTTTTTCTTGACTGGTATGATGCTTACCAACCAACCTAGGTATTTTACCTCTTTGATGAAGCCTACTTCAATCAGTTTCTTCATTTCTTCTATCACCTTCTATTCTAGGTCAAGTTTTATCTCCCTAGGTGCTTGTTTGGCAGGTTAAAGCTCAAGGTTGATGGCCAGTTTATGGACTACAACTTCAAGATTCAGTATAGGCATCTTTTTATAGTTCCATGCAAAGTAGTCAATGTTCTCTTGGAGCATTGCTTTGAGCTGGTTTTGGCTTTTCTTTAAAAGTTGAGTGCTGATGAAAGTTTAGCTTGGGGTCCTCCTCTGAGCCTAGTTTGATCTCCATCGGTTCATTGATTGTGGCTTGCCCCCGATCTTCAAGTTCTGGTAGAGCTTGTTTTGGTTTAAGAATTATTTCTTCACCAAGTGATTCATCATGTCAAGTGTGATTTGGTGAAGGTTCATCTAAAGGCATTTTAGGTGCATCATGCCCCCTTTCTTTTGGTTCTGATGAATCCTACTAAGAATGTCAACTTCTTATGATATTTAAAAGGTCGCAGCCACCTCAGCACACATGTTAGAGGGTATTAATGTCATTTGATCATCTTAAATATTGGAGAGAGGTCCAATGGTGGCCATAAGATACATGTGGGTATTTGAAGTAATATAGCTTAGTACCTTGGCATTCTTGTTTCCTCTTCCCGGAATCTAAGCACATTCTTGGGGTGGATCCCATGAATTCTTAAAGAAATGACTTTGTCTCTTTGTTTGTGAATTTTCACAACTAGATTTATTGATTATCTAACAAAGCTAGTTTGAGAAATATTTAGGCATAACTACCGGTTGATAATCACTATCATCCACTAGATCTTTAGTTCTCAAGATTTCATATATGCTTGGTGCATAAGGGATTGCCATGTGAAATAGTATTTTCTTTTCTCCTTTGCATCATGGAGGAATGTAGAAAGTTATTAATTCTTCTACAATATTGATGCTCATCTCATTTAATGACTTAAATAAACCTTCCAAAACTTTAGTAACAAGGAGAGTATTTTTTTTTGTTTGACCTCTTTTATCATCTTCGTCAGAAGTATAACCACCCAAGTAGATTTGTAGGGATTCTTCATCTGAAGAGGCTGGGCCATAATCGCTTCCTAGGTGAGGAGGAGTAAAGATCAAGTTTGCAATCTTTTACTTTACTTGGTTGATGGAAGCAGACCCCCTATTAGCATCATATCTCCGATAGTATTTTATGTCATAGTAATATACCTCATGAACATTAAAATAGTGTACATCTCTATCAGTTTGATGTTCTTCACTATCCTCAAAGTATTTGAAGTATTGATATAGGGTTGATGATACAACTTTATTTTCATGTAGCCACAGCCTCCCTAGAAGTGCTTTGTATGATACATCAGTATTGATCACATAAAAATTAGCATCTGTCATCAACTCGCCCACTTTCAAAGGGATAGTTATGGCTTTCACAGCTCTTTGACTATTTTGATTAAATCCTTGTGTAGTTATAATCTTGAACATAGGTGGAACACATCCAAAGTTAGAACTCTTAGAGTTCAAAGAGTCATCAAATTGATTGAGGAATCTGGGTCAATTGGGATGCAATTGAATTTTGATCCCATCGCTATTTGCTATAACATACAATGTTCTATTGTGGCCTATTGTTCTAGTAGCGGGTCATCATTTGTGAAAGTGATGGGGGGATTCTGTTGTGGTTTATTGTTCTAAGTAGCAGGTCATCATTTGTGAAAGTGATGGGGGGAGTTTACATGCACACAAAACCTCCTTCATCTTCTCTTCAGCAAAGTATGCTTGGTAGTTGGTCGGATTTTGTAAGATGTGCACTAGTATATCCTTGAGCCCTTGTGACATCATCAAGGCATCAAACACACTCAGCATATTAGGGATCTTCTTCAGGTGGGTTGTTATATTGTATTATGCCTTTTTAATTGGGGGTTCAGCATGCAAATGCTCAATGCCCTCATTTATCTGAATTTTCTTTTCCTTGTCCTAAGGGATGTTCTTATCCCTAGGCATTAGAGCTTGTCTCAGAGGTAGCACTTTCCCACCTTGGAGTTGTATCTAATTTACTCTCCTTAGCTAAAATATGGCATCATGAGACCAATAAAGTTCCTCTTTGGAATCACTTTTGAGACTAATCATGTGACCAAAGTAGTCTTGCCCCCAGTTAGTAGTCCCCTGAATGTCCTCAAAGGATGTGACTGACTGATAATCATCCCATTCAATATCAAAATTAGGCATATGGGATTTTCTTATAGAAAGATCTTCAAATACTATTTGGATGAAACCTTTTATTTGATCTCCTAGTATAACCTTCTTTAAGACTTTGTACTTAGAATGTTTCTTTTGTGGATATCTAAACTAGCTTAATTGTGGATATTCAAATTGACTTGATGCAGGGATGGAATGAGCTTTAGCATTAGCTCATTTGATCCTCTCTCAAAATTCTTGCTTCTTCCTTTGGTGTTTGCTAATGTAGGGCCTTCCAAAATAGTCATAAAGTTGCCCTAACTCAAACATGGACTCATATTCATTATCTGTGCCTTGTACGCATAATTTCTCTGAAGTTGGCAAGGCACATCCTTCCATGGTTTCTAGGATTGGGACCTCACCAAATCTAATGGGCTGAGCATTTATTGTGGATTATTTGATGGGGGTTGGGATAGTAGCTTCCTGGCATTCACCTTGGATGTATGAGTCACTATTTCTCTTCAATAGTGCCTAGCTTTCTTGATCTATCTCTGGAGCAAGTGGCACGAATGATCATTCTGATCCCGAGAAGGGTCAATAAGTGGTTTCTCATCATCCCTATGAGATCTTTTGTATGATTTTGTCTTTTCTGCTAGCACTTTCTCCATCCTCTCAACTTCCTCATAGAGCATAGTAGTCATATTTTTCATTCTTTCCATCTGGACAACCATGGTCTTCATTTGCTTATTCAGCATTTGTATTCACCCCCTAACAAACCTCATAGTTGTAGCTAGCTCTTTTATAGTATCTAACTATATTTTGATCATACCATAGTCGTACACATGAGTGAACCACTCTCTATGATAATCATCTCGGGAGCAGTCCTCAAGGAGATCTATGGGATCTCTCATTTCATTAGTAATATTCTCAGTGAATCTATGTGCTTCTTCTTACCTTGCACTCTGAATTTTCTCATCATTGAAGCGACAAGGTGGGGATCAGCTTGGTTATAATCCTCCGATAATAAATATAGTGGATTATATTGCCACTAGAAGTTTACTTTCTTCATTAAATTCTTAAGCCTTTTTGAAATGTAGACATTTCATAAGTGCCTTTTTTTGGGGGTACATTGTGCTTCTTTTTCAAAAGAGGATTTCAGTAAGTGGTTCATGATTCTTGGACATAGTAATATGATTGATGTGTTTGGTGGGTGTTTCGAGTAGAGCTACCTTCAAGAGGGTTGGCTTGCCTTCTCAGTATTACTTCTTGACCCAATCCTTGAACACATAGCAATTTTCAATGGTATGCCTCAAAACTCTATAGTAAGGACAATAGTTTAGGTGATCTATTTTAATAGCCTCACCTGGACTCTTGAATTCTAGCACAAAGTCACAAAGTGAGTTATATGCTATTCAGGATTGCATATGCCATTAAACTATTTGAAATTAGACACTGTATAGCCTTTAGCATATGGCACTCGATAATGATAGCCAGGGTGTGGTTTGTCAACATCATTTACCCTACTTGTCTCACTTCCTTGTTTCAATTATGTAGCTACCATTCATTGTACCTACTATTGTATGTATGTTGGGGGTTCTATGTTGTCAAGGATCCTTGAAATCAAGGATTGGTTATCCTTTACTGAAGAAGGTGTTTGCGTAAGGACATATATTTTTGTGGATCTCATCTAAGAGAGATGCACCTTCTGTTGCCTCTATTATTTGGGGTAGCTATTGAGATCATTCCAACTTATCCAGCTTCTAGCTCACTGATAGCATCATCTCCATCAACTCCATGACCTTTTTTTGAGCTTAATTTTTCTCTTTACTTTGTTGTCTCAGCTATTCTTGTAGTGCTTCTATGGTTAACTTTTGATTGGAGCTTTTAGTTATGACCAAGGCTTTTATTAGAACATGATGATCTATATCTTGAGAATTAGGTCTAGGTTCTAGGTTGAGGCTAACTTCTCCTATCAACTGAGTCATCTCATTCAAGAGTCTACTCATGGAGCAGGTTGCCACACCTTCTCTTTGACTTGGTAGCAAGGATTGGTTCACAAGGGCTCCCTCCTCTTGGATTTCATTAGTAAATCTCACTCAGATAGTCTTCTTTTGCATTTGATTGGTTGGGGTTCGGTCCTTACCTCTGAAAGATTGATATCCTTGTTGGTTGAGATATAGCTTCTAGCTCTTCATCCAAACAACCCTTCTTATTAGGGATGATGACATTAGGCCTCCTTCCCCTTGAAGTAAGGTAAGAGACAGGCTGATTTTGCATGACAGTAACTTCAGTTGGTGTAGTAGTAGGTGCCTCTTAAACTGGATGACCTCAAAGATGGTCTCAAACTTGATCTAAACTTCAGCTGCTTCTGTAGCAACCATTGATTGAGGTAAATGCATAATTGATCCTACCCCTAAGATAATGGTGTATCTTGGAACGAAGATGTTCTTCATTATTTTCATTTGATTCTTTCTTCTGCAAAGAAGAATAGAATTAATTAGCCTTCAATCACAATTCTACCTTATTAGTGTCTCTATAATATTAACTAGGTTTCTACACTTGGGGAAGTCATCTCCCACTGGAAGTGCCAGAATTTATGGGATCAAAATTGACCATCCGGGATAGTGGAGACCCTAGGAGCAGCCTCAAATCACAAATCAAAATTTATTTTAATTTGAAGTGTGCTATCAAGTGTTGTGAGAACATAACTTCCAATAGGCACAAGCCCCTATTGTTAGTTATTCTGATAATTATTAAGAACTTCCTAAAGTAAGAAACATGGCTAGTAAAATAGAGACACAAAAGAAAAGAAGAAAGTATTTGATTAACTTTAAGAAATGAATTTTGACATATAATTATAGAAAATATGAAAAAAAAGAAAAAAAGAAAGAACGAAGAAGAAACTTTGATGTGTGTTATTACCTCGCTCCCCCTACACTAGACTACATGGTGTCTGACCTAAATTGACTTGGTCTTTAGTAGGTGTTGGTGACATTGTTTGATAGGACGTGAAAGTGGAATAAGAGGAGTTTAAAGTATTTCCAATAGCTTTGAGCATTGATGATAACTTTGTTTATTTTGGGAGCATCACCAATGGCTTATAGGATTGGGTATAGCTTCAAAAATCTCATCATCAACTATTTTTGTGGTTAACTAACTTGAAATGGCGTATCATCAATGGCTTTTAGAGTTGACTAGCTTAAAAGGATGCATCGTCAACTACTTCTAGGGTGACTAACTTAGAGGCATATCGTCAACTACTTATTGTGTTGACTAGCTTGAAGTATAGCCAATGGTTTTGAGTGTGTTGTTGGTTGACTTCATTTGAACAAGGCATTGTGGTTGACTAGCAAAAAAATTTTGAGCCTACCTTAGTTTGGTTTGATTTGAAGAGTTTCCAATGCTTTTGGGTTGGCTTAGCTTTGAAGTGTGGCAAACAACTTTCAGCATATTGGCAATTAACTTCTTTAGTTTGGTAGCATCCCCAACTGCTTATGGGGTTGGGTATAGCTTTGACATATTGTTAAAGGCTTTTGTAGCACACTCAACAAAACTTAATTTGACCTTATTTAGTTCTATGCAACATAGTTTTGGTTCAGGTTAGGATGATAACATCACCCTAGTTCATGGCTTTGGAGTATTGCTGAGGGTTCAGCACACCCAGTGGGACTCGATTTGATCCCATTTAGTTCTATCGGGACTAATATAGTTCAGGTTTGAGTTCAATTGCTGGACTTTGACTCAAGTTCAAGCCAATTTTGGTTTAGACTTACCCTGGTTTGGCTCTGGTTTGAGTTTGGGTTTGCCCTTTTCGTTTGGACTTGGTTTAACCCAATTAGGATTTGATTTGAGCTTAGTTTAATCCAAATTGGATTTGATTTAAACTCAAGTTGATTTTAAATTAACCCATCTTGAGTTTGATTAGGGTTAAGTCTGAGGTTAAGGTTAACTAAATTTAGATTTTAGTCCATTTATTTGATCAATTTAGATTCATTTGAGTCAACTTGGCCTTTTTCCATTTTTTGTGATTAAGTTTAATTTCAATGTGATTAAATTATTTTATATTAAGCAATTTGATTTGAGGGTCCTTGGTTATTTATGATAATTTTAGGTTACCCGTGGCTCAACTTAAATGTGTGAACCGAGGGATAGCTTAGCTCTCGAGCTCAAAAATTGGCTTAAAGGTGCAAGCCCGATGGCTATCTGGGTACGAATTAGAAGATTGGCTTAATGCAAGCCCGAAGGCTGGCTGAGGTGCGAGCCTAAAAGCTAGCTTGGTGCGAGCTCGAAGGCTAGCTAGGTGTGAGCTCGAAGGCTAGCTTGAATGCAAGCCCAAAGGCTAGCAAAGACACAATCCCAAAGGCTGGCTAGGTGTAGGCCTAAAGGCTGGCTAAGGCATAAGCTCAAAGATTAGGTTGGATACAGCTCAAAGGTTGGCTGAGTACAAGCCCAAAGACTGACTAGGTGCAAGCTTGAAGGCTGGCTTGGATGTAAGCTCGAAGGCTAGCTTGGATGCGAGTCCAAAGACTTGCTGAGTGTGAGCTCAAAGGCTATCCGATTGCATGCCTGAAGGCTGGCTGAATGTGAGCTTGAAGGTTGGTTGAGTGCAAGCTCGAAGGTTGGTTTGGTTGTGAGCTCGACGGTTGGCTAAGTGCAAGCTAAAAGCTAGCTAAATGCGACCTTGAAGGCTGACTGAGTGCAAGTCTGAAGGCTAGCTTGGATGCTAGTCCGAAGGCTGGCTGAGTGCAAGCCCAAAGATTGGCTTGGTGTAAGGAAGATTCGCAATCTTTGAGAGGCCACGGGTGATTACAGTAGTATAAAGAGTTCACCATCTTCAAAGGACCGCGGATGGTTGTGGTATTGGTAAAGTTTCGTCATTGCATCAAGGACCACGGACGATTGTGATGTTGATGAAATTCTGCCAAAAATCAAGATGAGAGAAGTCTTTTCTCCCTTTTTCTTGTTTTCTTGTGAAGAAACTTCTTTTTTCTTTTGTATTATTTTTGCCAAATTTTCTTTTTTTTTTACAAGACAACTTTTTTTGGTTTTTCTTCTTCTCTATTTCTTCTTCTTCCTCACCCAAAACCTTTTTTCCCTATTTTTGGCCTAATTTTTTTTCTTTTTTCTTTTGCACAATAACTCTTTTTTTTATTTTTTTTTTATCTCTTATCTTCTCCCTCAAGCCACCCATGCCCCCTCACCCTTTTCTTTTCCTCACAATCAGGCTATGGTGACCCGATCCTTTCGCACAAATCTAGCCATCTTCCTACCGGATCCAACCATTTCCTCCAATGCCATGGTCGAATGGTGTCCAAGAAGGTGGGGACAAAGCTTGGGTGATGGCTCTCAAGTGGCTACATGGAGGGACAACGAGCTAGAGGCAGAGGCAGCTCAATAGGCTAGAGGCAAAGATAGCTCGTAAAGTTGGCAAGGAAGTGAAGACGATGCGAGACGGGTGGAGGACGGTTGCTAGTGCAGTGGGGTTCAGCTATGGGTGTGGTGGCTTGGTTGTGTAGTGATGCTCCAGAGAGGCAGCAGCTACATGGTGGAGGTCAGGCGGAGAGGGGGCGGCGTAGAGGCTGGGCTTCTTCCCCAAGCGATTCATAAGAGTGATCCAACTTGATTGATTCAACCACAGAGAAGTTGGGCCATGGAGGTGAGGTGTGGGCAGCAGTCAAGAAAAGAGTGGACCTCGTACCAAAATAATAGTAGAGACATGAAAATGAAAGCAAAGAAGAACAATAGATAAGAGCTCGAATCAAGTAAGGATCAATCTGAATATCAACAGTCAAGCTAATGCTAAAGCTCATTCCATTAGTCAATTCTATGGATGTCTATACTAGCTTGACTATTGATATTCAGATTGATTTGGCATGGGGTTGGAATGAGCTTTAGCATTAGCTCATTTGATCCTCTCCTAAAATACCTGCTTCTTCCTTTCATGCTTGTTGGTGTAGGACCTTCCGAAGCGATCATAAAGTTGCTCTATGTTAGATATAAAATCATATTCATCGTCCGTGTCTTGTATGCATAATTCATCTAAAGTCAGCAAAGTGCATTCTTTCATAGGCTCTAAGACTGGAACTTTACCAAACCAAGTAGGTTGAGCATTTATTACTAGATTGCCTAATGCAGGTTGGGATAACAACTCATCAATATTCACCTCAGATGTATAAGTCACTACATGACAAGAGGTTATAGACTTAGCTAACTCTCTTTGATAGTGTCTATCTTTCTTAACCTATCTCAAGAGTAAGTGGCACAAATGGTCGTCCTAATCCCGAGGAGGGTTGGTACGTGATTTCTCACCACCCTATGAGGTCTTTTGTATGGCTTTGTCTTTTCTACTAGCACCTTCTCCAACCTCTCAACTTTCTTACAAAGCATGGTGATTGTATTTATCACATTTTCTATGTGGATAGTCATATCTGACATGTGTTTATTCAACATTTGCATTGTCCCCCTGATAAACCTCATGTTAGATGTAGCTAGCTCTTTTACAATATCTAGCTATAGTTTGAGCATGCCATAGTCGTGCTCATGGACAAACCTCTCTCTAAGATAGTCATCTCGAGAGTAGCTATCAAGGAGACCTATGGGATCTCTTCTTTTATTAGTATCATTCCCAATGAACCTATTTGCTTCTTCTTGCCTTGCACTTTGAATTTCCCCATTATTAAAGTGATAGGGTGGAGATCGGCTTGGTTGTAAACCTCCAATGGTAAATATGACAGAGCATGTTGCCATCGGGAGTTCACTTTCTTCATTTCTTGCATCAGGGTTCTCTAGTAAAACTTTGAGTTTGTCAAAGAAGACTTCCTCAAGGGTTTCTTAGCTTCTTTCTCCCCAAACATATGCATCTAGAGTATCGATGTATTCTTGGATGGCTGATTTCATAACATCATATTCATCTGACTAAATCAACTTCTTCTTCTTGCTTCTGTTCTTTCTCTTTTTGAAGCTTCGAGTAGGTAAGGTGGTTTATTATGATAAGACTTTCTTCATCACCATCCCAAACTCTTCAAGGTTTCTAGTCATTTTCTTCAGTAGTTTCTTTAGCCTTTTTGAAATGTAAATATTTGATAAGTGCTTTTGTTCAAGGGTACATTATACTTATTCTTCAAAAAGCATTTCAGCAAGTGGTTCATGATTCTTGAACATAGTAAGATGATTAATATGTTTAATGGGTGTTTCCAATAGGACTGCCTTTGAAAGAGTCAGCTTGCCTTCTTAGTATTATTTTTTAATATAATCCTTGAACACATAGCAATATTCAATGGTATGCCCCAAGACTCTATGGCAGGGACAATAGTTTGGGTGATTTATTTTGTTGACCCCACCTACCCTCTTAGATTCTGGTAATTGGAGGCCTAACTTCAGGACATCTTAGAAGATTTTAGCTACTCTTTCTCTGTTAAAATAATATTTCTTTCTGAGCCTTTGTTGGAGATCATTGGATCATTTCACTTCTCCACTCCTCTAAGTTCTAGTGGCTTCTAAGAATTACCGTTATTCATGGTGGAGTTTGGAGCTTTCTTTTTCTCAGTTGCTGTAAATATACCCCACACATTTTTAGAAGGCTCTTCAGGTTTACCTTATCTTTTTCTGTTTTGAAGCTTTGTGAACTAGATAAGGTTAGTGGATCAATACTTTTCAGCTTCTTAACTTGCATGATGAGGTCTTGGAAGGTATGGATAGAAGAGCCGCTCAGATAAGGTGTTATCTATTCTCCCCTTATGTTACCGAGTACTAAGTTCACTACCTCAAATTGGCTTATCGATTATTCAGACTTAATACTGCGATTTCTCCATCGTGTGATATAATCCAAAAATCAACTCATTGCACATTTTGGTATTGAGAGGAGGTCTACAATGGTCACCTTATCGCTGACTCCTTCGAACCTGATTCAGAAAGCCTCTTTCATTTATGCCCAAGTCTATATAGATTCTTGTTGCTGACTAGCATACCACTTGAATACTATTCCTATAAAAATTGGCAAAGTAAGAACGAGGGATTATTAATTGAATCCCCACATAGAGTCACAAAGTAAGCTATATGTTGTTCAGGATTGCCCAAGCCATTATTTGAAACTAGGCACTGTATAGCCTTTAGAATATGGCACTTGGTCGTGATAGCTAGAGTATGATTTGTCAGCATCATTTACCCTATCCATCTTACTTTCTTGCCTCAATTGTGCAGCTACCATTCATTGTACCTACTATTGTATGTATATTGGGAGTTCCATATTGTCAAAAATTCCTGAAATCAGGGATTGGATATCCGTTACTGGAGGAGGTGCTTATGAAGGGTCTACATTTTCATGGGCCTTATCTATAGGAGATGTGCCTTCTACCACCTCTAAAGCTTGAGATGTCTATTGAGATTATTCCAAGTTATCAATCTTCTGACTCATTTGTAGCATCATATCTATCAACTCTATGACTTTCTTTTAAACTTTATCTTTCTCTTTATTTTGCTAGTTTAGCTATTTTTGTAGTGCTTCTATGATTATTTCTTAATTAGAGCTTTCAGTTATGACTAAGGTTTCTATCAAAACATGATGGTTCCTATCTTGAAAATCAGGCCTAGGCTTTGGGTTGAGGCTAACTTCTCCCATCAATTGACTCAACTTATTCAAGAGTCTACTTATGGAGTGGGTAACCACACCCTCTCCTTAACATGGTAGCAAAGATTGGTTCACAAGGGCCCTCTTTTCTTGGATTTTTTTCATCAGTAAACCTCACTCGGGTAGCTTTTTTTTGGCCGGTTGGGGTGTGGGCTCACAGTCCCTCCCAAAGTTATGGTGAGAAATAACTCTGACAGTTCAGGTGATCTACTTTTATAAGCCCCGTGTTGGGTGGCAGCTTTATGGTAACTTTTGCAATTTCATTTGGAGATTCACCTTTTTGCCACAGTTTTAAGGCAAGATTATGCCCCTCATGTCTTACTATTATCCTTATCTAAATTACTTAATAGATCAAAGAAGTTGGAAGTAGGGATGGTAATGACCGACTTTTTCTGAAGTGTAGGCTTCCCAAGTTAGCTGAAGATTTCAGCAATTTTTTCTTTACTTTTGATAATTAAAATGAGCTTTTCTTCATTGATTCCTATGTCTGAATTTGCTTTTGATTGTCACCTTGTAAGGAGCTAGGTGAAGGTGATTGAAGACTAAGCTTTTCTTTGTTCCTAACTTCTAAAAGACTGGCATCCTTATTGGTTGAGGTATGACTTCTAACTCCTCATTTGAATAGCCTTTCTCATTAGGGATGACAACATTGGGCCTCCTTCCTATTATGGAAGGCAAGAAATAGGCTAGTTTTGCATGTCGACCACTTCAACTGGTATAATAGTAGGTGCCCTCTTAAACTAGACAACCTAAGAGATGGTCCCAAACTTGATCTGAACTGCAGCTGCTTCTATAGCAACCATTAACTGAGGTAACTGCATAATTGAACTTACCTCCAAGATGATAGTGTATCTTGGGGCGGAGATGTTCTTCATTATTACCATTTGATTATATCTTCTATAAAGGAGAACATAATTGATTAGTCTTCAATCGTATATTCTATCTTATATGTATCTCTATTATATTGACTAGGTTTCTACACTTGAAAGAGAAGTCAACTCCCACTAGACACGCCAAAATTTATGGGATCAAAGTTGGCCACCCAATATAGTGAGGACTCTGAGGAGTGACCTTGAATCACAAATTAAAATTTCTTTTAATTTAAAGTGTGCTATCATGTATTATAGAAATATGACTTTCAACAGACATAAGCCTTATTGTTATCCCACTCTCCTGCACTAGACCACATGGTGTTTGACCCAAATTGATTTAGTCTTTGGTAGGTGTTGATAACATCATTCGATGGGACATGAAAAGGAATGAAAGAAATTTGAAGTGTTTCTAATAGCTTTGAGCTTCGGTGATAGCTTCATTGGATGGTGTTGCTGATAACTTATTGGGATAGGCCTAAAGTGCTTTCAATAACTTTGAGGTTTGGCAATAATTTCATAATTTGGAGTATTTTCATTAGCTAATAAGGTGTTGGTGATAACTTTACTTGAGTTAGAGTATTTTTGTTAGCCAATAAGACATTGGCAATAACTTCGTTGACCTTAAAGTGTTTCCATAATCAATAAGGAATAGGCAATAACTTCTTTGACCCTAAAGTATTTTCATAATCGATAAGACATAGGCGATAACTTTTTTTGATTTAGTAGCATCACCAACAGCTTATGGGATTGGATATAGCTCTCAAAATCACATCGTCAACTATTTTTAAGGTTAACTAGCTTGAAATGGCGCATCGTCAACTATTTTTGGGTTGACTAGCTTGAAGTATGACCAAGAGTTTTGAGCATATTATTGGTTGATTTCATTAATTTGATAGTGTCAATAACAGCTTAGGGGATTGGATATAACTTTGAAGTATGACCAACAGCTTGGAACATATTGGTGATTAACTTCTTTGGTTTGTCAGAGTCACCAATGGCTTATGGAGTTGGGTATAGCTTTGAAGTGTTGCTAAAGGCTTTTGTAGTGCACCCAACAAGACTCAGTTTGACCTTATGTAGTTCTATTCAAACTAATTATAGTTCAGGTCAAGGTGGTAACATCACCCTTTGTTCATGGTCTTGGACTATTGCCAAAGATTTAGCACACCCAATGGTACTCAATTTAACCCTATTTAGTTCAGGTTTGAGTTTGATTTTATTTAACTTAACTCAATTTAACCCTATTTAGTTCAGGTTTGAGTTTGATTTTATTTAACTTAAGTCGTGTTTGACTTTATGTTAGATCTTTATCAAATTGGGTCTACATCTTGATGGACTTTGGCTCAAGTTCAATTCAATTTAGTTTAATTTGATTTTAGATTTTATTTAACTTAAGTCGTGTTTGACTTTATGTTAGATCTTTATCAAATTGGGTCTACATCTTGATGGACTTTGGCTCAAGTTCAATTCAATTTAGTTTAATTTGATTTCAGTTTAGGCTCAACCTAGACTATTTTTTATTTGAGTTTGAGTTTGTCCTTTTAATTTGGACTCGATTTAACCTAATTAGAGTTTGATCTAAGCTTAGTTCAATCTTGATTGGATTTGATTCGAACCCATCTTGAGTTTGATTAAGGTTGAGCATAAGTTTATATTAACTCAATTTGTATTTTAGTCCATTTAAGCTAGCTTGACCTTTATCCATTTATTTTGATTAAGTTACTTCATATTAATCAATTTGATTCAAGGGTCCTTAGCTGTTAATGATAATTTTTGATGGACCTATAACTCAGCTTCAAATGTGCGAACCCGAAGATTGGCTTAGATTACAAGCTCAAAAGCTGGCTTAGTGCAAGCCCGAGGGCTAACTAGGTGCGAGTTCAAAGACTGGTTGAGATGCGAGCCTGAAAGCTAACTGAGGTGTAAGCCCAAAGGCTGGCTAAGACAAAAGCTCAAAGGTTGGCTAGGTGCAAGCCCGAAGACTGGGTTGGATGCGAGTCCAAAGGCTAGCTAAGAGCGAGTTTGAAAATTGACTGAGTGCGAGCCCAAAGACTACCTTAGTATGAACCCAAAGGCTAGCCGAGTGTGAGCCTAAAGGCTAGTTTAGATGTGAGCCCAAAAGATGGCTTGGGTGCAGGCTCACAAGTTGGCTGAATGTAAGTCCGAGGGCTAGCTAAGTGAGCCTAAAGGCTAGCTTAGATGCGAGCTCAAAAGTTGGCTGAGTGTAAGCCAAAAGCTAGCAAGTGCAAGTCCGAAGGCTAGCTTGGATGCGAGTTTGAAGGCTGGCTAAGTGCAAGCACAAAGGATAGCTAAGAGTGAGCCCAAAGACTAGTTGGGATGTGAGCCTGAAGGTTGGCTATGTACAAGATTGAATGCTAGCTAAGTGCGAGCCCAAATGCTAGCTTGAGTGCGAACTAGAAGGCTGACTTGAGTGCAAGCCCGAATGTTGGCTAAGTGCGAGCCCGAAGGCTGGTTGAGTGCGAGTCCGAAGGCTGGTTGAGTGGGAGCTCAAAGGCTAGCTTCGATGTAAACTCAAAAGTTAGCTAAATGCGAGCCTAATGACTGGCTGAGTGTAAACCCGAAGGCTAACTTAGTGTGAGCCCGAAAGTTGTCTTGGATACGAGCTCAAAAGCTAGTAGAGTGTGAACTTAAAAGTTAGCTAAGTGCAAGCCCGAATGCTGGCTAAGTGTGAGCCCAAAGGTTAACTTGTCGTGATGGGAATCCATCATCTTCGAGGGGCTGTGGGAGGTCACGATGAGGTCACATGTTCACCATCTTCATCACTATCTTCACTACTATCTTTGAGGGATCGCAGGTGGCCATAGTATTGAAAATTCTTCTTTTTTATTATTTTTGCTGAATTTCCATTTTTTTATTTTTTATATAAAAATAATTTTTTATTATTTTTTTCCTCAAACCCAAAAGTTCACTCTTCTATTTTGGCCGGATTTTTCTATATCTCTTGTTTTTTTGCTGCCCAAGTTTTTTTGTATTTTTTTATCCCGTTTTTCTTGCTTCTTCTTCAACCTTAAGCTCAAGAACCCCCCCCCCCCCCCCCCCCCCCCCCCCCCGCCCCCCCGTGTTTTTCTTTGAATCCTCACTGAGCCACAATGGTCCGGTAGCCCATCAGCTGGATTTGGCCGATTTCTTCTATGGCAAGGTGAGGGATGGCTCTATCTAGTGAGGTGAAGGAGAGGAGATAGAGGCATGAGAGACTAGCAATCGACAGTGGCTTCTTCTGGTGAGGCGAAGGAGAGGAGGCGAAGGTGCGGGAGATTGGCAAGGAGCTATTGTTATTGAGGCCTAGGGACAAGATCTTGGCTTCCTCCTACCACAACCTGAGGGAGACAGTGGGCTTGCTCAGCATGGGTCATGCAAGTATGGTAGCTGCCATGGTAGTGCATGAGGGATCCTGATTGTAAGATTGGCTCCAAGCAGACGTGGCTTAGACAGCGCAGAGGGTGGTTGCACAGAGAAGGTTAGGTGGAGCTAGGGTTTCACGAGCGAATGGTGGTGGCGGTGGTCAACAACTTAGTGTGGCTGCAAGGAAGGGCTGGAGGAGCAGGGTAGCTTGGTGGTCCTATGGGAGAGGAGAAGAATAGGTAGAGGAAAAAAAAGAAAGAAAATGAAGCTAAGTTCAAATTTTTACCTCTTTAGTATTCTTTGATGATGGCTTTTCAACACTCTCCCATTCTATTCTGATCTCTCTTTCATCTCTGATCTCTTTCTATTCTCTAATTTGTAGGTTCCACAGGTTTTTATGGGTTCATAAAGAGATGAAGTTAGGCTAGAATAAATCTTCTTTGTTTGAATTTTTGAATGATGGATGTGGATGTAAATAAATATGGATAGGGTTTATCCAGAGTTTAGATAAGATTGTGAAGAAATATGCATAAATCTATTTGCTGTAGATGATGATATCTTGAAAGTTGTATTCATCCTGGATGCTGAAATTATAGGAGGTTATTTATAATTTTTTTGAGAAATTAGACTAAATTATAATTTTAAAAATTCTATGCGTCTTTTCTATAAAAAAAGACTTGTTTATAAAGTTTTGGGCTTCCAAGGTCCTTTTTGAATAAAATTTGTATTTATTCACAAATAAAAAAAATTCTTGAGGGACTTATTTATAAAAGTCAAAAATCTAGGGATTTATTTGCAAATAAAAAATTTTGGAGAAATTTATTCAAAAATAAAAAATTTTGGAGGGATTTATTTGCAAACCCTGATTTTATGGGGACCACATCATAATTATAGATCCTTTGAGATGTTTATTTGTAAATCCCAAATTTTATGGGACCGATTTGTTATTTTAAGATTTTATTAGATTTTTCTACAAAATTTTATTCCAAGGACCTATTTGTAAGAAAAATCCAAACAAAAATCCATTTATGAAAATTTAGTTAATCCAGGAGTCTATTTGTAAAATTTTTATATTTTGTTATTTTGGGCCAAGTTTTAGATGAATTTTGGACTTAATTCTAATCCAAAAATTCAGCCCAATTAGTCCATTTGAGTTAGGAGCTTGAGCCTAAATTTTTCAACGATTCAAGTCCAAATTGAGCTCAATGTTTGGCCAAACTCAGACGTGATTTAAGCCTGTCTAAAATTCAAATTTAAGGCATAATTTAGTGGCTTACAAGTCTCAATTTTAATCATATTTTAATTAAATTTGATTGCAGTAAAAATTACCTCAAACAATTGGATCATATGATGAATAATGATATAAGGTAAGCAAACCCTATGCCTTCTTAGAAGATAAAAAATAAGATACAACTCGGTGAATGATACCTCATTCCTATGCCCACCCTTCGGAAGGAGGGTGTAGGCAAGGAGCTGATAGATCACATAGGCTTGAGGTGGGAGGAGGTTAGACTAAAGTTTTTGCATTGAATCACTCTAATTTTTCTCAAAAATGGTTTCAACAACCAGCTAATATGAGGAAAGTCAACCACACCATCTACAAGTAAGAATTAGTCTCTCCGTTACTACGGATACACCAAGGATGGAGCCTATGACTACAGGGATAAGAGAGGCATGTTCTTATCACCATAGGAGATTTCAAGGGTGTTATTATATTCATCAAAGGTGGAATTATCATAAATTCGTACATTGTAATCATGATATTTTCATGTTTGTTTATAAGTGATGTCTAGCCTTGTGTATTGAACAAAGATCTAAGATTCAAAGAAGGGAGGTCATTAAAATCAATAGTGCATGGAACCATAATGCAGGAAGATGCAAACTTGGTTTGGGAGCGAGTAAAGGTTTCAAATGAAGCAAATTTGAGAGGACAAGGTTCATCACCAAAGGAAAAAGAAGATGCTTCACCTTTCCTCTTCTTGGAGGCAAGATACTTGAACCTCGAAGCCATGAGGAGAGAAGCAACAAAATTGAGGGGAGGGAAGAAGGAGGACCGAAGGTAAATGGGCTAATCCAAACTTGATGGCCTTGGAGCACATCAATTCACCACTAGAACACCTAGAGGGTCACTAGGAGCCACTGCACACAAGAGAGAATGGGGGAGATCAGATAAGCCCTAGGGTTTTTAAATTAAAATCACACCTAATTTTTGCAAACCAATTGACCACTTCCTAAATTGGTCTACCGACTGAGAATTTAGGCAAAATAGACACTACAAAATCAATTAACCACTTCAGAATCGATCATCCAATTCAAAGAAAATAGCAATCCTCAATAAAGTTCAGAAGTGAACTAGAAATCAATTTTAAAAATATTCAATAAATCAAGTAAGTTTTAAAACACCGATTTTATTTCAAACCAAATAAAACTGCATCTCATCCAATGGTTTAGTGAAAATGTCTGCAAGTTGACGATTAGTTTCAACAATAATCAATGAAATATCCATTTTTGAAACATGATTGAAGATAAAATAATGTCCAATATTAATGTATTTTGAATGAGAACATAGTATTATTTTGTTAGACAAAATAATAGCACTAATATTGTCATAATAAATTATTATATTTGAAAAGTCACAATCAAAATCTTGAAGTGTTTGTCTCATCCAAAGGATTTGAGAACAACAACACCCCGTGGCTATATATTCAGCCTTGGCAGTAGAAAGAGCCACTGAATTTTGTTTCTTGAAATTCCACGATACTAGAGATTTTCCCAAAAAACTAGCATATACCACTAGTACTCTTTCTATCCACACAATATCCAGTATAGTCTACATCATAAAATCTAATTAAATCAAAACAATCATCTCTTAGATACCACAATCTTAAATCTAGTATGTTCTTAAGATATCTAAGGATGTGTTTCACGATAACTAAATAAGATTTCCTATGATATGCTTGAAATCTAGCACACAAACAAACACTAAACATAATATTAAGTCTACTTGTGATCAGATATAATAAGCTATTAATCATATCTATATACTGCATTTTATCAACTTTTTCACCATCTTTATTCTTGTCCAACTTGGTCGAAGAACTCATTGGAGTTTCTATTACCTTACTTCATCCATGTTGAACTTCTTGAGTAGTTTCTTGGTGTACTTAGCTTGGTTGATAAAAATCTTAGTTTTCAATTATTGCACTTAGAGTTTAAGAAAGAAGAGTAATTCTCTCATCACGCTTATCTCAAACTCTTTTTTCATAGTGCTTACAAACAGTTCGCATAGATTTTTGTTAATAGCACCAAATATAACATTATAAACATAAATTTGTACTACTAATAAGTCATTATGTATTTTTAAAAGAACTAACGTGGTGTCTACATAACTTCTTATAAAACTATTTGAAATTAAGAAAGAACTTAGCTTCTCATTCCAAGCTTTTGGAGCTTACTTAAAACCATATAGTGCTTTCTTCAATTTTAAAGTATGGTTTGAAAATCTCAAATCCTCAAACTCAGGAGATTATTCAACATAAAGTTCTTCGGATAAAAAACCATTTAAAAAAGTACTTTTGACATCCATTTGAAAAAGTTTGAAATCTTTATAACATGCAAAAGCAAGTAAAATATGAATAGATTTCAAATGATGTATGAGAGTAAAAGTTTCTTTAAAATTAATACCCTTAACTTGGTTGAAATCCTTGGCCATTAATATAGCCTTACTTTTAAACACAACAACATTTTCATCTAACTTGTTCCTATAGACCCATTTGGTACCAATGATTGGGTAATTATTTGATTTTGGAACAAGTTCTCAAATTTGATTTCACTCAAATTAATTTAGTTCATCTTGCATAGTAAGAATCTAACTTTCATCCTTTTGACCTTATCAAAGTTCTTGGACTCAATATGAGAAAGAAGTAAAATATGATGAAAGTTATACTTAATAACATGACAAATTTTTACTCCCATTATCAATATCACCTATGATTTGATCCATTGATTGATTTTTCTTGGATCTCCACTCCTTGGGTAACTCCTTGTCAAGCTCTTGCTCCTTTGGCTCATTATCTCCATTATCAATATTCTTCTCATTGGATTCTTTGCTGGTTTCATCTTTCTTTTTTTCCAATATTTGCAAATAATCCATTCTCTTAGAGATCTTTACATCATCATCAATAACTTTTTTCTCCAAATGAAAGTTAGATTCATCAAATTCAATATTGATGGACTCTTCAACCATCATAGAAGATTTGTTAAAGACTCTAAATGATCTAGAGGTAGAAGAATAACCAAGAAACATGTCTTTCAAACTTTTAAAATCAAACTTTGATAAATGATCTTTTGTGTTCAAAATAAAGTATTTGCATCCAAAAATATGAATCTAATATTTGGCTTTTTTCCATTTCACAACTAAAATGAGATTTTGTCAAGAATTGGACAAATAGATATTCTATTCAAGATGTAGTAAGCCATATTAACGACCACCATCCAAAAATACTTGGGTAGGAAATATTTGTTAAGCATGACCCTTGCTATCGCTTGAAGAGATATATTCTTCCTCTCAATAACTTCATTTTATTGTGGAGTGCAAAGAACTGAAAAACTATACTTAATACCATTTTCATTTGCAAGAAATAAAACCCAAGTATATCTAAAAATATCATCAATAATTACAAATACATAGTTTTTATCTCCTAGATTCGTAGTCTCAACCAATCCAAATAATTCTAAGTAAAAAAGTTATAGCAATCTTATAGTTGACACCACCTTCTTAGGCTTGTGTGAGGATTTCACTTACTTTTTCATTTGGTATGCATTACATAATTGATTTTTGATGAACTTGTCTTTGAGTAGTCCAATCACTAGTTCTTTCTAGTTGACTTTGGCTATCGTATTGATGCATGTGTATCCAAAGCATCTATGCCATAGCAATTCATGGTTTTCATTAGGTACAAAATACTTTTCAATATTTAGGTCATCTTAATTAAATAGTATATACGTTTGTATCACGATAATCCACAAAAGCAATATTATTACTATTATTATGTTTGATTATGCAATGATTAAATTTAAATAAGATATGAAATCCCTTATCACATAATTGACTAATATATAATAAATTATGCTTGAGTTTTTCAACTAAGAGCATGTCCTTAATTATAAATGAACTAATAAAAACCTTACCTTTACTAATTATTTGAACTTTACCATTGTCTACAAAGGTAATGAATCTACCTTCCTTACTTATTAACTCCTTAAATATTGATGGATTTCTCATCATGTGTCTTGAACATCCACTATCGAGGAACCATTTTCATTTATCTTCTTAGAGTGAAGGCATAACTCATCCTTATTTGCCATGAGGCATAAGTTTACAATTTCATCATCAGATGAAGCATCCTCACTTTCCTCCTTGGATTGATCCCATGTTACTACCATTGCCTTCTTCTTTGCCTTAAATTTCTTAATTTGAGTAATGAGAGGGCAATTGGCTTTCATATGTTCTAGTTTCTTGGACTTGAAGCATATTGGTACATCTTCCTCTTCCTCCATGATAGGGTTGCTCCTATGCAACATTAGCTCATTGTAAACATCTCCTACTGTATGCCTTGCATTCCCTAGTTTTGCTTGTCCTATTCCTCGTGGAGACCTCCGTGTTGATCGCCAATCGCCGACCGCTGACGCCACTAGATCTTGCCCACCTGCCGGCTCCCTTCGAGCAAGGTCCCTGCCTACCGGTTTTCAGTACCGGAGACCCTACTCTCTGTCTGCCGCCGACTGCCCTAGGTTGACATCTGCTCCAGCCGCCACCAACTGCCCTAAGTCGATGTCTGCTCCGCCACTGCTCTGGCTGCTACCATCTGCTCCAGCCCACCACTGCAATCATCTGTTTGAGCCCACTGTCTTTGTCTACTTTAGCCGGCCAGATCTTGCAATTCACAAGTACCATTTACTTGTGAGGTTGATTTTTATATTGTGTTAATATTTTGATTTTTCTTGTGAGGTTGATTTTTAAAAAAGTAGAAGGAATAAATGAATAAGTTTTGTTTAAGGTTATGCCTTTGATCTTTCATAATGTTCTTCCTTCTGAATTACAAGCATTATTTGATAAACCACTAAGTTTTGAAGAGAACTGGTTCGCGAAATATTCCTATTAATTGGGTTCACTCAATAATTCCCAGCAGAGCCCTAAAAAAGCATGCTTCAACTTACAGATTTCTTTTCAATAATACAGCATTTAATTAACTTGAAAAATTAGAATTAGTTAGATGAGGGATAAAGAAATTAAAAATTATGCAAACTCTATTAAAAAAATAAGAAAATGTGAACAATGCAGGGATACCAAATTTAATTGCATTCTCTTGTTTGGACCCTGTTTGCTGAGAAAAAGTGGATAATCTTCAATCATAAAGAGGCTTACTTGGTCTCATTTACGTTCTGCTTGATAGGAAACTCATTTTTGTAGTGTGCATTTTATGATTCCTGGCTCCAGTCTGAGAGCAACCAGCACTTCTTCTCCTGGTAAGGAGGAAATAATGTTTTAATGTTTTTGAGTGTTAAAAAGGTTAATAGTTATGTTTATAAGATACTACAATGAAATGGAGGCTTGATCTGGGGGAATGGGAAGGAGACTAATCTTGAAGAACACTGCCCTCGGTCAAAGCTTAAATAACAGTGCATCAAATATCTCGGCCCGGTACTTGCTCTAATTCTCAAACTTTGATCTAACCTAGCAGAAGAACTATATGCTCAGCAAGAAAGGGAATCTTATGAAGTCATAGTTGAAGATGGGAAGTTCTTGTATAACAGCAGCAAGCAACTCCTGGACTGATGTAGGACAACTACATCCTTTTAATAGTAAAATTAGATATCCAATCTAAGTTAAATTCTAACTCTAATTAGGATTCGTCAATATTCATATAGGTACAGTCTGAAAGTCATATCTCTTAAGATATTCATTCAAATTCAGCAAATAATTATTCGTTGGAAAGTTGAGATCGATTCCTACAAGTTTTTTATTTACTATGTTGGATAATTCAAATTTTTTATTATTTAAAATTAGGGTTTATTTATCTGTCCAAGTCAATAACAGTTCTAGGCCAATAAGAAATAGGATTTAGATATTTTTATTTAAGATATGTTAAGTAAAACTCTTAGTAGAATCTAAGTCCTATTTTTAGTCTACATCAAGTAGAATTTTAAATTTATTAGAGAGCTACATATACAACCCAAGATTGTAATAAAGAAAAAAAATTTCTATCAATAATATTATCTTATTTTGGATTTATCCCCTTTTCATCTTTCTTGTGAATTTAAGAATTTACCATTATGAAAAGATAGTGATCTTCTCCCCATCTCTCATGCCCTCCCTCGCTGTATCATCTCTCATGCCCTCCCTCGCTGCATCAGAAAGAAGACGGTGATCTTCTTCCTACCCCTTGTGTCTCCTCTCCCATTGCATCAAGTGGATCTATTATAGTGAGAAGATAATGATCTTCTTCCTATCGCTCGTGCCATCTCCTGCTGTATCAAGTGGATCTATCGTGATGAGAAAATGTTGATCTTCTTCTTATCCCGCATATTCTCTCCTGTTGCATCAAGAGGATCTATCATTATGAGAAAATGGTGATCTTCTCCCTACCCCTCATTTTTTTCTCTCTTGCCGCATCAAGTGAAGATGGTGATCTTCTTCCTCTCCCTCTTTTTTTCCACTGCATCAAGTGGTATTAGAGCGATGTTGTTCCTGAGCTCAATTCCATTTATTGCAGTTGGTGGTGACAACTCCATGAATGGTAATATAGGAGATTATCAAATTCGAGATTTGATTAAACAAAATTTTCTTACTTTTGTCACTAGGAAGTATGAAACTTTGAAATAGATTAAAACTAAGAATCAAGTTCATCAATTGATAGTCGAAGAGACTCGCAATCCGATATCTTAGAGATCAACATATGGAGCTATTTAGGAAAATCAAAATCTTGGTGAGGTGAATATTCTATAATTTTACGGTTATGAGAATTTATTTATTTGGATTGATAAAGTTGATAAATTCTTTAACCTTATGGAGATTCCTGAAGAGAAAAAAGTGAAAATTATTGAATACAAGATTGATGGTTATACTTCATCTTGGTGGAAGTAAATTCAAATCCAAAGAACACGTGAAGGCAAACCAAAAATTCACTCATGACCGAAGATACTTAAACTATTTAATATAAAATTCTCAAAAAGGGATCAAAATCAAGTAAGACAGATCTCTTATTCAAGGACTTTTAGGATTGAAATTAATAGACACAACCATGATGTATTAATTTCACATATTGGTAATTTTCCTTTAGTATTGAATTATCAAGTCAAAAAAGAGGTTGTGAATCATGTGGAAGAAAAATAAACTAGTAAAGAATTTATTGAGGATTCTTTCTTTGATGAGTTAAAAAATCATATAAAAGTGGCTTTGAATATTATAAACAATTTTCAAAAGACTATCTATGAGAATTCATATGAATCAGTTGACAATTTTGAAGGTTGTATGAAAAAATTTTCTACTTGTGAAAATATTGACTGTGGTACTCAAGATTATTCTTTAAAGTCATCAAAAGTCAACTCTCCTGAACAACTAGAGAAAATTTCTACATAAGTTATCATTATATAAGATTTAAAATTTACAATGACATATTGAAATTATTATCATAATTATCAGCAAACTTATAAAAAATACTTTCATTGTATGACAACAAACCATAAGTTGATGTGTATAAAAAAATTATTTCAAATAAGGTGGAAAAGAACCCTACAAAAGTTCAAGTGGTTGTGATGAAGAAAAATAGGAGATCAAAGTACTGAAAACGTTACTCGAAAAAATCTTATTGGTTTACATCATCAAGTTCTATATTGGAAAGTGTTTGAGAAGAACATAACTACAATAATAAAGAGTTCAAGTTTTGACTTGAGGACAAATCCTTTTACAAGTGGAGGGGTCTAATGTAGGACAACTACATCCCTTTTATAGTAAAATTAGAGATCCAATGCAAGTTGAATTCCAACTGCAATTAGGATCCATCAAGATTCATACAACTACCGTCTGCACGCCATATCTTGTAAGATATTCATCCAAATCTAACAAATAACTATCCGTTGAAAAGATGAGATCGATTCCTACAAATTTCTTATTTACTATTTTGGATAATTCAAATTTTATATTATTCAAAATTACGGTTTATTTATCTGTCTGAATCAATAATAGTTATAGCCCAATAAGGAATAGGATTTAGATATTTTTACTTAAGGTATGTTAAGTAGAATTTTTAGTAGAGTTTAAGTCTTATTTTTAGTTTATATCAAGTAGGACTCTAAATTTATTAGAGGGCTATATATACAGTCCAAGGTTGTAATGAAAAAAAGCTTTTCTATTAATAATATTCTCTTATTTTGGATTTATTCTCTTTCCATCTTCTTTATGGATTCAAGGATCTATTATTGTGAGAAGATGATGATCTTTTCCCTATCTCTCGTGCCCTCTCTCACTATATCAAGAAGAAAACGGTGATTTTATTTCTACCCCTCATGCCTCCTCTCTTGTTGCATCAAGTAAATCTATCATGATGAGAAGATGGTGATCTTCTTCTTATTTTTCGTGCTTTCTCCTGCTGCATGAAGTGGATCTATTGTAGTGAGAAGACGGTGATCTTCTTCTTATCTCGCGTACTCTCTCCCACTGCATCAAGAGAATCTATCATTGTGAGAAGACGGTGATCTTCTCCCTACCTCTCGTTCTTTCTCTCCTGCTGTATCAAGTGTAGACGGTGATCTTCTTCCTCTCCTCCTTCCTTCTCGCTGCATCATGGACACATCTCAAAGCCCCAAAGAAGTCAAGTGGATCTTTGTCCTTAGCGCAACTAAGACTTTTATACGTCGGCCAGGTTAATTTTCTATTCATTCATTTGCTTGGATAATTGTGGATATATGAGATTTGAATGTGGTAAAACATTGAATGGTTCATTAAGGTTCATGAAAATTTGCTGAGTGCAGAAGGACTCTTTCAGCATTCAAACTTCTTGGCGGGGGGAGGTACATCAGCAGCTGGAAGACTAGATCCGGAAAATGGACTACTTTAAGGTAATTTAACACTGTGGATACACATATGATAAATCCCCGAGCCGAAGGGTAATTAATTCAGTGTCCTATTCCACAGGTTGTCTGGCCTCAGCAGTCATTACTGCCCAACAAGAGAGAACTTCCAGGATTTCATAAGCTTTCTCAGGGAAAACAATGTCGATCTTACTAACGTCAAGGTTAGTAAGTGATCGGAACACACTAGTTAATTCAACTTCTATGAATACATCTAATCTGACCATGTACCTCTGCTAAATTTGACAGCTAAGCCCAGATGAAGATGCTAAGGAAAATAGTTTCATAACAGTTTCGAGGAGCACTTGAACAACAAGATCTTCCCTGAGAAGCTCGACACAAAGGAGAGGAAATCCCGATTCTCCAAGGGCTTAACAAACATTGAAATAGTGGAGCGAATCAATCCATTTGGTGAATGAAAACTGGTTGGATTCAGCAACTACCCATTTGTGCCTAGTTTTGGCAGGGGTGGTCACAAACACAAGCTAGACTTTACAACATTGAAGGCAATCAAGAAAAAGAAGATTCTTCTCCATGCATGTTCTGCAAGCAAAATCTATTCAATAAGGAGCAGGGCGAAGAGGAGGAGGTCATTGTGCCACAGGAGTGGTTACTCAGTAGGCTTAGCTCAAGGAACAGAACGAGTTCACATCAGCTTGGAAAGAAGCTGTCCTTCAAGTGGAGCACAGGGGCTGGGATCGGGTGTGTCTGGGATTACTCGTCTCCAATGCAGTTTCGCGCCTTGGAGCAAGTGAACCTATCTCCTCGGGGCCCAAGGACCCCGAGGTGTAGCCCATCACCCTGGATTCCAGCTAGCCCATGGCTGAAGCCGGAAATGAGGAATGTAATCAATCGAAGAAGAGATGCAGTGCCCACAACAGAAAACATTGAGTAGCTGAGAGGTTGAAGCTTGAAATTATTGAATTATATTTGGGAGACTCTAATTTTTTTAATTTTTTTTATTATTTTATTGTGTTATATGCTGTAAATTAAAGAATAAAGAGTTTGATGATAATGATTCTATAAATTTTTTATTAATTTTTAGAAGATTATTTGGGAATTATATTTTTTTAATTTTTAAGATATTGTGAATACGAAGTTATATATTACTATTGTAATAACGCTACTATACTGTAACTAATGTCCTTACTTATTAATAATATTACCGTAGCACCACTAATAGCCATACCATTAATAGTATTATTTTAGCTAGCGCTACTAATGTCCGAGCTAATGAAATCCAATAACGATGCAAATCATTAGCGTTGCTAATTACTTTTAGGAGCGTTAATTTAGCTTACAGCACTATCTAATGTGGCATTTGATTAGTGCTGTAAATTAGCATCCAAAAATTATTATGAAACTAAATTTACTTCTAACAATGTTATATTAGTACTGAAATAGTGAAAATGCTTTAGTGTGTGAATATCTGCTTCTTTGTCTTTCATAAAAAAAATTATTTGACGTAATTATCAAAATTTTCTCTCTTGAAATATCTGAATAATCAACTCACAATATTAAGAGTGCGGACTACAAGTTGAGAGGAAAATAGAGCCCACAACAACCTAAAATCAGAGGGATGTAATAATATTCATTAAATATAAAGGTCCTTTATAGACTCCAAATCAAGGAAATTTTAGTAATTATCATCCATGCACTTAAAATTTTGCGATCAATTTTTCTACAGTGAAAAAGAAAAAGAAAAAGAATGATTGCATATATTTAATTTGTCTAAAATATTTCTAAATTTTTTGAAACAAAAGTAAAGACGAATAGATCCAATAAGACAAATTGAAAGCAATGAACATTCCCAAAAGCCTCCAGAGCCATATCCATGATCTTCAAGGGTGACACAGGCTCGAGTTTCACCGCTGGCTTTCTTAAAATTTTCCTCAGTTTGCACTCTCTTCATCTCCCTCGTTTTGGGCTCCGCCGCGCACGTCAACCCAGTTGGCATCTGCTGCCAAGGCAACCTTGACTTTTGCTGCTAACTTCTTAAAATCAACCGTGTCCTTCTCTGACCTCTTCTTCTTGACAACCTGCATCGTGCCACCGTCGCCGAGGTCACTGAGTTTCTCCTTCTTCAAGACTTTGCCGCGCATCAGCTTGATGGGCGTGTATCATGGGACAATATTTTTAGTCGATGGTTGTTATAATATTTAGCTGTAATATATTTACTTCTACATCAGGTGTTATATATATATAAATATATATATATTAAAAAATTATATCTTATCTGTTTCGGTTTATAGAATATTAAGAAAAATCTTTTCATATCTAATAAATCGGGGAAGAGACAATTTTCATATTTTACACGTGCAATCAAAGTTTAAAATTTTGATTTCCTGTCTTGATAACCACTGAAATTATTTCGTTATAATTTCGAATATCTAATAAATTTTTAAAATTTTAAAATTTTAAAAATTTAAAATAATTTACAAAACTGTTTCACTATAATTTTAATCGAAATTGACATGTTTTGATAAAATTTTAAAATCTTAGTTGAAACTGTTCTCCTCATAGTAGCTCATGAGTGGCTTTAAAAGAAAGAAAAATATAAGGAGAATTGATCAAAAAAGAAAATTTTGGAGAACAATTGAAAGTATTTTTTCTTAAAAAATAATAGTTAGATTTGCATGGAACTGTTTACTGTTGTTTTGGACATGGCATTTCAGTTTTTGGCACGTGCTTTTGGTTTCTATTTTCAAAGATATATTATTTATATTTATATAATATTTTTATCACAAATTATAATTAGCTTAATGTTTGAAGTTTTGAACTCAAATTAAGGTGATTTGGATTCGATTCTTAGCCTTTACAAATTTTTTTCCATTTTTTATCAAAAAAATTTTATTTGATTATATATATATATATATATATATAAACTCTTTTTTTAAATTTTTTTAATATTTTAAAATCTAAAATCAAATTTTAGTTAAAAAATAGAAAAATATTTGATCAAAACAAATCAAAATAATATTAAAATGATCAAAACATATCAAACTCGTGGACGTCAAAATGGATGTCGAACTCATACTTGAAACTTCGATTTTGAAAATCGCCTATATACAAGTCTATTATGTTACTAAATTAAATGAAAAATATAATATTCTAGCATTATGAATAGACATATCAAATGATAAAGGTCGTAAATAAAACATTTAAATTATATTAATATTTTGTTATAAAAATTATAAACTTAAAATATAGAAGAGGGCTATCGGAAGTCCTACGGCCCCGACGCCACGAGGCTGAATGTATCATTTTTCACAAATCTCAGAAGCAACAGAAAATCAAATATAAAAGTGAAGTATACATAGGCAGGAGAGAAGACGACGGTAAGCTCACTGGTGGGTGAATAAAATAAAACGCTCTACTTAAAAGGTTGGGTTGTGGTCGTCCAGCTCGGACACGCAATGGCTGCCGGTGCCCTCACAATAACCCTTAAATTATAAGGCTTTTATATACAATTTTTTAACGTTTATTTTATTTATTAAAATTTTCTATAATTTCAGTATATGTTTATTTTTTAAAAAAATACTTCCTTATAATTATTAATTATTATTTAATTAAAATTTTACTTTCATTCTTTGTAATTTTATAATTTAACTCTTCAAAAATAAGTGCCTCTTTTTTTTAAAAAAAATTCAGATCCAGAGGCTCCATTAAAAAATCGATATATTTCGACCGTTTTGATCGTTTTACCTTCAGTTTTAGTCATTTTGATTTCGATAAAAATATTTTTTTAATTATTAATTGCGTATTGACCAAAGTTTGATTATATTTTGACTATACTTTCACTTCAAATTAAAAATATGATAAATTTTTTTTAAAATTTTTAAAAATTATTAATTATTTTATCATAATAGTAAATATAATTTTAATTAATTATTAGTCGGTAGACTAATTTTTAAATTTAGAAATAATAATTACATTTAATTCACTACAATATTTCTTTTCTTATAAACACCTATGTGATTTTATTTTGAGTTTTGACTTCGAAACGGTTTCGACAATAAAAGAAATCGACGCATTTTGGTCAAAAAAATCATTTTCATTTTGGTTTCGGTTAAAATATTTTTTTAATTTATTAATTATATTTTAACCAAAATTTAACTTTATTTTAATTATTTTTACTTCAAATTTAAAATATTATGATATTTTTAAAAAATTTTGAAATAGCCATGCATATGAAGTAGCTCATGCACCAAAAACTGATGTACATAAACCGTCTCATGCATGTGAATAGTTTTATGCACGTGAACAATTTTGACTCCACTATTCGCTCGACTACCATTTCCAGAGAGCGCGAACAGGCCGACGTGGGGGCTAGGCCGACGAGAGTGTCGGAGTCAGGCTAGCAAAGGCGCGAGGTCAGCATGAGCGCGAGGGTGCTAGTGCCAGAGGCCGGCGCAAGAGCGCAGGCATGAGGCCAGTGCGAGCTCATTGACGCAGGGGCCAGGCCGGCGAAGGCGTGGGCACGGGCGTGAGGCTGACGCGAGAGCGCAAGTGTTGATGCGAGGCCAACGTGAGCTCGCGGGCGTGGGGGCCAGGCCGGGTAGGGCGCAGCGCAGGCGTGAGAGAGACGCGAGGGCGTGGGAGCCGCTCGGGCGCGAGGCCGGTAAGGGCTCGGGCATAAACGTCAGGCTAGCTAGCGCACTCGCACTCACGCTCGGGCGCAAGTGCCAGAGGCCGGCATGAGCTTGCAGGCGCGAGGGCACGGCTGGCGAGGGCACAAGCGCAGGTGCCAGAGGCGGGCGCGAGGGCCAGGCTGGCAAGGGCGCAAGAGTGGGCGTGAGACCAACGTGGGGCATGGGTGAGGACGCAAAGTCGGTGAGGGCGCACTTGCCAGGTTGGCGAGCGCGCGGGTGCAGACACTAGAGGTCGGCGTAAGGGCTCAGGCTCGGCACAAGCGCGGGCATGAGGCCAGTGCGAGGGAGGCAGGCAGGCGCTCGAGCTCTCGTGCCGACCTCTGGCACTTGCCGCCTAGTGCCAGCGCCTCGCCGATCTCGCGCTCGTGCACGTGCCCTCAGGCCCGCTTCACACCCCACATCCGCGCCCTCTCCGGCCTTGCACCAGTTCGCGAGCATGGGAGCCAACCCGGCAAGGGCTCAAGCATGGATGCAAGGCCGGCGAGAGCGCAGGTGCAAGAGCTAGAGGCCAGCAAGAGAGCACGACCACGAGGGCCAAGTGGACGAGGACAAGAGCGCGAGCGTGAAGCCGACGTGAACTCGCTGGCTAGAGAGTAGGACTGATACAGGAAAAACCGAAATCAAATAAACCGAAACATTCTAATCATTGTCAAAATCAAACCGTTCGACCCAATGGAAACTTTAAACGGTGCTATTAACCTTAGCATCCTCCCTTTTTTCCTCCGGTATCTGCACACAAAAAGTAGAGCATCATTGCCGCAATTTGAGCGAAAAAAGAATTTTAACTGGCGAAAAAGGGCTAGGATGGTGGGGATCTATTGGAAGAACCAAAGAGCGTGGTGCGATCCAAGTGCTCCAATGGCTTCTTGCTGCTCACCTCTAGCCTTCCATTGAATGGAGGTTGGAGAAGAAGAGGCGGTGGATCTGGGAAATGAGATGGATGGAGAGAGAAATGGGATTGGGGAGAAGTGTACGGAATGTGGTAAAGGGTGCGGAGGTGCCTCTCTGTCTGATTTATTTGTACTGGGTTCTGCGCATCTGCTTGGTGTCAGTGTGAACCTTCAATTGTAGATATGAACTTCAGTTAAACAATAAATAAATGAACTTTCACAAGTTGCCTGCAGTTCTGCTGAGATTCCTAAAATTGTCTACATGTGTTTTTGCAGATAACTCGACTACGGCCGATACCTGTTTGATTTGTTTTGATTACAAAGAAAATAATTTGATGCCAAGTGTGATGAAATAATATATAAAAAATCAATATAACAAAGTATGTTAGCTAAAAAATAATGACATGAAACAAATACAAGAATAGCAAGCACAAATCTAACACATAAAAATAACATAAAACATTAATATTAGATATAAATTTTGTAGAGTATACACAAACAAACTGAATACTGATAAGGGCCAGCGGTCCCTGTCACTTGAACGGCAACAGATTTTGTTTCATAATCCTAGCCCAACCGACACAAACCAACCCGGTCACATTGCAGCAAAAAAGGCCCGGTTGGAAGTCTGGTCCACAAATCGCAATATCAATTCGGGGCCCGTCCGATGCCGTGAGCACAGATGTGGGCATGGCGCCACCACGTGGCCTTTCGGCACCGGGAATCGGAGTAAGGCTGGAATCGGATGGGTTGTCTTGGCCGAGAGGTGACTGTCACAATTCCGGAATGGGATCAATATGCCCCATTCAATTCTAGAATTTAATGAGACAGGCGCAGTGAAAGGATCCCATGCCGCAGCTTTGATTTTTCTGGCTTGCCTTCCAAAAACGTTTTCTGCATTCTACACGAGTTGGACATACAACACAAGAACGCAACCAATACGATATTGACACCTCAATCCTGGTTCCCGAGTTTGGTATCGCATGACAGTCTATTGGGTCTGCGATATGGATGGTCGCCAATTTGGAGACTTCGTCTCAATTCTTTGCAATCAAACCGGCTCTTTTTTAATTTTTTTTCCTTTGAATAGAGATAGATTTTCTTATGAAGGGAATAATATGTAAAAGTTAAACTCATAAGGAAAGAAGGAGAAAATCTCTTACCTCAGTACTTTGTGTTGTGTGGTATAGGCGTTTTAGATAATTTGACTTGGTCTTATCAGGTAATTTTATGATAATTGATATGCAAGTTAGTCAAAATATTTTGGAGATTTTTTTTGGTATTTCATACCGTGACTCGACAATTTTTGTCATATAATAGGAGATAGAGTAGGAGTTTGTGACATAGAGAGTTGGTCTCCTAGAGTGTCACTGAGCCTATCCCTTGTTAGGACAGAGGAGGTATATAAAGCATTCAGATAGTTTGTCATACATGTATCGTTAAATCTGTTATAGTCAAGTTGTAAAGCTTAACTTTTGAGAACTGAGTCATAAAGTTTCGGCCCAAGCAACTGAGTTATAAAGCTTGTTTTCTAGTGACTGAGCCGGAATCGATTTCTGGTAGTCGAGTTATAAAGCTTGTCTTTTGATAAGTGAATTATAGAGCTCATCCTTTGGTAAATGAGTTATAAAATTTATTTTCTGATATACAAGCAGTAGAGCTCATCTTTTAATGACCAAGTTATAAAGTTCGTCTCTTGATGGCCAAATTGTAGAGGTCATCTTCGAATTATAGGGCTTAATCCTTCACAATTTTGTTGAGAGTAGATGTAATGATGACACTAATGACTCTGATTTTGGTTCCGTCTACTTTCTAATTTTTTATGAGATTTGAATTTGATCCAACATTACTTTTTCACACATCAAGTACAATATAAAATAATTAATATACACACATCAAATATTAACTTAGTTGTGATACTCAAATCTTTAATATATGAGGTCAATAGTTTAAGAGAGCTTTTTCTTACATATCACTAAAAGCCTCTAAAATTGCATATATACTCTTATAAAATTTTAATTAGCTCAAATTTCAAAAAAAAATGTTTAGTTATTTTTATGTTAATTTCCATCAAAAATAGTCATTTTCATTGATGTGACAATATAAAAAAATTTGTATTCTATATTACAACTCTACCTCAAAAAAATGTGTAATAAGATTTTTCAAAATATTTGCTTTTGAAAAAAATAAGTCTTGTAAGATTTTAATCTAAAAATATTCATTTAATATAGAAAAGATCTAACAAAAATTAAACGCAGGAGTATCTATTCAAAAATTTGAAATTGGAAAGATGTAAGAGAAATTGTAATTTTTGTAAACGTATACGTGCAATTTCAGAGATTTCTAAGAACATATAAACAAAAATCTCTAATTTGGAATTATAAAATCCTTTAATTTTTACTACAAGCTTACCTTTCGGTTATGGGTCAGTCCAGGCCTAATTGAATCTATTCCTTTGTTGTAGACGACCAAGGTTGGTTCTGGTCAGTATGCAACTAAGTGCAATTTTAAAAGATATATATCTTACACATCTTTTCTCATTAGACACACTAGTTAATTTTATTTAATATTTTAACATCTTTTCTCATTAAACAAACCATCTTTGGTTATTACTAGCAGAAAAGAAATATTCTACGAATGTATTGGGTGCAACAAGTTTTTGGGTGAGCCATTGACTAAATTGACCTTGAAAGCCAATTACCAATTTTAACCTATATTGCTTTTGCAAGTCCTTGTATTACCTAAACTTCAAATCAGGGATTTTTGTTGCTTGATATAGGGTTGAAAAAAGTAAGGTTTTTGTATTACCAATGTTTGTTCGAAATTTCATTCGGTTTGAAATTATTTTCAAATCAAATTTGAACCTTGAGTTAAGGTTTGAAATTAATTTCGAACCAAATCAAAACATGGGTATGCTTGTTTTGTTTAGGTATAAATCTATCAATATCATTTAATTGTTTCTCCTATCAATTTGTCTCAAAATTAGTATGCAAATAAAACATAGATAAGTAAAAAAACTATTGTAATATCCCTTTTCATTTAGATACCATAACTTATGTGATTGTGTACAACTATTTGGGTGTGAACATGCAAAATTTACATGATCTATATTTAAAGATGATATATGGGAATAAGGTTAGGAGATTTTGGGTCAACCTTTAATCTTCACCAATTCTAATTACTCCAACTTCATGTTTTTCATTTCCATGTTAAAGAAGAAGGTTGAAAAGAAGTAGTTCATTGTCATCTCTATTTGGTAGTTTTTTGGAGGAATTTTTATCTCCAAATTGGTAACTTTTTATTCTACCACTTTGAAGTGTTCTAATGATTTTCAAGACTTTCATCTTGGATGCTCTAGCAACCATATACAGGAGGTGAGGGATTTCATTGTTCTTGAAATCTACCTTTGATTCTGTTATTTATAGAGATTGTTTGTGGGGTTGTGAATAATTCAAGAGGCTTGTATTTTTGATGGATGTATGTCTCTAATTAGTTAGCGGAAACCTTGTAATCTTGGTATTTATAGTAGAGATTACTTGGTGCTTGGCCATGTAGTCTTCTCCCCTCATTTTTGGAGGGATTTTCACATAAATCATGTTGTGCTTTCTCTTATTAATTGGTAATTATTTGTTTCATTGGTGATTTATTTTTGCATTATTTTTTATTTAGTGTGCATATAGGGGAAGTTGGTTTGGTGAGTTACTATCCCTTATTTCCCCCCAGCAAAGTGATATTAGAGCCCATAGTTAGTTGTGTTTATGCAAGAGATGGATTTGAGTGATACTAGTAAAATAATCTCACTTAATAGAAAGAACTAGGCTATTTGGAAGCCAATGATGGAGGATCTACTTTTTTGTAAAAACTTGTATGTACCAATTGAGGAAGAGAAGCCAAAGGACATAATGGATGATGAATGGAAGAAGCTAAATAAAAAGGTTATCTGTATTATTTTTCAATGGCTTAATGATATTGTGTTTCATCATGTTGCAAATGATACATCTACCAAGTATTTGTGGAAAAAACAAGATGACTTGTATGAAAAAAAAATTTCTATAAATTTTTTTTTTAAATTAAGAAATTGTTCAACTTGAAATACAATGTTCCACTGTCAAGTACTTGAATGAGGTTCAAAGTATCATCAATCTGTTGGAGAGCCCAAAGAGTATTAAATCATATCAATATAGTCGGCTAGACATCAAATTATTTTAAAAACCTAAGCTGATGGAATATGAACCTTTCCACTATATATATTGGACTTTATTGAATAATCTATCACACATGATACTATAACAATCTTTCTTTTTAGGTGTGATTTGACCACATCAATTTTAACACTGTTAATTACTAATTCTCTATCAGACTAATTCCAATCAATACTTATAGGAGAACTGTCTAATGCTAGTCAATAATCTCCCTCTTGAGGAGTAACATCCAGAGATTCACTACTAGCCACACGATCTCCACTTGACTCAATTTTCAAGTCTAACACCAACACTTGATTAATTGCACTCAACATAATATTGATCAAGCTCCATACCTCCTATGAAAGGGCTTTGTTTCTACTCCAATCCAAGCCCGAGGCCAACATATGACTCAATCACATTATCTACTATCAAATCAATGTACTCCACTATGTGACTTGCCCATGTACCATTTACAAATGATCCTTGTCTCAATCTTGAACTCTAAGAGAGACAACAATATGTCTAGACTCAGTTGTTTCATCACTATAGTAATTCTGGTCTTAGAGAATTTGCACAAATTTGAACTTGAACCTTTGGTACCACTTGTTGGGGAGCCCAAAGAGTATTAAATCATATCAATATTATAGGCTAGATACCAAACTATTTCAAAAGTCTAAGATGATGGGATATGGACCTTTCTACTCTATATATTGGACTCTAGTGAATAATCCATTGCACCTGATACTATAACATCAAATAACTTGCTTCTATGAAGCTGACCTTGAAAGATGAATTTCAAGCATTATTGTTGCTTAGTTTTTTGATGGATTCATAGGAGACTTTGGTGGTTTCTTTTAATAATTCAGCTCTAGATGGTGTGATTTCTATGAGCCATGTTACAAGTAGTTTGTTGAATAAGAAAACTAGAAGAAAGGCTAATGAATCTTTTATCTCTCAAACTCTTATTTTGAAAAACTAGGGAAGGTCCAAAGTTAGATAGCATGGTGATCACTCTAGTCAAGAAGGAAGTCCAAGTATAGGAAAAAGATCATCTATTTTTATTGCAAGCAAAAGGGGGCATATTAAAAGTAATTGTCCAAAGCTTCAAGAGAAGATTAACAATAAAGGTAAAGAAGAACATATGGATTTTTCCATTGTGACACTCAATAGTGATGTGAATACTGTTTTTCTTCATATGTTGAATGGATTATTGATATGAGTGACTCTTTTCATGTGACTCGACATTGACATTTCTTCACATTTTACAAAACAGGAAGTTTTGGTATGGTGAAAATGAGAAATAGTGGTTCTTGTCAAGTTGTTGGGAAAGGAGATGTATGTATCAACACTAACCTTAGTTTGAAGCTTGTACTCTATGATGTTAGATATGGTTTAGATCTTTGTCATAATCTTATCTCGCTATATTTCTTCGGTGATTAAGGCTATGATTCTTACTTCGGTAAGGGTTCTTGGAAGCTTACCAAGGATTTGCTAGTTGTGGCAAGAGGCAAGAAGTGTTGTTCATTATATAGAACAACTTCTCAAGTTTTTGCTGGTGAGATAATTGTGGCCATGGATGATTCTTCTCCAAATTTATAATATAGAAGGGTTGATCACATGAATGAGAAGGACATGCAAATTCCAACAAATAAGTGTATTCTACCGAATCTCAAAGATGAGTCTTTGAGACCTTGTGAACATTACATTTTTGGCAAGCATCATTGAATTTCCTTTGCTAGTGTTACATTAAAGAGAAATAGAGATTTCCTAGAATTTGTTTATTCTAATGTATGTGGTCAACTTGAGGTGAAAACTTTTCATGGAAATTTATATTTTTCTTACATTCACTAATGATGCATCTAAGAAAGTTTGAGTTTATATGATTAAATCCAAAGAACAAGTGTTTGATCACTTTCAATTCTTCTATACCAAGGTGAAAAGGGAGATGGGAAAGCTCTTGAATTATATCCACACTGATAATGGGGAAGACTACACCTTATAGGCATTTAAACTTTATTACAAAAAGCACAGCATTCGGTATGAGAAGACGGTTCCACACTCCTCAACACAATGGTGTCATTGAGAGGATGAACTAGACTATTGTTGAAAAGGTTCAGAGTATGCTATCCATATCCAAGTTGCCTAAGTCATTTTTTGGGAGAAACGGTCCAAGTGGCGGTTTACTTGATCAACAGGTCTTCATCATTTCCAATGGATGGTGATATCTTGGAGAGTTTGGACAAGGAAGGATGTTTCATATTCCCATTTGAAGGTGATCGGATATAAGAATTTTGTTCATGTTCTGAAAGAAAATAGAGCCAAATTGGATGAGAAAGTATTGTGATGTGTATTTGTGGGTTATGTCGATGATGAGTTTGACTATTGTTTGTGGGACCTAAAAAAGAGAAGAATTGTGAGAAGCTGAGATGTCATCTTTGTTGAAGACCAAACCATCAAGGATTTGGGAGAGCCAATAGAGAACTCACAAGTTGTTTATAATGAACTACCAAGTAATTCTTTACTTTCTACACCAATGATACATAATGTTGAAGGAGAAGTGCAAGAAGAACATTAGGAAGTGAGTGATCCTAATGATGTTGTTGGCCACACTACGACAATGGTACAAAAAATTTGACTTCTTCATGACAAATCATGGGTACAAGAGAACTAAATCTGATTATTGTGTGTATGTGCAAAGGTTTGATGATAGTGATTTTCTCATTATCTTACTTTATGTCTATGACATGCTACTTGTGGGTAAGGATGCTAACAAGATTTGTAGGTTGAAGCAAGAGTTGGAAAAAGTCTTTTGCAATAAAGAACTTGGGATCAGCAAAATAAATTCTGGGAATGAGGATCTCTCGTGACTAGAAAGCTATAAAACTATGGTTTTCACAAGAGAAATATATTGAGAATATACTAGAGCAATTTGGTATCCATGATGTTAAGGCCATTGGTTCACCACTTGCTCATCAATTCAAGTTGATTGCCTAGAAAAGTCCTACTCAAGAGAAGTATGAGATGATGAAAATTCCATATGCTTTGGTCATTGGTAGCTTGATGTATCTATGGTTTGCACAAGGTCAGATATTGCATATGCAGTTGGTGTGGTAAATAGATTTCTTGTAAATCCTCAGAAGGAGTATTGAGCTACAATGAAGTGGATCTTATGCTATCTTAGAGGCTCTTTTAAGATATGTTTATGCTTTGTTGAAAAACTTGGTTTGGAAGGCTACACAGATTCGGATATGACTGGAGATGTTGATTCAAGGAAGTCTACTTTAGGCTATTTGGTTACTTTTTTCGGGGGAGTTGTATCTTGGTGTTCCAAGTTGTAAAAGTGTGTGGCATTGTCAACAACAAAAGCTGAATTTATAGCTACTATCAAAGCTTGCAAGGAAATGATATGGTTGAAGAAATTCCTTGGTAAAATTGGGCTTCGGCAAGACAAATATGTTGTCTTTTGTGATAGCCAAAATGCTGTTCATTTATGTCAGAATTCAAGTTTTCATTGCAAGACCAAGCATATTGATGTGAGATATTATTGAATAAAGGATGTGTTGGAGATGAAGTTTTTGCATATTAAGAAGATCTATACCAAAAATAATCCTTTAGATATGCTAGCAAAGACTTTACCCATTGAGAAGCTTGAGTTGTATAGGAGCACTACGTGCATAATACCAAAGAAGGAGTCATTCTCTTCCTCATGAGTCAGGAGGGGGAGTTTATTGTGTTGTCCCTCCTCAGTTGGACACCATAATTTATGTGGTTAGGTGAAACCACTTGGTGTAAGTATATAAGCCTCACATGACCTTTATTTAAAGGTGCTATATCGGAATAAGGTTAGTGGATTTTGAGCTAACCTCTAATCTTCACCAACTCTAATTACTCTAACTCTATTTTTCTCCATCTCTAAGTTAGAGAAGAAAGTGCAGAAGAAGTATTCCATTGTCATCTCCATTTGATGATTTCTTTAAGAATTTTTATCTTCAAATTGATGAGCTTCTATTCTACTATATTGATGTGTTCTTGTGATTTCTAAGGTGTACATCTTGGATACCCTAACAACCATGTGTGGGAGGTGATGGAATTTTATTGTTCTTCTTGAAATCTACCTTTGGTTCTTTTATTTATGGAGATTATTTATAAGAGTTGTGAAAGACTCAAAGAACTTGTACTCTTGATGGATGTATGCTTCTAGTCAGCTAGACATGACCTTGTAATCTTGGTTTTTATAGTAGAAATTACTTGATGTTTGACCTTGTGGTTTTCTCCCCTCATTCTTGGAGGGGATTTCACATAAATATTGGTGTGTTTTCTCTTGTTTATTGGTGATTATTTCAATTAATTTAATCACCTCCGCATTATTATCTACTTGGTGTGATCTATCTAGTCTTGCAAGTAGGCAAAGTTGATTTAGTGAGTTGCCATCCATTATTTTCCCCAACAAAAATGATCTTTCATTATTGTCTCATGCAGTAAGGTCAAGTTTACCTCAAATTGCAAAGCTTAAGTCTTAAATTCTAAACCATAAAGTCTAAATCTTAAACTCTAAAATCTAAAACTTAAGTCCTAAATCCTATTAGTTCATAAGTTATCCAATTCACCTCAAGGTAAATTCATGATAATTTAATGTTTGGGATTTAGATTTAGCATTTAGATTTGAAGATTTAGATTAAGATTTTAGGATTCAAGACTTAGAGTATAGGACTTTAGAATTTTGTGGTTTAGTATTTAGGATTTAGAATTTATGATTTAAATTTTAAAGTTTATGAAAGATCATCACTTGTTTCTCTATATTTTATTTTGCATACTAATTTTGAGATAAGCCAGACAATTTGAAGCCTAATAGGACAAAGTTTCAAATCTCATTGATAGGATTTTATACCCACTTATATATATATCACCTTAGGTTTCGATCTGGGATGCTTCTTGAGATCTCATTCCACTAGGCCACCTTTCCTTTGATCTACATAGAAACAAACTATGAAGAAGAAAACTCTTTGGTGGTAGTCACTCTAATGCTCCAATTAGATCCACTCTCCAGAATATGGATGTAATTAGAAATTAGGCATTAGTCTCTTACCTCTCTAGTTGTCTTGTGATTTATAGAGCTCCTAGGGATTTGGTGTATCTAGATCTCATGATCTCGGATAACTATTTAGCTAATTTTTCCTCATAAATGAGAGATGAATCCTGGATTACTCAAAATTGATTCTTGAAGAAGTTGTGGATTTGCTAACTAACATATCAGTGTCATTGGATTGAGTCTAGTGAGTTCAGTAACAACTAGGTTTTGAGATATAGCTAACCCTTCCTACAAGATCATTCTTACCCTAAGTGATCGAGCTCGTAATGTCTCAGTATATTGGTGAAACCTTAGCTTGGACACTCTGTTTGTAACTTACCTTTTGAGCTTGATTTTATTGACTTTCTTGACTTAGAAGGCTCAGCTTGGAACTCATCCTTTAGTTGCCTTGCCTAATGGCTTTGCTTTCACTCTATACATATCTGATTTCTCTGAACCACCACTTGATCACTTGATATATCATTAGTGCCCCCAACTCTAGGCCTCGTACCATGAATTCAAGGTCTTGAGTTTTTGATACTTTTTTCTTCTTCTTTTGGGCTTCTAATCATTGCAACTTGGATAACCTAATACTCTGCTCTCTCTTTTCAGGAGAATGAAGTGCCAACCACCGTATAGTTTGGAGAGTTGTGCCTTCATTTAACTCAATGCCCTTGGATATGAAGTGTTAGCTGTTACATCACTTGGGAAGGTGAATTGCCACCCACTCATCTATCAGAGCAATGCATTGGATGCCTTATGATTCATTTCCCTTTAATTTCTGAAATTAGATGGCAGATATGCATCATGAGATTTGGATGAAGATTCGAGAGATTCAATTTTTTGGGCTTCGATGGCCTTGATTGAGCCATGTGGAAGCGATCAATAATGTAGTGAGACTTATATAAAGGATGATATGTTCTTTTCCTCTCACTTTAGCAAATTTGTGAATCTTCTTTCTCCTTTAGCATTTTCATCTCTTACTAAAGAACCCATTTATCCATGACTTTTTCTATTATTCTGTCAGGCTCTAGGAAGTGATCATCCATTACTGAGAAGGAAAGCATTACGAGGCAGGTGACCCATGCCCCAAAGAAGTCCCCGGCCCCCCATAGTGTTCCAGCATTATCATCTAGAGGCCAGAGTTCTATGCCTATGCCAAAGAAGGTGCATGGCCCACTTCACTTGTCTTGAAGATCACTTCTCCTTCTGTGATGTCATTTGCTGCAAGGGCTGCTGCATCCTCCACCACTCCTTCCACTGTGCCATCCATCATAAAGGAAAGCTCATGGGGACCATTCTCAAAGACTACGACTATCTTGCCTTTGCCTATAAGTAAGTTCACTTATTTAATTGATTTTTCATTCTACTCTTGATGATCCTAGCGCAAGTATTTTACTAGATGATCCCAAGGTGAGGATTTGAATTTTTGAATCTACCCTATAATTAAAAAATCTCAAGAAGTTGGTTAGCACCTTCAGCTTCCCAAACAAAACTGAGTTAGACTTGTGAGGGGTCGGAGGAAGATAGTAGAACCCTTAGGGAGAGGTTTAGCTTTGCATTTTTCACCTATTGGGAGATGTTTGATAGTGGACTTAGGTATCCTATAGATTTTTTCATTTGAGGCATTTTAAGTGATTGGGACTTAGTTCCAAATCAAATTGTTTTCAATTTCATGAAATTTATCACAGCCTTCCAAACCCTAACCACCTCCAAAATCATTCTCTAACTATATAAATATTTAGGAATGTCTTTAAGGATTGCTGAGGTCCTAATACAAGAGGTAAGTGGTACTTCACCCCAAAAAAGTAGTGTAAACTCTTTACCTTCAACTCTAACTTGATTCATGCTTGGAAGGAGCACCTTGTTAGGATCTTTTTTAAATTTGTTTCAGATCACCTACATGAGAGGAGCAACCCTTTCTTCCATAGGGCCGAACCTAAAATCTCCCCCAAAGTCCACCTCTTTTAGAATCTTGGGCTAAGGAGGTAGAGGAGGTCTGCCCCCACATGGTCTCACTAGGCTTGTTTTGAATAGCATGACTTATCTGTTGCTCGAATGGTCAGTATGGAACTTAGGACTCAAGGCTCAGACTTTCTTTATTTTTAGTAGGTTTTTCTTCATTTAACAAAGTAGTGTTGTGCTTACAGGAATCATCATGCTGAGCTTCATGAATGAGATCCTGAAGGACTACGGAGATCATCAAATCAGAAGAAGTTGGTCACACCAGAAATCCCCAATCCTCCTCTTGCCACAGTTCCAAGCTAAGAGGAGGAAGAAAGTAGCAGAGGAGAAGAATCGAGGAGTGGGCAAAGAAAAGACAAGTGCCACCTCGCTCCTCTTTCTCTCATCTCTGGGCTATCTCCTCAGGTGATCGTGCTTGATCACCTCCTTGCATGACAAAGAAGGTTAATCGTAGCAATAGAGTCTCTTTTGCCCCTTCCCCGACCCACTCTAAGGTGCAAGGGTGCTCTCCTCCTGGGTCCCAAAGCACACTAAGAGAGATTGACACCGAGGAGTATTTTCTTGCCAATTTTAGGGAGAATGAAGGCTCTTCAATTACCAAACTCCTAGTTGACAAGCTTTTCCTGAAGGGGGCAAGAGCTTATTGTGATGTAAGTTTGTCCAAATTTGGCTTTTCCCATTCTTTCCTTATTTTAGTATTCTAACTTTTAGTTTGACCACAGGTCCTGTATTTTTTTTCACTTCGCAGGGAATCACTTTTATGAGGCTTAGAGAGAAGCTAGATCCAAAAGATCAAGGGCGAGGAGGAGGTGGATTTGCTTTGCCCCCAACTTGGGTCCCTCTAAAGCTACCATGGAGGAGTCAACGAGGAAGGCAGACGAAGAGAAGAACCTCCTAATTGCTGGGGATGATTCAATCTTATCAAACATGGAGGCAACAAAGACTAAGATGGAAACAATGAAGACTTAGTACCAAAACACCCTAGAGGAGATCCATGCCACCGTTATCACCAACTACCTCCGTAGCAAAAAGCACAACAATGCCTTGAAGATGACTAGGTTGCAAGCCATCTTCAAATTCAAGGACAACAATGAGTCTCTTAAGGACCATGCCAAGCTCTCCATGTGAGACTTCACTGAGGCTTACCTCGTTTATAGGGACACAATGAAATAGAGCCATCATGAGTTTGACTTCAATCTTGAAGACCTTTGTGTCAAGCTTTACAATGATTTGAGGGTCTGACACCTCAAGTGGGAGTACAACACACTTCTTCAGAGAGAGAAGGAGGCTACTACTACAATGGTGGGTGAGGGTCTGGAGAGGGAGGAGGTAGCTAAGGCCAATGTTCAAGTCTAGGGGCCTAATAGGTCAGAGGAGTCTTTGGTACCTTTGAATATTTTTGATTAATCATCTACTTTTTCATGTAGTAAAGAATTTTGCACTAACTTTTCCCTTTGGCTCAATAAATTGCTTTCTTGTATTTTTTGTTTCTTCAAGCTATTCTTTTAACTTTTTAACTTTATCCCATCTTGCCCATGTGTTCCAATGGCTAAGATAGTAGTGTGTCCCAACTTTCATCAAAGTAACAAGTATTATTTTAGTGTATACCAACTCGAACCCTCTTCAGGGATATTCTTGGATAGAGATGCTTTAGTCATGATCCATGATTGAACTACAGTCTTGACTCCATCCTTGTGGTTCTGTAGGTGCCTTGTGTTGTAGCTTTCATTGTTTGACATAAAGCTTGCCTTAGATTTTATTTCGACCTAAATCTTTTGCTTGATATAAGGTTGAATCCTTTGCCTTGCCTAAGCTATGGCCTCTAGAGCATTGCATTAGGCTGTGGTTTTATGCCTTGATCGAGGTCTTTGTGTCTGGCATTGGGCTGAGGTCTTATATGCCTCATCTAACTCGAGATCTTTATGCATGACATTGGGCCAATATCTTACGTGTCTCTTCTGATCTAATGTCTTTGTGTCTAGAATTGAACCGAGGTCTTATGTTCCTTGTCCAACCCAAGGCCTTTGTGCCTGGCATTGGGTTGAGGTTATATGTATATCATTTAATCCAAGGTCTTTACACTTGGCATTGGGCTAAGGTCTTATGTGTCTCATCTAATCTAAGATTTTTGTGAGGCTCTCCTGGGCAAAGACTTGTTTGCAAAGCACAAATTTTATTAAGAATAGGTAAGATATGGTTTTAAAGATAGAAGTTTTTAAGATTATCGATGTACCACATCCTTGAGAGTACTTAGCCATTTGGTTGTTCGATCTTGAAGGCCCCCTATCTCACAATTTGGGAGACTTTGAATGAGCCTACCCAATTTGGAGAGAGTTTCCTTGAGGTTCAGTCAATGAGCTCGACTCAATGGAGTACCCAATCACCTGGCTACAATTCTTGATTGTAAACCAAGGCATTATAGTAGCATGTGACCCACCGTTGATATTCGATGATCCTAGTGTGTGCCCTCTCTCAAACCTATAATACTAGGTCCTTCTTAGCCTGGTTATTTTTCTTATTTATTAAGGGATCATAACTCTAAACTTGTGGAGAAACAAGTCTAATTTCCATAGAGATGACTACCTCAATTCCATAGGTGAGCATATAGGGTGGCTCCTCAATTGTCATTCGAGAAGTCGTCTAACAAGACCACAGAACATGTCATAATTCTTCAATCTAGGCACCCTTTTCCTTTTCAAGATGCTTTTTTATCCCTAAGAGTAATGTGCAATTTGTTACCTTGGCCAAACCATTGACTTAAGGATTTGCTACTGAGATAAACCTTTGTTCAATGTGGAGATTGGTGCAATACTCCTTGAACTTTAAGCTATTAAATTGCTTTTCATTATCTATAATCAGCACTTGGGGAAGTTCGAATATACAAATGATGTTCTACTAGAGGAACTTCTGAATTTTCTTCTTGGTAATTATGTCAAGCAATTTGGCTTTCACTCACTTGGTAAAGTAGTTAATAGCGACTACGAAGAACTTCCTCTATCCTAAGACTATTGGAAATGGGCTTAGGATATCCATTCTCCATTGGTTGAAAGGTCATATTGCTTGAGTCTGTTGATACTAAACTGTAAGACTATGGTAAACCAAGGCGTGTCTCTAGCACTATTAGCATTGGATACTAATTCACATACCTCGGCGGCCATGTTGATTCAATAATATTCTTCTCTAAAAGTTTGTATACCAAGGCTTGTCCCCCTTCGTGGCTCCCACATTCCATCATGGACTTCTTGGAGGGCATAATCAGCCTTCTCTAGTCTTAAGTAATGAAGTAGTGGTCGTGTGAGCAACCTCTTGTATAGGACTCCATTTACCAAGGTGAAGTTAGGAGCTAGCCTCGTAATCCTTTGAGCTTTAACTAGTTCTTCTAGAAGTTTCCCTTTTTCCAAATAAGTGCCAATAGGTTCCATTCAACTTGGCTCTGAGCTATTGCATTCACTTTGAACTTTTCTAAATAGCTGGGTCACTAGAGATTTTTCACAAAAATTTGTCTCCATTTTGAATTTAAAGAAGTTGAGATGTGCCATGCGAGTGCATCTACCTCAATATTGCTATTTTGAGGTACACGGCAAACCTTGACTCAGTCCCTCCTTGTTATAAGTTTCAGGCCTCAATAAGATATTGTACTATAGTTGCTTCCTTTGCCTCATACTCTTCAATAACTTGCAAGCACATAAGTTGAGAGTCACTGAATACCTTGAATTTCTTAGCTTCTACTACCAATGCTATGCACAATTCAAGGAGAAAGGCTTCATATTCAGTGATATTTCAAAGTCTCAAATTCTAGCTGAGCTAAGTACTTGGCTACTCTTCTATTTGGGCTTTGGAGGACTTCTTTAATGCACACCTCGACTCACAAGATGCGCTATCAACCTTAACCTCCTATGGTTCAAATTCTGACCCTAATAAGTATGATATGGTTTCCACCATGAAGTCCACCAAGGCCTATGCTTTGATGGTCTTTTGAGCTTCAAAAGTCACTTCAAATTGGCTCAATTCAATTAAACACTTGGATATTCTCTTTGAGATTTTCAGTTTTTGTAGTGTCTGCCAGAGGGGAGATTAGGGAGTACTATGACCAGGTGCACTTTAAAGTATATGGGCAGAGCTTTCAAGTTACTAGCACCATGGCATATGCAAGCTTCTCTAGAGGAAGTTATTGGGCTTTTGCTCCTGTGAGCATGTGACTCACATAGTTAATAGGATGCTACTTCGCACCTCAATTACTTATCAACACTAAACTCACTGCTCGATCTAAAGCCATATTATAGTGGAAAAATTTCTTGTTTGGCTCAGGTCTTTCTAGTAGAGGAGGCTCAGCCAAGTACTTCTTCAGGTCTTCGAATGCCCAATCGTACTTCTTGGTTCATTCGAATCCTTAGCCTTGCTTGAGAGCTTTGAGAAAAGGGAGACATTTTTCTCTTGACCTTGACAAGAAGTGATTGAGTGCTGCCAAATGACCCATGAGTCTTTGCATTTCTTTAAAAGAACTTGGGGACTTCATTTCCCTAACTGCCTCAATCTTCTCGAGGTTAGCTTTGATCCCCCACTTTGAGACAAGGTATCGGAGAAATTTTTTAGAACCTACACTAAATGCACATTTCTCGGGATTTAGCTTCATCCTAAACCTCTGTAGAGTATTAAAGGTTTCTCCTAAATCCTTCAAGTGTCCTTTGGCATGGACACTTTTTACAAACATGTCATTAACATAGGCATCCATGTTCCTCCCGAGCTGAGCCTCGGAGGCCTTGTTTACCATCCTTTGGTAAGTTGCACTTACACTTTTTAGCCCAAACGACATGATAATGTAGCAAATGTACCTTGGTCCATGATGAAGGCTATTTTTTTTCTCATCATTGGGGTGCATTTGTATTTGGTGATAACCTGAGAATGCATCTAAAAAACTTAGGAGTTGATGGCCTGAGGTAGAATTCACAAGTTGATCTATCTTAGATAGAGGGTGGCTATTATTCAGACAAGCTTTATTCAACTTGATAAAGTTGATGCACATTTTTCACTTGCCATTGGCCTTTTTTACTATCACCACATTCGCTAACTACTTAGGGTAGTGGACTTCTTTGATGAATCCTACATTGAGAAGTTTGTTTACCTCCTCGATAATAGCTCTTTGATGCTCGGAAGTGAAGTGCCTCTTCTTTTGTTTAACTAATTTGTAGTCTTCTACTAGGGCAAGCTCATGTTAGCGACTGAGTGGTCTATCCTATGCAGATATTTTGGGGATGATGCAAATATGTTTTGACTCTTCTGCAAGAATTTTCCTACCTCTGTGCGGAAAGGCTCTTTGAGGTTCTCGCGAATCTTTAATGTTCTCCTCGAGTCCTCATTGATAGCAAGGCTGACAAGCTACTCCATGGGTTTGGTGTGAAGCTTCTTTGGTTCAAGGGAAGACGCATTGATTTTGGCTACTACTAAACATTTGCCTTTTGGATCAGTGTTATTTTGCTCATAAGAGGCCTCAGACCTCTTAACAAGACTTTGGTCACCCATGCTTCACTCGTACCATGTTTAGTTAGAAACCTCATTACTAGATGAAAGGTTGAAATTACCATTTAGAGTTGGTTAAGTGTTGGGCATCCCTATATCATATTGTACACCAAAAATGTTTGAATCACAACAAACTTTGATTTGATTATGGTGGTTCTGGGCTTTCTTCAACCGTAAGGGGTAGGTCGATCATGCTGATTGGGGTAACAGAGTCTCTAGTGAATAAGATATTAGCTGAGCTTCTAGTGTTCACCATGATACATTGTGTAGAATAGTCATCCAAGACTACTGAGATCATTAGTGCATTATTATGGGGTATCAAAATCTCTTCCAAGTCTTTTATAGAGAAGACTATATCCTGATGCTCAAGTTCACAATGTTGCCTCTTTGTTGGCACTTCCTGAACCTCCTGCCCCTAGTGATGGTTTGATGTTTGTTATTTAATGCCGACACTTCACTTTGGGTTGGTAGGCTTTCCAAGGTCATGTTGAGGTTTCCTTTTATCGAGGGGTTGTGCAACTTCAGGGTGGGGTTCCCTTGTGGGGGGGTTCGAGGACAAGACTCTCTCCCATGAGTCTCTTTTGCTCTTTCACCTCAGTGAACAAATTATCCAAAGTGTCCTTCTTATATAAGTCTTTCGATTTTATCTTTAAGGTGTTTGCATTCTTTAATATTATGGTCATATTCTCAATGAAAATGATAATACCTTGATTTGTTGAGGTGTTGCCAAGTTGTGTAAATTGGCAAAGGCCTTTGCAACAAATCTCAATGTTCAATTTGAGATAGGACCTCAGACCTTGAATTTTTCAGGGGGTTGTAGGCTTGAAACTTGTGCCTTCATTCTTTGGGCCTATGATCTCTCCATTCAGTCCTTAGTTTCTTTAGCTCAGAGAGCTTTGTTTCTCGAGGTTCTTTCTTTGATTTGCTGAGACTCTTAGACTCGCTCTTTGCCATAATTACTTCTTTGATATTAATGTATTCTCAAGTTAATTTGAATAATTTTGTAAGGCTTCTGGGAGGTTGGTAAGCCATCTCATAGGTGACCTGAGCTTTTCTAGTCCCATCAATTGTAGTTACTAGGATGATGGAAATATCTAGCTCGGTGATCTCAAGTCGAGCGGCATTCCTGAATGTGCTAAAATAATCTACCAGATCTTTTGTGCCGTCATACACCTCGTAGGAGGGCTGTCAAAATTTTAGCTACATAGGAGAGTATGCTACCTTCGGTATTAGAGGAGCGTCATATCTCACTTGAGATGGATGAGCCGATTTCCCAAAAAGCACTTGGCTTGAATGTGAAATAACCTCCCTTTGGATGCCTCAGATGATTTTGATTGTGGCTTGCATGTGGTACGTGGCTTCATTGACTAGATCATATGAGAGATCATACCTGTCATATTCCCTTAAGGCATAATACCAAAGGGGAGGAGCTGTAGCCAAAGGGTTATGCAGACCTTAATGTAGATGTTCGCTGAGTTGTGTAGGACTCAATGTGGGATGATGTGATAACTAATATCATTAGTTTGGTGTGGCACCTAGGCTTGATGTTGGGGCATGAGCTAGCTACTGAGTATAATGAGGCAGTAGGTTCAACACCGTTTGAATTTGTAGTTGTTGAGCCTAAGGATTTTGCATCACTTTGCTCCTCAACTTCGAGGAGTTGAGTTATTTGCTCAACTACTTTTGCTAAGGTTTGAAACTCCTGATGACTCACTAAGTTGGAAGGTCCTAGTGGTATCTCGGGTACCATTGGAAGAAGGGGTGATTGAGGTTGATGGTATTTGAGCAGCCAAATTGCCCTGTTGACCTAGCTCACTTGGTCCGTTAAATGAATTACGTGATTCCATCAGCATTAGAGCTACCTGTCCCCCTAGGGGCGAGGCGGGGGGTGGGGGGGGTGGAGGTGGGGGGAAGATGGGGGGAGGGGGAGGATTGATGATGATAGTAATGCTGCTCTGGGAGGCATGGTGGGAGGACCATTAAAATTTCCTCATATTTGTAAGGAAAAGTAGTGGAGCGTCTCTCAATGAAAGCATCACTATTGATAGAGCCTAGTTCCCCATCAATTTATGTCTGAAAACTCCTTGAGATCTCAATATGCTAGGCCCATTCTTTCAATTTGCATAGACAAGAACTACGAAGAAGACCACCATAAACTCTTCAACGGTGATTACTCCGATGCTCAAATAAAATCTGCTCTCTAAAATATCGATGTAATCAGAAATTAGGTATTAGTCGTTTCATCTTTGATTATCTTGTAGTTTATAGAGCTCCTCAGAATTTGGCATATTTGGATCCCGTGATCTCCGATAATTGTTCCACTAATTTTCCCTATGAATAGGGGATGAATCCAGGATTTCTCGAAATTAATTCTTAAAGAAGCTACGGATTTGCTAGCTGGCATATTGATGTTATTGGAATGAATGTAGTGAGTTTAGTATATAGCCAAGTTTTTAGATATGGTTGACCTTCCTGCAAGCTCATTCTTGCCTGAAGTCTTAGCTTAGATAATTATGTTCGCAACTTACCCTTTGAGCTCAGTTTCATTAACTTTTCTGACTTAGAAGGTTTAGCTCGGAGCTCACCCTTTAGTTGCCTTGGTTGGTTGCCTCGACTAATGACTTCATTTTTGCCCTATCTATATTTGGTTTCTCTGAACTGCGACTTGATCACTTGATGTATCATCAATATATATATATACACATACATATATATATACATACATACATACATACATAAATAAATAAATTTACATCTAACTCCTTTATTGGTGGCTATTTGTCTCCTCAATCTTTGACAATCTTTTCTTTTTTTTTTTTATCTTCATCTTGTGTTAACTAAAATCTCTCTTCTCCCATTTATGCCATGCCTATTGTGATCTCTTTTATGTGCCTCTATCTTGTGTGATTCCTCTCCTAAAATCATTGTTCTATATCTCCATCCCATGTGATTCCTATCCTAGAATCTCTCTTCTCTGTCTTAATCCAATGTCATTCCTCTCATTGTGATCTTTTTGCATTATTTCTCTCTATGTTTAATTTTATTTTTTCCTTTTGGATAATATGAAATTGGTTCAAATCAAACTCAAATAAAATTCAAACCCTTATATTTAAGTTTGATTCAAATTCAAGTTGAATTTGAGTTGAATTTGAATATGTATTTTCTTATTACAAACTATCTCAAATCTAGGTTGACTCATTCAGGTTTGGTCCATTTACAATTATAGTTGAGTTGGGGTGGAATTTGCATTTTTAGAGAGAAAAATGTTAGAATTTTTTCTTAATTAGACTATCATTAGTTGTAATTTTGATTTTACAAAATTGGGCCCATTACATGTAGTCTAGGAATTTTAGTCTCATTAGATCACTTTTTTATTCATCACCCTTATTAGTCTTATCCTATTAAGAGTCACTGACTTGCAAAGAAAAAAAGAAAGATCTTGCTATTCATGGTGTTGTTTATGATTCTTATTTTCAAGTTTTGATTTCTAAGCATAAAATTTGAATGGTTTAATCAGGTATGCACCCCAAATCTTCATTTCATAGTAAGTTATATATTTTATAATAGGTAGCGTAACCAAGGCTTACCCTAATCGGTTACCAAATTATATTAGAATATGGTTATCCCAAACTTTCAATATCTACCCTTATTTATTTCATATATAATCCAAATATTATATTCTACTCCTATCATTTTTCCAAACAAATTGGGTTGACCTGAATCCCAGTCCACTCCAACTTGTTATGGGAGACACACCATTTGCTATTTCAAGATCCATTTCCTTCACTATATCACCTCTTCAAAAAAAATATGGTCTCATCTCGCTTCTATCTATAATGAAAGAGATGAGAAAACTTATACATAAATTCATATATTGGCAACGAAAATTATCTTCCTTACAACCAAATATACTCAATAAATTCTCTTCTACCTCCTGATCTGAGGTGATATAGTTTACTTGTGTAATAGTTTAGATAATTCTATAAATCCCACAAAATCAACTTAAGAGTCCATTTGATTACCCCTAAGTTCCATAAGAATTGTGATATTTAAAGGATCCTTTTCTAGTATAGAAAATTTTTATATCTAAGTGTTTGGTATCATTTTTTGACAATCCCAATTTCCTTTGGAATGATAAGGTTTTATAGGAAATTTTTAAAAAGATCCAACCTCTTTTGATTTTGTCTATCAAATGAAGCTTGCCTCTAAGCTTCTTCCTATCATTAATTACTTTTCCTCATCAACTATAATGTCTATTGTAGTAAGTGGAGTCACAACCCCAAATCCTATGAAAAATTTTTAATGATTTTTTTTACTAAGAATCCAAATAGGCCGTTAGTGCTTTATAGCTGGTTCAAATGAAAGGGATCGTCTACATATAACAATTCAATAATGTCTTCATGATCCCTTCTATTTAACTTTATTCTTTTGATTAAAATTTGATCTTTGGAATGTAATATCATTCTACTTTGCCAACATTACCATTTACCTTCATAGTTGATTGTCTACTTGTAAAAATAATATCAACTCATTGTCTCCAATTTAACACCAAATCCCTTATATCTGAAGTCTTCAACAAACAATCACACCATGTATTATCATGATGTTTATAGAATCCACCTTCAATAGATATGTATCAACATGAGTGACCCTTTTAATTGAAACTATACTATTTATAATCCATCTCATCTTGATGAAAGCATTTTTATTTTTCAAGATCAACTCATTGGATATACACCCTTCAATCTATTTGATAGAAGTTTAGTGAAAATTTTGAAAATTACATTAGACAAATTAATTGTTCTTTATCACCATATATATTAAGTTAAGAAACTAATGTGACTTTTTTGATGAAATTGAAACCAATTCAATCCTCAATCATAATTTGAATAATCAAAAACCAATACTGAGCAATAACAGGTGTAATTTAAATAAAACTTAAGTTGAGAGAGATTGTATTGTGATATAACATAGTTCATAGACCAATTGCTTCTACTCTATGGTTATTATCTTGATCTTGAGGATTTTAACTCTCCACTAAGAGTGTTGCGTCATCAATGAAGCCAATCCTGTACAATTCCTCTTACTCCAATTGGCAAGATTCAATTCCAAACAGGAGTTAGAACCTCCCAATCACACCAAATAACCTTAGAGTAGATTACAAGTGAAAAAAAGTGGAAATAGATGTTATAATTTCAACTCTTACAAAGATCTCTCAAGAAAGAAAAAAAGGGAAATAAATTTGCTTGAGATTGAAGAATTTAGAGCTAAATCAAGGTTAGAGAGTGAAAGAAGGCTTTTTCACTTGACACAAGGATGAGGAAATGTAAAACTTATCAAAAGCTATTAAGTGAAGCCCCTTTCAGTCTATTTATACTTTTTGGGTTAAATAAGCCATTGGGAGTGAGATCTCACTATTTGGTTTGCTCTAACAGTCAAAAAACTAGTTGTTATCATACAAATTTAGACTGAATTGAATGTTCGGTTGTAATCGGATGTCCAACAGAGCACAAAAGATAGGCATTTTCCACTTCTGTTGGATGTCCATGTTCAAGTGGATATTTGGTATAGAGTGGAAAGCTACTTCTTCTATACATGATGGATGTTCTGTATAAACCGAGCATCCAATTTAGTCTAGCAAGCTCTTTTAAGAGTTTTCTATTGAACTCCATGTGACAATCCAACTCTAAGCAAATTATCTCAATCAAATTTTCAATTGGACTAAAAATAAATGAAAGCTAAACCTAGTTAAAACTGAACTCTTGAGTTACCTTGGGTTTGTTTGTGTTATTCTTGGATATTCAAGTAGTTGTTTACACCTTCAAGCCATCTAGAGCCATCTCGTGACCTCATCAAGCCACATTCACCAATCCACCATCATGCTTGTTTTTCTTAAGGCTTTCAAATGTTTTCTTGAGAGCTATCATTATTTTGGCCTAAACACAACTCAAGTAGATCATCAAATATCATTTGTTCATTATCAAAACTAGGCGGGACAATAATTTCCCTCTTTTTGATGATGATAAACAAAAAAATGACATGCTTAAAATATAAAGTGGAAGTATAAGCATGTATAAGCATATAATCATTCAAGATGAAGGCACAAATAGTATCCATATATTAGCATATATGAGCCCTTTCTCCGTGAGCTGAATATCTCCTCCCCTTTTGACATCAACAAAAAGAGGGATATAATAGGATGTAAATAGATAGAGTTTTCCCTATAAATACTGTGAGTACAACTTGTATACATGTGTAGTCATCTACCTAACCAATAGGATAGAGTAAAGTGAAACACAAATACACCATAACCTATAAATAACTACCACATAGCTCCCCCTAACTTAATGCATTTTTAAGATTGGAATATCCAAGATATAAGAAAACAACAGTCTAAATAAACAAATCCATAAACCATAAGTCAAAGGTCAAACGCATAAAGAAAACCATCCTCAAAGTAAATAAACCACTAATATTCAAAGAAAAACTAAAAAAAAAATCTACAAATATAACCAAGCATCTAGAGACCAACAAGATCAAAGATTAAGGGCTAGGTTCTGGCATTTGGCTGGGAATTGGAGTAGTATGATCTAGTAGGGTGCATAGCATGTTTGACATTCCATCCAAGGAGGTGTGGAACTCATCCATTGAAGTCCAGAGCTGGGTCACTTGCTCAACTATGCTGTAAGTGATGTTCTCGAGATGTGCTAGCCTCACAGCAAAATTAGTATCAAATCCATGCCCAATCCATATAGGACTTGCTCAATGTTCATGCTTGTCCTCATCTGACTCAGACTCCTCACCATCCTCATTGGTTGATCCTTAGATCCAGACACCATCTCTCAAGCAAAGGCCCATCCGGAAAGGAGTGAGTGGGAGAAGTTGTTGATAGGAGTGAATGCGTGGTAGAGGGAAGGATCACGGGTGGGAACAACATCTCCAAAGTTCTTCAAGATTTGTGTGATAATCCCAAGATAACCGAGGATAGCATAAGAGTGACAAATGTAATGACGCATCTGATGAAGGATAAAGTGTGATAGGCTAATCCTATGTTGAGTCAATAAGCAATAGAGCTAGTATAACTCAGTGAAATAAACCTTTCTTGATGCCCATTCCTTTGAAGGATGGCACAAGCAATAATCTGATGAAGAATATAGATATGAGGTGAGAAGAGGTTCGATTAAAGCCTACGCATGGTGTCACCCCAGTTTCCCTTGAATAGGGCCTCAACCACAGAGGCATATGAAGGAAGGTGGCTTGGCCATTTGCGAGTCATGGTCAATTGCTCCCCTTCTACAGGAACACTAAGAGTGGCTCCTAGAACTTTGGGTGTCAAAATCATATTCTTATCCCCATATAAAGTTTCAAAAAAAGTAGTATGATCATTGAAAGACCCATTGGCATAAAAAAATACGAACATCATGGTCATGCAAGGTCTTGCGATTATTAAGCAATGGAATCCATTCTTGATAAACAAATAAGGATCCAATGTTCAAAGAGGTTAAATCATCAAAATCTACTATACGAGGAACTACAATCCTAGAAGTAGCAAATTGCCTTTGAAAGATGGTATAGTCATCAAGAGAAACAAATTCAGGTGGAAAAACTTCATTGCCCAGACTAGATGATGAACTCTCACCCTTTCTATTCTTGGAGAGCTTGATTCTCTTGCCTATTGGGGTTGAAAACCTTGAAATTGAGAAGGGGGATGACAAGAGATTAAAGGAGAAGAACCAAACACAAGAGAGGATGCTTGAATCGATAGAGATCATCGCTAGAGAGCATGAGGGAGTCGTCAAAAGAAAAGCGTTCAAGAGAGAATGAGGAATAGTTCTTGGTGGCTAGGGTTTAAAAAGTTTGAAATTAGGCCCTATAACCTCTATCAAACATTTGTTTGAAAAATGAGTGTCCGACAGAAACTCTATCAATGCAGTGTATTACTGAATTGAGCATCTATTTTAAAAACAAGCGTATGATAGAAGGTTGAAGACAATTTTGACTTAGCTAAAGTGGACGCCTGTTCTGAAATGGGCATCCATTTTATATAAGATTTAGACCCTTGACAAGTCTAGAAATGAAAATTCAAAGCTCAAATTCAAAAGTTCAGAAACTCAAGTAATCTTAGCAATACTAATAACATTTTGAATGAAACAAAACCACGTCTCATCTAAAGATTTTGTGAAAATATCTGTAAATTGATGATCTTTTTCAATAAAAATTAATAAAATATATTTTTTTCAAAACATGATCTCAAAGAAAATGATGACGAATATCCATATATTTAGAATGAGAATATAGTACCAGATTTTTGGACAAACGAATTGGCTAGTATTGTCACAATAAATTGGTGTATTTGAAAAACCATAACTAAAATCTAGAAGTATTTGGCTCATCTACAAAATTTGAGAGCAATAACACCCCACAACTAAATACTCAACCTCGGCAGTAAAAAAGAACCACTAAGTTTTGCTTCTTGGAACTCCATGAAACCAAAAAATTTTCAAGAATCTGATATGCATCACTTGTACCCTTTCTATCCACAGCATAACTAGCATGGTTTGCATCAAAAAATCCAATTAAATCAAAGCACTCATATCTTAGACACTATAATCCTAAATCTAGTATACTCTTAAGATATCTAAGCATGTATTTTACGATAACTAGATGTGATTTCCTTGCGATGCTTGAAATCTAACATATAAGCAAACACTAAATATGATATCATGTCTACTTGCGGTAAGATACAATAAATTACTAATCATACCTCTATACCACTTTTTATCAATATTTCACCATCTTCATCCTTGTCTAACTTGATTGAAGGACTCAAAGGTATTCCTATATCTTTGACTTCATCTATGTTGAACTTTTCAAATAGCTCCTTAGTGTATTTGGTTTGGTTGATGAAGATCGTATTTTTCGCCTATTGTACTTGGAGTCGAAGGAAAAAAAAATTGCAATTCTCTATCATACTTAGCTCAAACTTCTTCTTCATTTTGTTTGCAAATGACTCACAAAAATTTTCATTGGTAGCACCAAAAATATTATAATCAATATAAATTTATACTACTAATAAATCATCATTCATTTTAAGAATAAATAATGTGGTGTCTATATAATCTTTTTTAAAATCATTTGAAATTAAAAAGAAACTAAGTCTCTCATACTAAGCTCTTGAAGCTTGCTTGAGATCATATAAAGCCTTCTTCAATTTTAACACATGGTTTTGAAAATTTAAATCTTCAAAACTACGAGGTTGTTCAACAAAATTTTTTTAAATTAAAAACAATTTAAGAAAATACATTTCACATTCATTTGAAATAGTTAAAAACTTTTATAATAAGCAAATGCAAGTAAAATATGAATAGATTCTTAATGAGAAATGAGTGTAAAAATCTCTTCAAAATCAATACCTTCAATTTGGTTGAAACTTTTGTCCACTAATTTAGCCTTTTTCTAACCATGACACCATCCTTTTTTAACTTATTCTTATAGACCCATTTGATACAAAAAATTGGGTAGTCATTTGGTCTTTGAACAAACTCCCAAACTTGATTTTGCTCAAATTGATTTAGTTGTTCTTGCATGGCAAGAATTTAACTTTCATTTTTTTGAGCTTCCTCAACATTTTTGGATTCTATACCAGAAAGAAATGCAATATGATTAGGATTATATTTAAGAGCTTCATGAGTTCTTACTCTTTGATCAACATCACCTATGATTTAATCTATTGAATGATTTTTCTTGAATCTCCACTCCTTGGATAACTCCTTGTCATGCTCCTACTCTTTTGACTCATTGTCTCCATTATCAACATTCTTATAATTTGGTCCTTTACTAGTTTCACCTTTTTTTTGTGTGAGATTTGCAAGTCATCCATTTTCTTGGAGATCTCTACATCATCATCAAAAGACTTTTTCTCTAGGTGAGGGTTAGATTCATTAAATTCAATATTTATAGATTTTTCAATAATAAAAGAGGTCTTGTTGAAGACTCTAAATGCTCTAGAACTTAGAAAAATATGCAAGAAATATGTCTTCAAAAGTTTTGGAGCCAAATTTTGATAAATAATCTTTTGTATTCAAAATAAAGTATTTACAACAAAAAATATGAAAGTATACAATGTTAAGCTTTTTCTCATTCCACAAGTCAAATGGGGTTTTATTGAGAGTAGAGCGAATAAATACTCTATTCAAGATATAACAAGTTGTATTAATAGCCACCATAGAAAAATACTCGGGTAAGGAGTACTCGTTAAGTATGACCTTGTCATCTCTTGAGGTGACCTATTCTTCCTCTCAACAATTTTGTTTAGCTGTGTAGTGTGAGGAGCCAAAAAGTTATGCTCAATATTATTTTTTATGCTCAATACCATTTTCTATGCAAAACTTTTCGAAAGGATGATTTTTCAGTTATTCTTCATGATTATTTCTAATTTTAGAAATCAAATAACCTTTTTATTTTGAACATATTTAGCAAAACCAACAAATGCATCAAAAGTATCACTTTTATTTGCAAGATAGAAAATCCATGTAAACCTAGAAAAGTTATTAATAATTACAAATGCATAGTTTTTATCTTCTAAAATTTAGTTTCAACAAATCCAAATAAGTCTAGATGTAAGAGTTGAAACAGCCTTGTAGTTGACACTTTCTTGGGTTTGTATGAGGACTGCACTTATTTTTTCATTTGACATGTATCACATACTTGATTCTTAATGAACTTACTTTTGGATAGTCCTTTAATATGCTCTTTTCAGCTGACCTTGGCTATTGTATTCATGCATATATGTCCAAATCTCCTATCCAAAATCATTCATGATTCTTATGGGTTATAAAATACTTTCAACGTCAAGGTTATCTTGATCAATAGTGATCAATTCTGCAAAAGTCTTTATGGGAAGAGCTGCAAAAGCTGCAGGAGCTGTATCCATCATGATGACCAACAAATGCTATATTGTTATTATTATTATGTCTAACTATGCAATGATTAGATTTAAATGAAAATGAAAGCCTTTATCACATATTTGACTAATAGGTAATAAGTTATACTTAAGTTTCTCAATAGAAAGTATATCTTTAATAAGAGAGAAACAAATAGAAATGTCACATTTACCAATAATTTTACCTTTACCATTATCGCCAAATGTAACAAATTCACCATCTTTACTTACTAACTCCTTAAACATAGATAGATTTTCCATTATGTGTCTTGAGCATCCACTATCGAGAAACCATCTCTTATTCTTCTTCTTTGAGTGAAGGCACCAGTAATATATCAAAATTGGCTTGGTATCCATTCTCGATAATGGGTCCTCAAAGTTAGAGAAATGATTATGCAATGAGATAAAAAAGCAATTAAACATGAATGAATTGTGAAAAGTAATTACTTACCTCTATTATATTAGTTAGAGAATGACCATGAGATATAATTAATAAAAATATATGGATCATCTCTATCTACTCCAACCATAATCATGCAAGTGAGATTTAAGAAACCCAAATTAACTTGGATTACTTAGCTTTTGGGATTATCTCGTTAGATACACATGTTTTTTTTTAAGAGAAGGATTTCTCTTAATTTGACAGCTGGATGAGATGTGTCCCTTTCTATAATAATAAGTGCAAGTTATATGTGAGTTAGTTATAATGGAAGCCTTTGCAAAAGTATTTTTAGTACCTTTGAACTTAGATGTTGAAATGAATCCTAATCTGGATTTATTTAAAATATTTCTTTGCCTTTTAAGAATCATGCTCAAGGTAGTATTTTCATGAAAGAAGTTTTGTAAAGCTTTCTCAAATAACTATTTTCATCTTAGGCATGATAAGTTCATTATGGCATTTATAAGTAGTTCTAGAGGATTTAAAATATCATGCTCTACTTATGGTGTATCTATATCTTTTTTACAATTACAAGTGCTTTTAAAAAATTTTAGGATATTAAAATCATTCTCAAGTGTAGATAATTTCTTTCTCAATGTGCTTGAGGCTCAATTTTTCATGTCTTGAAAATAATTATTTAAAAGCTTCTTATAACTCCTCAAAAGATAAGTCACACATCTCATCATCATTTGTCATGAGATATAGATTCATAATCTCATTACTGGATGATGCATCCTCACTTTTCTTTTTGGAGTAATCCCATATTGTCATCATTGCCTTTTTTTTCTTAACCTTGAACTTTTTGGATTGGATGTTGAGAGAGCAATTTGTCTTCGTATGGCTCAAATTCTTATACTTAAAGCATGTGGATATGCCCTCTTCTTTTTCCACAATTAGATTGCTCCTCTTACATTTTCTTGGCTTTTGTGGCATATGCCTTTTCTTGAGAAATTTCTTGAATTTTCTTTTTAGAAGCACCATGCCTTAATCACTATCTTCCTCTTCTTCTTCACTTGATTTTTTGGCTTTGAATGCAATGTTCTTCTTTTTCTTGTCTTCATTATCCTCTAGGATTGGATCCTTCATTATCATCCTGTGGGTGATTAGAGATCCTAGGAGTTCCTCCAAAGGTAAAGTGTTGAGATCGTTGGCTTTTTGTATTATTGTCACCTTCAGATCCTATGACTTATGCAAACACCTTAAAATATTTTAACTATCTCATTATTAGTATAAATCTTACCAAGAGAGTTTAAAGTATTAATAATATCGATAAAGTGTGTAAGCATCTCAATAATCAACTTATTTAGCCTCATCTTAAAGAGTTTATATTGGCTTACCATTATATTCATTTTAGACTTTCTTACTTATCTTGTGCCCTCATAAGTAATTTCAAGACAATGCCAAATTTGGCGAGTCATCTCATAAATACTAATGCAATTGAATTCGGATAGGTCAAGAATGTAATACAAAATATTCATTGCTTTCTCTTGTCACCTTCATCAACTCGTCCTTGGCCTTGGGTATCTTCACCCATCAGTTGTTTTGGTGGATGAAGTCTACTCTTCTTCCACTAACTACCACAAATCATAGTCAATCACTTTTATGAAGATCCAAATTTGGGCTCTCCAATAATTAAAATTTAGCCATTAAATAGTGGTGGATGAATGGTAAATTGCCTCTCTTGAAGGAATAGTGAAACACAAAAATTCTCTATAAATAAAGATCAAAAAACTCTAAGTGATTAAACCAAAAATAAGAGCTACCCACTCTAATACTAATTGAAAGTACAAAAATTACCTAAAAGGGAGGTTAATTAGGTTTTGAGAAACTAATGTGACTTTTTGATGAAATTGAAACCAATTCAATCCTCAATCATAATTTGAATAATCAAAAGCCAATAGTAAGCAATAACAATTGCAATTTAAATAAAAGTTAAGAGAGATTGCACCACAATATAACATGGTTCAAAGACCAATCGCTCTTACTCTATGATCCTTGCCTCAATCTTGAAGACTTTAACTTTCCACTAAGAGTGTCATTTTATTGGTGAAGTCAACCCAGTACAAGTCCTCTTGCTCCAATCAACAAGATACAACTCCAAATTGAAGTTAGAATCTTTCAACTACACCAAACAACCTTAGAGTGAATTATAAGTGAAAAAAGTGAAAATAGATGTTACAATTTCAGCTCTTATAAAGATTTCTCAAGAAGGAAAGGACAATGAAAATTTGTTGAGATTAAAGAGTTTAGAGCTAAATCAAGTATAGAAAGTGAAAGAAGGCTTTTTTACTTGACACTATAATAAGATGTAAAAGTTGTAAAAGTTGTTAAATGAAGCCCCTTTCAGTCTATTTATTCATTTGGGGTCAAAATAAGCTATTGGGAGTGAGATTCCACATCATTTGGTTCACTCCAATGGTCAAAAAGTTAGTCATTATCTCACAGATTTAGATTGAATCATACATTTGATTGTAATCAGATGTTCGACAGAGCACAAAAGATAGAAATTTTTCACTTTTTTCAGACATCGTTTTGAAAGGGGATATCTGGTATAGAGTGTAAAGCTACTTTTATTGTACCTGTCGGACATCTGATATAAATCAGGCATTTGATTTAGTCCAATAAGCTCTTTTAAGAGCTTGTTGTTGAACTCCATTCAATAATCTAACTCTAAATAAATTATCTCAATCAAATTTTTGACTCGACTAAAACTAAACAAAAGCTAAACCTAGTCAAAGTCGATCTCTTGAGTTGTCTTAGTTTTGTTTATGTCATTCTTGAAACTTTAAGTGGTCATTTATACCTCCAAGCCATCTAGAGCCATCTCTTGATCTCACAACTCATGTTCACCAATCCACCATTGCATGTTCTTTTTTTTGAGGTTTTCAAACATTTTCTTAAGAGCTATCATTATTTTGAATGAAATACAACTCAAATAAACCATCAAATATCATTTGTCTATCATCAAGACTAAGTAGTACAATATATCTTCAACCCCTTGACTTGAGAAATCAAAATAATGTTTGCATTGTTAATGTCTTCCATGTTGAAATTAGAATTTTATATGTCTCTTAATTGTTGCATGCGATCCTCTTTAAGAACTTTCCAAAAGTCTTGAAAAGACCAATAGTGATGTCATCTGGATCTAGTACTTCATTTTTATCTATTTCAAAATCTGTCATTTTATTTCCTTCCATAGAAAAATCCCTTCCAAGCTTCTTAAGCTTTTTATGTTTCGACTTTCATTATACTATTTATTCCATCATTCCTTGATGTAAACTCCTTTCTCTACCTCATAAAACTCTTTGAAATTTTTTTTAACAAAAACTGCATGGACTTTTTTAGTAAAGTTCAAATCGATGACATCTCATATACAAGAGACTTGTACAACCTCCAAGTCATTACTTGGTATATAAACTACATATTCTATCATCACTAGTTGGTCTATATTTATTCCTAAGAGTTATTTGGAATTGTTTGTTGAAATTTTTAAAATTTTAGGGACTTCATAAAAAATATAGATGTGTTCGATGTTTCAACATTAGTGATGATTAATAATAGGGAGAGTTTTTTAAATTAGAGAAGGATATTAAATAGGGTGACTCATATCACCAAATCTATCATTGCCCATTTTGGATATGTTACGTCAGATCTTAGGCTATGCCAGAGAATACAATATACTATAATGAATTAAGCTGAATGGCAGAGATAGAGAGGGATCTATTATATATTGATAACACTAATTTTTGGAATGCCATATAAAGGCTAGGCTAGGACCTTGAAGTTGTTATAATATGGATGAATTATGGTATAATTTATTATGCAAAATATCGATGTTCACCACAATCCATGATGCAAAAAAGGAAAAGAAAATAGGAAAGATAGCACATAAGAGATAAGTGGTTCGGTCTACAACCAACTCTATGGGCGAAGGCGATCCAGAGGATATTGTATTGATGAAAAAGAAGAGGAGATTACAATGATGGAGGCAAAACTCCAATATCACCAACTCTCACGAGAGGCTAACTAGCCTAGCCGTCATAAGATATTTTGAGAGTTTTGGTTTATGTCTTTCTATCTCATTATTTCGAAACCCTTAAATAAATAAGGTATTTATAGAAGTGGCCTAACTCAGTTTGAGCCAAAGTAGGATACTAAGTCAAATAAGGATCCTATTAATCCACGTCTTCTAGTAGGAGATAAATTCAGAGAATGATTCACTAAATCACTTCCTAATATGAATCTTAATTTAATTAGGACTCTCTAGAAAATTTGGATTCGAGACATGATTAAGTCAACAATCTCCACCTTGTCTCGAGTCTTCTTCTTCTTTAAATTTGAATTTTTAATAGATGTCTTCGCCATTGCCCCATATGACAGGATCAATTACCTTGAATATTGATCACGTCTAGGTAGAGCTTGAACTTGTCAATCAAGATCATCTTCATGAACATATCTGCAGGATTTCTTGAAGTATGAATCTTTTGTAAAGAAATCTCACCATTGTCAGTAATATTCCGAATAAAGTGAAATCGAACATCTATGTGCTTTGATCTGGTGTAGTACATTGGTTTTTTATAAGGTTTATGACACTCTGACTATCACAGAAACTAGGAAGAACACGTTGAGAAATACTAACTTCACTTGCCAAACCTTTTAGCCATTTGACTGCTTTTGTAGCTTTCATATACTCAAACTCTATTGGAGATATTGTCACAGTTGACTATAGGGTACACCTCCAACTAATAGGATCACCATAAAGAGTGCAAAGACAACCAGTGAGGAATTATCATCGATCAAGATCTTCAGCATAATCAGAATTAACATAGCCCATAATTTTGGCTTCTTGAGTTGTGTTCCTATCGAAATATAAACCAATATTAAGAGTACCATTGATATATCTTAATAACTACTTCACATCTTGTTAATACTTTTTTTCTGAATTTGCCATGTAACAACTAATAATACTAACTGCTTGTGCAATATTAGGTCTTGTGCATACCATAACATGCATTAGGCTTTCAACAACACTTGAGAATGGAATATTCTCCATGTATGCATACTCCTCATCTATAGAAGGATATAGTTGAGCTGAAAGCTTGAAGTAGGATACCAAAGGAGTACTAACAGATTTTGAATTCTGTATGCCAAAATGAGAAATAATCTTCTTGAGATATTTACTCTGCTTGAGTCATAACTTGCCATACTTTCAGTCCCAATCAATTTTCATGCGAAGAATCTTCCTTGCAGCACCTAAATATTTTATCTGAAAAATCCTTTTTTAATAAGTTTTAGATCATTAAGTTGAGATATGTCTTGAGCAGCAATAAACATATCATCAATATAAAGAAGCAATATATTGAACGAATTATTAATATGTATTTTAAATTAGACACAACAATCATGTTTTCAATGGATAAAACCTTGTCCTAGCATAACATTGTCAAACCTTTTATACCATTGTCTTGGAGACTATTTCAAACCATAAAGTGATTTGTTCAATTTACAGACATAATTTTTCTTATTTTTTTAGATGAACCATTCAAGCTTTTGCATAAAAATATGCTCTTTTAATTCTCTATGCAGAAAGACGATTTTGACATCAAGCTATTCTAACTTAAGATTATGAAAAGCTACTAAAGCAAGTAGAAAATGAATAGATATGTGTTTAACCACAGGAGAGAAAATTGTATTGAAGTTAATATTCTCCTTTCGTGAATACCCTTTTGCAACTAAATGAGACTTCAATTTAACACCATCTATCTCAAAAGAATCCTCTTTTTTTTGAAATGTCCACTTGTAACCAATTGCTCTTTTATCTTTTGGTAATCTCACCACGTCCCAAGTATGGTTCTTTTGAAGGGAGTCTATCTCTTCATTCATAGCAACTTACCACTAAAAAGAATTCTTATCTTGCATTGCTTCTTTATAGGAAGAAAGATCACCATTGTAGGTAAATAAAGCAAAAGCTTCCATATTCTCAAAATCATGTCTTTTAATTGGCTTTATATTTCTTTGAGATCTTTAAAGTGGAGTTTTCTTAGAAATTTTAACTTAACTTTTAGAATTTTCTTGAGAGTTTGACACACCCTAAATATTTTTTTATGAAAAAATTACATGCTCCACCTTCACTTGCATTATATCACTGGGACTTTTTTTAAGAGATTTTAACATAGCACTTTTATCAAACATGATATCTCTCTCAATAATTACATTAGAAATAGTAAGATCCCACAAACAATAACCCTTAATACCTTTAGCATAACTAAGGAAAATACATATTTTAGAACGTGCATCTAACTTATCCTTGATGACATGCACATAAGCATGACAACCAAAAATCATTAAAGAAGAATAATTTACAGGTTCACCAGTCCATATTTCTTCAAGAGTTTTATAGTCAATGATTGTCTGAGGAGAGTGATTCACAATAAAACACACTGTGTTGACTACTTCTACTCAAAATTTTTTGTCAAGATTAGTTATACTGAAAATACTACGTACTTTCTCCAATAAAGTTTTGTTTATTATTTTAACCACACTATTCTGTTGAGATTTTCCTGTGATGGTAAAGTGATATTTTATGCCTTCATCTTCACAAAATTTAAGAAACTCTGTCAATTTGTACTCTCTACTATTATCACTTTTGAGATATTTGATTTTTTTTGCCAGTTCTTTTTTCAACTAAAATTTTTCACCATTTAAAAATAGAAAATACTTTGGCTTTGTAACATAAAAAATAAATCCGCATTTTTTTGAAAAAATCATTAATAAAACTAACAAAATAATGAATACCAAATTTTGATGGAATAGGAGAGCACCATACATCAAAATGATTATAATCAATTAAGCCTTTAGTGCAATGAGTACTGGTGTTAAATTTTACATTAGACTGTTTACGATAAAGACAATGCTTGTAGAAATCTAATTTGCATGAATTGAGACCTTTCAAAAAATTTTTTTTGTTGAGCTCAATCAATCCTTACTCACTCATATGACCAAGGCACATATGCCATAGGTGAGGTATATCATAAGAAACCTGAGAAATTATTGCTCTATCTTTAATGATTTTTTCTACTAACTCATACAAATTTTCATATTTTAGGCCCTTCATTACTATTAATGAACCTTTAGAAACCTTAAGAACTCCACCTTCAATAAAATACTTACAGCTAGTAGAATCCAAAGTACTAAAGAAATTATATTCTTTTTCAAATCAGAAATATGTCTAATGATAGTAAGAGCCCTAATAATATTATCAAATATCTTAATTTTAATTGTTCTAATTTTGACAGTTTTACATGGATTGTTATTACCTATAAAAATTAAACCATCATTATAAGACTTGTAGTCTTCAAATCAATTTTTACTGGGACATATATGGTAATAATAACCAGAATCAAAAATCCAAGTATCATGATAATGATCAAAATCAGAACTAATAGAGAGAACATTACCATAATCATCATAAGAACTCTATTCAACAATTGATACTTATTCTTTAGCTTGCTCTTTAAATTGAGATTCTTTCTCTTTCTTTGTTTTGAGTTTCCAACACTATTCAATTACATGTCTCATCTTCTTATAGTACCTGTAATTCTTTCCTTTGGATTTGGATCTAAAATGAATAGATTTTGATCTTTCTTTAGTATGATCTCCTTCAATTTTTTCAAAAATTGATTAGATAGAAGGGTAGCAAAAATATCGTCAAATTTTAAATTCTTACCATACATGAGAGTTATTTCCAAATTCTCAAGAGAAGGAGGTAGAGATAGTAATAAAATAATTAACTTATCTTCATATTCAATTTTAAGATTAATGCTTAATAATTGAGAGACTAGTTTATTGAAAGTATTAAGATGATTAACTATATTCATATATTCTTTCATTTAAAAATTAAAAAACTTCTGCTTTAAGTAAACTTAGATTTGAAATAGACTTACTCATATATTGTTTCTTCAACCTTTTCCATAACTCTAAAAGTGATGTTTCATCAAGAGATGAATTGAGTATCTCATCGATGAGACTGAGGTTAATAGTGTTATGTGTACTAGTCTTCTGGTTCTTCCAGATGCTTTCAGTGACATCTTCAGGCTTGACATCCTTCAATGTGCTTCTCAACCCATGTTGAGTAAGGATTGCACGAAATTTAGCTTGCCAAATAGAAAATCCTTACTTTCTATTAAATTTCTCTACATTAAACTTCATAGTTAACATATTTAACCAAGCTCTGATACTAATTTATTGCGCAAAATACCGATATCTATTACAATTCACGATGTAGAAGAAGAAAATAAAAGAGAAAATATAGCACACAAGAGATTTACGTGGTTCGATCTACGACCTACTCCATGGGCGAAGGCAATCCGCAGGATATTATATTGATGAAAAAAAAGAGGAGATTATAATGATGGAGGCAAAATTTTAATATCACCAATTCTCACAAGAGATTAACTAGCCTCGTCATCACAAGATGTTTTAAGAGTTTTGGTCTATGTTTCTCTATCTCATTGTTCTAAAATCTTTAAATGAATAGGGTATTTATAAAAGTGACATAATTAAGTTTGAGTTAAAGTAGAAAACTAACTCAAACAAGGATCTTATTAATCCAAGTCTTCTAGTAGGAGATATATTCAGAAAAGAATTAAACCCACTAAATCGCTTCCTAATATGAATCCTAATTTAATTAGGATTTTTTAAAAATCCAAATTCAAAATTTGACTAGGCCAATAATAATTGAGGGTGATAGATGGGACATGAATATGAGAATGAAATTGTGGTTATTTTTTATTGCTATGCGGTGGATTATACGGAAGGAAATGAATTACAAGGTGTTTTGAGATAATAAGAAAATAATTCAAATATTAAAATCCAAACTCAAAGGGTGGTGAGGAGTTGAAAGGATATATAACACTATGGTTGAGCTATTCACAGATTTCGAATAAGGGCTGGGTTGTTGTTTGAAGTTAGTTAATGTTAATTACAGTTTGGGGGTTTCTAACTAATTGTATATTGGGAGATGGCTATTGGTATTGATGTATTTGTTTTTTAATTGCATCATCAATGTCTTTATTTCTATAGCAAAAAATGTTTGTGGAAGCATTACCCTCAGGAAGGTTGATAGGCCATCCTATCGAGGTATTAGGTTTTTTCATATCCCTTCTCTTTCCTTTAATTATATTTAAGGAAAAACTATCCATAACTCTTCAAAAAAAAAAAAAAAGTTTACCATATAACCCTTCTAATTTTCAAAATGTTTTAATAAACCATCATTCTATAAATAAAAGGTATAAATATACTAATAATAAAAATATAAAATCAACTATAATAATATAAATAAATATTGTTCATGACCAAAATATAAAATTTTGGTAATAATTAGTTATCTTCATATTTAAATAAGGAGTCTTTTTACATATAACCACTAAAAACTAACTATATTATGTATAACCCCTAATTTTTTTATAATTATATATAACTCTCTCATTTAAGTTTCAATGAACTTTCAAGTCCTCGATTAACAAATTTATTTTTTGCAAAAAATATGCGAGTATATTTCCCAATAGGTAATAACCAAGCGACCAAAATATCTCTATTATAATTGTTGAAAAATTCTCTATAACTAAATAAAAATCAAAGAAGGATAAGGCGAAATTTAGTAGTAGGTATAGGTAAATCAGAAACTTCAAATTTAAAGTTTCAAATAAGAGATCTTTTTTTCTGTCCACGAAATATTGCTTTCAACATTAAGAGTGGGTATGTCCAAAGGTTTTGAAACTTTACTGAAAAATAAATATATATATATATATATAATTATGAAAAAAATTAGAAAATTATATGTAATCTAACTATTTTTAATGGGTTGTATATAAAAACTCTTAAATAAATATCTTGTGCAAAAATGGAAGAGTTATTAGGAAATTTGAAATTCAGAGACTATTTTTGGCAAATATGAAAATTTCCAAGTAATTATTGGTATTTTTTTCCTAAATTTAATTGAGGGAGTGGGTGACTAGAGAAATTGGGGGCATTCGATTATATGTTGAATGGTATATATAATTTCATAACTTGTTGATTTGTTCTATATTATAAATACCAATACATCCACGGATGTTGAAAAACCTACCAAATGGGGTTTGATAATAATATGTTACTCTAGATTTTTCGTAGCCCTTCTTTCTGGTACTATTCTTGTTAAATTTTACATTTTTTTCTAAAAAAGTTATGGTATAATTTGATCACTAATACATCAAAATATAATCATGGTTATTATCTAATTAGAAAAAAGTAGTCCAATTAAGAGTTTGCATTAGAGTGAATTAAAGGTTTGAGAGAAAAAAAAAGTTATTTTAGAGTTCGGATAATTTATCTAAATAATATCTATTAAATTGAGAGTGTTGAGGACTCTCAGGGGGTGTGTAAATCTCTCGACTCTTATTATTATGTTTTGAATTTAGTGACTGCTACCGGAGACGCCCAAAACTGATTTTGGAGGGTAATTTGGTTATTTAACCAACCTAGAAATTGGTTGTTGTATCCAGTATATTTTCATGGCATCCATTTTTTATCTAATGAATTATTTAGTTAAATGAAAATATTTTGAAAATGATTTACTTTTAAAATGGTCCACTTATAATATTTGGTGGATTAAAATGAAAAATAGAAAATAAATTTTTATGTTTCTCTCAAAAATGACTTTGGATCAAATTACTTAAAAATCAATGTTAACTTATTTTTAACTTCTCAATTGAAAGTGACCAAAAATGGATTATCATTTCTATAAATTACTTTTGGCCAAATAAAAAGTAAAAATACATAGAAGTGATTTTTTGTTCAGTCGCTTCCGTTTATTTTTATCAAATCAAACAGTCCTTGATATAAAATTTATTATAATAGCGGTGTTTTTATGTATGATAGATAATACAAGTGGCTCTCTGCAGAAATTTCTTAGAAAATTAAAAGGATAAAGAAAAACTTAATTATGGACAAAGCTTTGATAATAACCTTGAAAAGACTCATTGTGCCCTTGCTAACTTAGTTGATCGAGTCCAATCAAGTGAAATAGAACCAGGCCCAGTCTAAATCGAACCGGGCATCCAGCTAGCGTTGCACCCACACGAGCGGCACGTGCCATGCACCAGATACCCTCCCCCACTGCCTGCTAGTGCTCCTCACACGAAAGGGCCCGAAAAACCCCATTTTTTATTTTTGTTATTTTCTCCCCCAAGATAAAAACCCCCAAACAAAGCCCTTCTTTTATTATTCAAGGCCCCCCACCCCCTCTTGTGATGTGAAGCTCCTTTGCACTCCCAAATCCCATCCCCCTTTCTCTCTCCTTCTCCACCCAAATCCCTCATCCCTCATCCCCCATCCATGAGGATCAGAGGAAGAAGGCCTCCTCCTCTCCTTCCAGATCCGCCACTTCTCCATCCTCAACCTCCATCCAATGGAGCAGCCAAAGATGCAGGAGCCAAGAAGCCCGGAGGAGCGCTTGGATTGTTGCACCAAGCAATGGATCTCCGCCGCGGCGTAGATCCACATCCCAATCGGTGTTGCACTACGCCGCCGGATCCCAATTTCGTCCAGGTGACACCAACTCCAAATCCCTAATGCGTTCTCTTCCTCTCTCTCTCGCTCTCTCTCTCTCTCTCTCCTTCCCCCTTCCCATTTCCTGAGATCCCCTTTTTGCTGCCGCGCAGGTGGTTGTGGATTCTAGCAAGACGGGGGACGATGATGATGGTGCAGGAGTTAATAGTAATAGGAGGTTGGTGCTTGCAGTAGTTTCTTTCCTTTCCTTTCCTTTTTGGAACAAGAAGTTCTTGGTTGTTTTACATGTTTCCTGCAGATTACATGTGGTAAAAAATGAAAAGAAAAGGGTCATGGCTTGTGTTTTTTAGCTTGATTCCATGCATGCCAGCCTTGCCTCATCATGCCTTGCCAGTCATGCATCCATTCACACTGATTGTTTTCTTAAAAGATAACAAATGGATCGTTGCACTTGCTGTTGTTGTTGTTGCTCTTCTCTAGTGGTGCATATGAATGGGAGGAAGCGAAGGCAGTGGTGAAGGTGAGGAAGGCGAAGGTGAAGGCGAGGAATGGTGGTGATGTAAATGAGGAGAGTGACATTAAGGTGGAGGGGAATGGGAAGAAACGGAGGAGCCCGGCAGTGCTGATGGAGGGCTCACGGTGCAGCCGGGTTAATGGCCGGGGATGGCGCTGCTGCCAGCAAACTCTTGTGGGCTACTCGCTTTGTGAGCACCATCTCGGCAAGGGCAGACTCCGCAGCGTCAGCAGTGTGCGAGGGCAGCTCGGTAGCACTAATCCTGAATTCATTGCTTCATCATCTTTGCAGAAAAAGCAGTATGAGCAACCGGTTACTATTAGTTCCTTGGAGGATGAGAATGCTGTAAGGAAGAGTAAGAAGATCGGCTTGGCGAAAGCACGGTCCATCAACAGCTTGCTCGGCGAGACCAGCCAAGCAATGCTTGGACCAGAACAACAAGCAACTGAAGGAATAGCACTGCCGCAGCCGCTGTTGGCGTCGCTGCCCCCGCTCAATAGCGACAAGGCCGTTGTTTGATTTGAATGATTGTTTTGTTTGTAATTTTCATCCTGAATCTAATGTTTCAGATTTGTGAGTGTGTTCTTGAATTCTTGTGATTGCCACAAGAAGTATGTTTCCTGGTGGTGCAACGAGATGAAGCTTTGTGATGCAGAAATTTTGCAGGGGTATTTGTGCAAAAGTGGCGTGAATGGAGCAGGGTGTCGATTGTAAATTAAAATTGGTTGGGGGTCAGAGGGCGAAATGAATAAACATTTGTGGGCGGCCGTGGCCTTTTGCAGGCTGATCTGGACGACCGCAACCAAACGTTGCGGCCCCCTAATCTCGTAAACCTTTTTATTTAAAAGTTGGGATCCCATCACCCGCCGTAAGCTTACCTATTTTAATTCCTTCGTACGCGTCACATTGAGATTAAAAATTTTGAGCTGAGAGAAAAAAAAAAAAATTAAAACAAACGCTAAATGTCAAATTGGAATTAAAAATTTTTGAGTCCAACAACTGCTGGCACGTGACCGGAAGCTATTGCTATCCATGCATCGGCCAAATTGCACTTGGATCATCGCATGGTTGTCACTGAGCCAGTTTACGTCAAGGCTTTGTGTGGTTATGAAAGCTTCGAAATTCAATCTAAGTTCGAAAATCCAAGGCCAAGTCTAACGTATTTGGGCTGGTTTAGGTTGGTTTTGGAGCAAGCCCGGTCCATTGACAGACCAAGTTTAATTGGAAATTTACCTAGGATTAAGTACTTAACCCTGGTTTTCGGCAAAATCCTAGTTATGTGTTGGAGGAAAAATGAGGACTTGGTTACTGTGGGAAGCAAACATCAGATCAAAGCGCAAGCTTTGATAACTTATCGATGTTCAGAAGCTAATGCAAATTTGGTTGGATACCTATTACGGAAGAAGCTGCTGCCAGGAAGAAACAATCATTCTTTGGCAAGAATTATCTATTGAATTAATTGTCACTTTTTATGTTGATGTATGTGCAACATGCAAGTTTTAGAGATACATGTAGCTCACTTTTCTTTGTTCTTTTATCTTTTGCAAAACCTGTTAGTCTAAGCCCAAATTCGAGAACACATCTTGAGCTGGGACCAAATTTATGAGTGGACAAATTTGATGGAGAGTGACAAACTAGTTTTTCACTCCAAGCTAATCTTTGTTTCATTCTTCAGGTGACTCGATCATATCCAACCACATATGTCAGGGTGATCGGACCACTTATTGGGCATAGATCTAACAGTATACTGATTATTCTACTGCGTAGAAATCATGATATCAGAGCTTCAGTTTTTGGTGCCTGTGGTTTGTCATAATTGTTTTGCATTATATTATTTTGTGCTTCGTTTTTGTTTTTGGATCAATATAGTGATTCTTTTGGTCGTTAGATCTCCGATCGCCGGTTGAAAGGATTGCTGTAGATAGGGGTGAGAGCATTCTGTGGGTTTGATCGAAGAGAACCACATTTTGAACGGGATCAAACTTTTTTGGTTCTAAAAATTTGAACCAAACCAACCAAATAAAATTCGGACTGAACCAAAACAATCAGTTCTATTCCGACATAATCATCGGAGAACTTGTATGCGTTTTGCTCGCGACCTCAAAATGGGACAAGGGAGAATAAGTTCTCTGTTGAATTCAAGGAAAACCAAAGTTCAATAATGGATTATTTTTTTTAAATCGACAAAATTGTATTGATTTTTGAAAAAGGTGAAAATATTTATATACGCTATGATTATTTTGCTGTTAGTAGTAATAAATAAATAAAATTGTTTTTATACAAACTTGGCTCATAATAAAATAAAAAACTAATATTCATGAACCCATAAACAAAATAATATTGTAGTATAGATGAATTGGTTTTAGGATTGTCATAGAGTTTCCTTCACAATGGACTCGATCAAATTGGGTGAAAGCTCACTGGAGGGGCAGTTGAAGCTAAAACCCAAGCTCCTGAAAATATCATTGAAGGTAAATTGAGCACGGAGAGAGAGGAGATAGATGAAAATTCTGAAAGGATCACAATGGAAAAGGATATGGAGAAAAGATTCAAGATGGAGAGGAAGTGGAAGTGAAGAAAGAAAAGAGGAGATGAAGCTGTGAAAAGAGTTGGAGGAGGGGAGATGGTAAAGGTAGGAAAAAAGCTCCATTTCTACTTTTTCTTGAGTTGTTGTTTATCATTAATGGCATTTGAATCTTCAAGGTGAATTTCCTATTCTTTTATATTTAATTCATCTCCCTTGTCTTTTCTTAGTCATCACAACTTATCCTTTCGATCATTGGCACTACCGCAATTGTCATGTTCAAACAAGCGGTTCTGAAATATGCCCGTCTAGAAGAAATCAAACATACTTGTTAGTAAGTAGCAAAAGATTAAACAATAAATTACAAAAAAAAATAATTATATTGTTGTTTGCATGATCGTGTTGTGCTTCACTCACTTCAACTTTGTCATTACAAATTTTAGATCTTTTGAAGTAACGTACGTGGGAGATCAGAGTCTTTCCCTTCCTCATTATAGCTACAATAACAAATTATACACATTAGTATAATTCAAATAGAAATTAATAATGAGACATATTTTCAAACTGTAAGTATAATTGATCCATCTTACATTATATATTTCAAATATAATCATAATTTGACATATATGCACATAAATAAGATACAATAATCAGAAAGTAATTATAATGTACAAAATACTAATTAAAATATAATCAAATCTCATTTCCCACTAATTGGTTGAAATAAATATAATAATTAAAACAATCACAATAAGCCCACAGTTATCACCATAAATCATTTTCAAAAAAAAAAAATCAAATCAAACCCTATGATAAAGAGATTTTACACCATCATCCAAATTAATAACACAATCACAACAATTGTCTAAACCACCACTAATTTCCAGATAATAAGGATAAGTAATCTATATTGTATATTATATCTTATATATACTCACAATTTGAATGTTATGTACAATAAATGAATAAACTACTAAAAAAGCATCTATAATGCATAGTACCCATATTAAGATCTAATTAGTCATGAAATATTATTTTTCCTACAACACAAACACACATATGTTATTGGTAAAGATCTTATATGCATGCAAAGCAAGTTATAATATATAATTATATAATATATGGACAATTAACATATATTAAAAGTAATTTATTACCAATTTCATATATCTAATAAAACATAAAACCATCAATAAAATATCAAACATTATAAATTTAATTAGAAATTAAAAAAGACATACACTGATACAAATTTCTGTCATTATTTTATTTCCTATAAATGATAAAGACTATATTAGATTCCAACTAACTCTCAAGATAAATTTCAACCACTCAAAATTAGTCATGAATATATCATACAACAACTATTGCATCTAAGTTAGTTATCGGACTCACATCTATGCTAGCCTTTGAGCTTGCATAGGGCTCACACTTAATCAGCCTTTGGACTCTCATCCGAACCAACATTCGAACTCACACTTAATCAGTCTTTAGGCTCACATCCAAGCTAGTATTCAAACTCGTCCTTAGACAGCCTTTGGGCTCGCACTAAGCTAGCTTTCAGGTTAGTACTCAGCCAGCCTCCGTGCTTACACCAAATTAGTCTTTAGGCTCGCATATAAGTTTGCCTTCGAACTTATATTTAGCTAGCCTTTGGGCTAGCATCCAATTTAGCATTCGAGCTCACACTTAGCTGACCTTCAGGCTCACATACAATTAGCTTTTAGACTCACATTAAGCTAGCCTTTGAGTTCACATTTAACCAGCCTTTGGGTTCATATCTAAGCTAGTCGTTGGGATCTCATCCAAGTTAGCTTTAGGGCTCGCATCCAAGCCAGCCTTCGAGCTGACATTTAGCTAGCCTTCGACCTCGCACTTGGTCAGCCTTCGGCCTCTCACTTGGTCAGCCTTCAAGCTTGCATCCGAGCCAGCTTTCGGGCTCACACTTAGCCAACCTTCGAACTCATAGTTAGCCAGCTTTCGGACTTGCACTCAAGCCAGTCTTCGGGCTCACACTTAGCTAGCTTTCAGACTTACACTTAACTAGCTTTCGGGCTCAAATCTCAGCCAGCCTTTGAGCTTGCACTCAACTAGCATTTGAACTCACATCTAAGTTAGTGTTCAAATTCACATCTAATTAAGCTAACTTTCAATTTCTCTAACCAAGCCAACCTTCGAGTTATTTAAGTCGAGCTCCAGGTTCATCTAAAATCATCATAAATAGCTAAGGATTCTCAAATCAAATTAATGTGAAGTAACTCAATCATAATAAATAGACAAAGACCAAGTAGCCTCAAATGGACTTAAATTGGTCAAAAAGATGGATTAAAATCCAAATTGAACTAAAATCTAGAGAATTCAAATTGAGTTAATCTAAACTAAATAAACTTAGATTCAACCCTAATTAAACTCGCAATGGGTTAATTTAAAACAAGTTGAGCTCAAATCAAATCCAATTTAGATTGAATTAAGCTTAAATCAAATCCTAATTGAGTTAAATCAAACTCAATGTCAAAACCAAAACTAGGCTAGGTTGTGTCTGAAGTGAAACCAAGCTGAATTAAATTAACTTCAACTTGAAGCAAAGTTCAAGAAACTCGAATTTGATAAAAATCCAATACAAGATCAAACTTGCCTCAACCTAAATGAAGTCAAACTCAAACTCGAACTATATTAGTCACAATGGAAACCAATGAGGATCAAATTGAGTCCTACTGAGAGTGTTAGAACTTTAGTAATACTCCAAACCTATGAACAAAGGGTGATATCACCCCCAGACCTGAACTTGAATTAACTCAAATAGAACTAAACAAAGTTAAATTAAGTATTACTGGGTGTGCTATGAAAGCCTCCATCAATACTTCAAAGCTATATCCAACTTCTTAAGTCGTTGGTGATGCTATCAAACTAAATAAATTAATTGTCAACATGCTCAAAGCTGTTGCTCACACTTTGAAGCTAGTTAACCTTAGAAGCCATTGACGATGCATTTTCTAAGCTAAGGTAACCCAAAAGCATTGGCAACGCTTCAAATCAAACCAAACTAAGGTAGGCTTAAACTCTTTTAGTCAATTAGCTATAATACCTTATTCAAATGAAGTCAATCGACAATACCTTTCAAGTTATCGGCCACATTTCAAGATTATATCCAACTTCTTAAGCTATCGGTGATGCTACCAAATCAATAAAGTCAACTAATAATATGCTCAAATCTATTGGCCATACTTTAAGCTAGTCAACCCAACAAGTAGTTGACGATGTGCCCTTTTTAAGCTATCTAATCTAATAAGTCGTTGGTGATGCTATCCAAATCAATAAAGTTATAGCTTAAGCCTTATCGGGTATGAAAATACTTTAAAAAAAAAAAAGTTATTGTCTATGCCTTATAGGCTATGAAAATACTTAAAAACATTAATGAAGTTATTGCCTATACCTTATTGGATATAAAAACACTTAAAAAATCAAGAAAGTTATTGTCTATGTTTTATTGGCTATGGAAACACTTCAAAAAAAATAAAAAAGTTATCACTTATACCTAATCAGTTATAAAAATACTTTAATTTTAAACAGAGTTATTGCCCATGCCTTATCGGCTACCGGAAATACTCTAACCTCAATGAAGTTATTGTCAATGACTTATTGGTTAATGAAAATACTCTAACCGAAATGAAGTTATTGCCTACATCTTACTAGATACGAAAAATACTTCAAATCTTAAAGTTATTACCGATGCTCAAAGCAATTGAAAATATTTCAAATTTCTCCCATTTCATTCCACGGTTTGGGTTGAATGCTACATGGTCTAGTGCAGGGGGAGTGGAGCAGTAGCATACATCAATGCTTCTTCTCCATCCTTTCTTTCTTGCTTTATTTATTTTTTTTATATTTTCTATAATTCTATGTTGAACTTCATTGTAAAGTGAGGATATGTTCTTACTTAAACCATTTATCATCTTTCTTAAATTAATCAATCGATAATGCTTTCCTTTTTTCTTTCTTTTGTGTTTTTATTTTATTAACTAGATTTCTCGCTTTAGGAGATTCTTGATGACTGTCGAGGTAATTAACAGTAGAAACTTGTGCCTGTTAAAAGTCAATCTTCCTATAATACTTAATAGCGCACTTTAAAATAAATTTTGATTTGTGATTCGAGATCACTTCTCGGGGTTTTCACTATAATGGATTACCGAAATTAATCCCACAAATTTTGGCATGTCCAATGAGATTTAACTTCTCCTCCAAGTGTAGAAACATAGTTAGTATGAAAGAGACACTGATAAGGTAGAATTATAATTAAAGACTAATGAATTGTGTTCTCCTTTCTAGAAAAATGAATAGAATGGTAATAACAAAGAATATCTCCACTCCAAGATACACCATTATCCTGAGAGCAGGTTCAGTTGTGCAGTTACTTAGTCAATGGTTGCTACAGAAGTAGTTGAAGTTCAAATTAAGTTTGGGATTATTTTTAAAGTTGTCCAATTTAAGAGGGCACCTACTACTACACCAAGTGAAGTGATTGACATGCAAAATCAATCTATTTCTCATCTTGTATCAAGAGAAAAAAAGCCCAATGTTATCATTCCTGATGAGAAGGGCTATTCGGATGAAAGGCTAGAAGCCATGCCTCAACCAACAAGAATGTCAGTATTCTAGAGGTTAGGATGGAAGCTCAACTCAATCTTTAGATGTCTTCACCCAGCTCCTCACAGGGGTAATCAAAAGCAAATTTGGACATAGACATCAAGAAAGAAGATCTCATCCTAGCTGTCATGAACAAAGAAAAAGTTATTGAAATGTTCAACTAACTTGGGACGCCTACCCTTTGAACAAAGTTGGTTATTACCATTCCTACCTCTAATTCCTTCGCTCTATTAAGTAATTTAGAGAAGGATAGGAGCAAATCATAGGGGGCATAGTCTTGCCTTAAGACTACAGCAAAAGGGTGAATTACTAAATAAAATCACAAGAGTCATCATAAAGCTACAACCCAATACGAGGATTCACTAAAAGAGACTACCTACACTATTAGAGTTATTTCTCATCATGACTTTGAGTGGGCTGTGGGCCCACATTTTAGCCAACCAAATGTCAAAAGAAAGTTGCTCGGGTGAGGCTTATGGATGAAGAAATCCAAGAGGAGAGAACCCTTGTGGACCATTCCTTGCTACCACACCAAAGAGAGGGTATGGTGACCCGCTCTATGAGTAGACTCTTGAATGAGATGACTCGACTGATGGGAGAAATTAGCCTCAACCCAAAGCCTAAATTTGATTCTTAAAGCATGGACGATCATGTTCTGATAGAAGTCTTGGCCATAATTGAAAGCCCCAATCAAGAAGCGATCATAGAAGCATTGTAAGGATAACTGAGATAGTAGAGTAAAGAGAAAGATGAAGCTCAGAAGAAGGTCATGGAGTTGATGAAGATGATGCTACAAATAGGCCAAAAGTTTGATAAGCTGAAATGATCTTACCAGTCATCTCAAGTAGCAGAAGCGGTGGAACTCCCAACATACATACAATAGCAGGTACAACAAATAGTAGTTGCATAGTTAAGGCAAGAAAGTGAGATGGGTAGGGTAAATAATGCTAACAAACTATACCTTAGCCATCACAACTGAGTATCATAACCTAGAGGCTATACAATGCTTAATTTCAAATAGTTTAATGACATAGACAATTCTGAACAGCACATAGCTTACTTTATGACTCTGTGTGGGGATTCAAGTAATAGTCTCTTATTGTTACTCTGCTAATTTTTAGCAAGTTTGACAGGAATAGTGTTCAAGTGGTATGCTAGCTTTTAACCAAAATCTATACAAACTTGGGCACAAATAAAAGAGGCCTTTTGAATTAGGTTCAAAGAAGTCAGTGATAAATTGACCATTGTCGATCTTTTCTCAATGCCAAAATGCGACAATGAGTCAATTCTAGATTATATCACACAGTGGACAAATCTTAGCATCAAGTGTGAACAACCCATGAGCTAATTTGAAGCAGTGAACTTGGTTCTCAGCAACATAGGGGGAGAATGAATGAAACCTTATCTGAGTTTCTCTTCTATCCCTACCTTTTAAGGACTCATCATGCAAGTCAAGAAGCTGAAAAAAATTGGCCCACCGATCTTATCTAGTTCACAAAGTTTCAAGTTGAAAAAAGATAAGGTAAAATATGGAGAGCCTTCCAAAAATATGAGAGTTGCATTCATAGCAACTGAGTAAAAGAAACCTCCAAACCTTACCATGAATAAGGGTAATCCTTATAAGCCATAGCACTTGGAGGAGATGGAGAAGTAAAATAATCCAATGATTTCCAATAAAAGCTTAAAAAGAAATATTTTTTCAAAAGATAAAGAATAGCTAAAATTAAGAAAATAGAAGATCTCGAAAAAGATAGAAGATGGATTATTCTCTAGGTCAAAAGGGATACGCCAATCTAAGAGCAGAGCTATGTTGATTGTTATATATGAAATTTATATAGAATATTATATATTCTTATATAATATACCATTGATTTTATCTTCTATTACACTTTTTATAGTTGGAGGAGTAGTTTGGTTCTGAACCATCAAGTTGTGAGGTGTTTTTAGCTTCTCATACAAAAGAAGATGGATAACCAATCAACAGAACATCCGTAGACGTAATAGTAAGAATATTTGTATAATACATTTTCTTATTTTGTTCATGATTTATCTACCTACATCTTTGACTGTCTATAGGCTCAAATTGAATAAATGCGACAAGCACTATCGGAAGATTCTCAATTGGATATTGCAGCTCAAAATGAGATTCATACCAAAATATTTGGTCATGAGAGACATGGTTGACTATGAACTTTTGGATTGGGGCCTATGTTTACACAAGTATCTGGGAGTACCTTTGGAGGGCCATGGTGGACGCTGTTATACAGATGCTGAAGCAAATGCACTTGTAAATACACAGGTACAAGAACAAGTAGATGGACGTGTTGGTCCTTTTCAGGAGACTATAGTGAGGCTATAGAGTACATTTGCGACCTTAGAGTCTCATCTTGGTGCTGAACACACTATTGCCTTCATGGTATTTATTATTATTTAACTTAATTTATTTCTTTATTGTATATTATTATTTCACACAATGTGACATATGTATGAAAATATATAGGTTTTGGACACAATAAACCAATATGGAACCAATCAAGGATCTGGTACACAGGCAAGCTCCAAAGGAGATCCATTTGCTTCTTCGTTATCTCATAAAGTAATCATCCAAACCTACGTTGTAATATATATTTTTATCTCAAGCGTTATAAATATTACTCATTTTTACAGGGAGATCAGAGTCAGTCCAGGATTCATAGTTATATACGAAGGAGTTAGTTATGTTGGGATCATGATTATTCATCTAATTTTTGCTTTGCATGTATGCTATTTTGTAAGGACTTTGTATGTACTTTATCAGCAACTTGTAACTTTTGAACTACGATGTCGATGTAATATGTATGTTAAAATTTTATTTTTTAATATTTTGTATCTTTGAGCCTATTAGCAAGATTTATTAGATACAAGATATTTACTAAAAATAAAAAATATTCTAGAGTTACATCAGGGTTTTTTCAGTATTTTTATGAGAAATGCTTGGAATTTTCCAAGTGTTTCTTGGTTTTTTTTTTCAAACACTAGGAAACTTTCCTGGAATTTTTATGTGAAGCACTAAGAAAGTTTCCTGGCATTTCAATAAAAAATGTTGGAAAGTCTTTCGGGCAATTATAAAATGTCTGAAAAACCTTTTTTCATCGGCTCGTCCCCATAAAATGCAAGAAAAAAGTTTTTTCAATATTTAAAAAATACCAAAAATTTTTGGGACTATATTGTTTTCGGTATTTACTAAATACTAAGAAAAAAATACTAATAATCTTTTGCTGACATTTGTTTGACTATTAGGGGTTTTTTCGAAATGCCAAATATGCCCCCTTTTCTTTTAGTATTGTGTGAAAAATTAGATTTATAAAAAATCATAAGTTGTAAATTTTATGCTTTATAATATACCATATCAAAAGAGAAATTTAAGGGCCGATAACAACAATGTGATACTTTCTAATACTAAAATAAAGTAGTTAAATTCATGCTTAGGAGGGAGATTCATAAATTGTAGCATAGATGGCAATATCAATGAAGTCTACTTGATGGTTTGTCTTTTTAGCCAGAGATTCATAAATTATAGAATAAGCATCTCACAATCGATAAACCAATGAAATCAAAATATATAAGTAGAAATAAGCCTATAAGATTAGAAATTTGCAGTAGCAATCAAAACTAGAAAAATATGACTAAAACTAAATAATTAAAATTAAAATTTAATATATATAACTAGAACTAAGTAATTATGATAAAAACTAGATATATATGAATAGAAGTAAATAATTATGATAAAAATCAAGTATATATAAGTAGACCTAAAAAGTTATAATCAAACCTAAACATATATAAATAGAATTAAATAGTTATAAGTAAAATCAAGCAAACATACTTAGAAGTAGAAAATTATGTTCAAAATAAAGCATATGTGATTACAAATAATAAAATAAAAATCATCATCATCGACCACAAAAATTCTTTTGAATTCTCTTTAAGGTCTTGCTCATAAATCCTAAAGTTCTCTTTCAATAACAAATAGTAGCACATAAATAATCAACAAGAATCTTTATTTGTTTACGTTTCTATTTTGTCCTAAAGTACATAAGAATGAAATACTAAACTCAAGAGAAATAGTAACACTAATTCATCAAGAAACAATAAATGAGAACAAATTAGGACTTTATATATACAAAGCTTCTTTCAAAGGAAATAAATCAAGACTTTAGATGCAAACAAGCTCATTTTCAAATAAAGTCTTAAGTTTTAGTTTCAAAATCGGTTTTAACACCCACCAAAATCAATATGTTTTAGTTAAAACTAGTCCAATCTTAATTTTGGTCAAATTATTTTTTAATTTTTTTAGCTATATTTTAACTTTAAATTTTAAAATACTAAATATTTTAAAATACAAAAAATTTATATACATATATTATTTTAAATTTATTAAATAAATAATTTTTAGAAAGAAAAATACTTAAAATATTAAAAAAATAAAATGGAGGAGCCTAGAATCAAATCCAAATTACTTTAACTCGAGCAAAATCTTATTACCAACGAGTACAATATCTACTTGCGCAATAAAAATAATATATAAAATCAAATACAATATAATTTGAAGTTTAAAATTGAATTTTTAAAGTGAGATATTGTAGGTTAGGCTAAAACTATGATGTTTTTATTGAAACTTGTAAATCATGATTTTATATATACACGAATACATATAAAAAAAACTATATTTTCATACCTAACACTTGACTTAAATCATCGTAGATGCAAAAAATGAGAATAAGTTGCTTTTGCTAAAGGGATGAACAAAGTGACAACCCAATGGAATTAGATTTTAATGTGGTTATAACAAGCAAATGCGACACCATCTTTACATTAAAAATATAATGTGTGCTCCAAAGAAAAATATTTATTTATTTTTTGTATTTTCTCAATCAAGTTAAAGGCAAAGCAAAATCTAGAACATATAACCATAGTCAATTACGAGCAAGAATAGAAATTCTTTTCCTCGCATTATTGTTGTTCATATCTTAAATTAGCCAATAAGCGAGAGTCTTCTCTTATTGAGGATGGAGAGGAAGTACCACGTGGCGTACATGAGATCGAAGACGTTGTGAACGGATCACTCCTAAGAGCAGAAGATGAACATGGTGTGGACCTCAGCCTTCTTGGCCACATAAGCAGTGAGATTAAGTGCAAGGGTCAACAAGTCTAGCAATCTCAGTTTCTGACCGTACATGGACAACACCGTCAATTTGTTTGTTGTCGAGTCATCTCTTTTCCTATTACTACACAACTAAACAATACATAAAAAATTAGAAAAATATCAAATCTAGAAATAAACTATGATAAAATACGAAATCATAGTTAGAAATTGGACAAGAAGCGATAGAGGAGATGTCACCGTGGAGAGAGATCATGATGTGAAGTCCGTGAAAAGAAAAGGGAAGAGAAATCACGAGCGAGAGCCGATAATAATACTGGACAGTGAGAACACAGGACAGGATGCAAGCGATCGCAGGAAGGATGCAGGCGATCTCGAGTAGGGATGGATGTGTGATCTCAGTTGGTTTGCCAGAGGAAGAAGAGAATGGCTACTTCAACTCTAAATTGCTCTTTTTTAAAAAAAAAAAATACAAACGCCATTACTAGTAGCAAGGGCTGATTTTTGAATGTTGTCAGTTCCGAGGGACTAACTGAAAAATACAAAAATAAAAGGAGGGTTTTCAAAAACATAGAAAATTTTCTGGAGGTTTAGAAATATTTCCTAAAAATAAATACCATGCCTAATAAAATAAATACCAAAAGTACCATGATATAGTTGATTATTAGACGTAAACGACCAAAATGTTCTGGCATAAATTACGAATAAACCTTTCCTGGTAGAAGATTTCAAGGTAGAAAACCAAGAGCACCGTAAAATATTCCCTAAAGTTTATAAAATTTAGAAAATTTACAAATTCATTATTGCATATGGATTGAATTTTTGAGGTGAAGAATAAAAATTCATTGTTCGTTTCGAGAGATTTGAAATTCCAAATGTAAAGTTTGAATAGTAAAAATATTTCAAAATCATGATTTGGGTTATGACTAAGAGCTATGCATTTGGTTCAAAATCGAATCAAATTGAACCAAATAAATCGAATTAAAATTTTTTATTTTAAAAATTTAAAAACCGAACCGAACTGAAATATCATAAAAATCGAATTAAAATCGAACCAAAATATTTTGTTTGGTTCGGTTTAATTGAAAATCGAAAATTTAAATCAATTTTATTTTTTCAATTTAAATTTAATTATATTCAAATTAAAATAAAAAATCAAAATCAAAACACATATTTATATTTATATATATATATATGTAATTCGGTTCGGTTCGGTTTTTACGGTTTTTTAAAATCAAAAATCGAAACCGAATTTTAAATTTTCTATTTTTCAAAATCGAACCGAACCAAAAATCGAATAACCGAACCGAATCAATTATTCACTTTTAATTTAACTAATTTATTCGGTTTGAACCGAATACTGTAAGGACCTAATTATGACCAAACTTAGTGAATCACAAATCCATCATTTCAAATTCACAGTTCCAAATTCATGTACACAAACAGGCCCTCGGCTCCTCAAGTGACTGTAATTTCATTTTGTTCCCTCGTGTGTATATTAGTCATTATTATTTAATGAGGTTTTAGCAAATTGCCACCTTATTTTTCTTACTACTATGTAGACTATTTCATGATTAGTATTTTATTTAGTTTAATATGAAAAAATTATTATATTTTCATTTTTATAGCTAAGTGTAGAACCTATTTCTTTTTTAAGGACAGAGAATTTTAATTTCCCAACTCTATTTTTCTCATCACCGATCAACGAAATTGGGGGAAAAAAATTAATTTTTAGGACTTTTGTGTCCTAAAAAAAGGAATAAACAAATCAGGTAGTATGAGTTTTTACATTTAAATTTAAAAAGCTGGAGACATAATAGATTTTTATATTAAATGACATATTAAAAAATAAATAAAAAATATTGAATAAGATGTTCTTGTTTTTATATTTTTTTAATAATACAAGTTATTTAACATTTTAAAAAAATATTTTTTGTAATTTTTTTAACACTATAAGTGATTTTTTGCAAAAACTTCTTACATCTCCCTTGTTATATATGAATTATGATGTACAATAATATTCTATGTCTCTAATGCAAATCCTTTCTATTTTGCTATGTTTCAATCCTTTCGCATTGAGAGATTGAGAAAGGTTGAACTATATATCAGTTAGAAAAGACGACAAAATAAATTGCATTACTTGTATAAGATGGAGGGGCTTGAATCTGGTCGCACACTATTTTTAAAAATTGAAATTTCAAATATCTCAATGAAGACACTGTTTGATTGGTAAAAAATAAAAAATAATGATTGAAAGTGAGATACTAATTTTGTCTATTTTTAATATTTAATTATTTATAAATTAATTCTTAAAAATAAATCTACTTTTGATTTTTTTTAATCACTTTTGATCTAAAAGTAAAAATTAGACTAAATTTTACTTCTATATTTTTAGTTTCAAATGACTTTTGAAAACAAATTTAATGATATTTTGAATTATAATTGTTGACAGAGCCCAATTTACTACTAATTTCAATTTGGGAGGTTTCTTGAAATTTGATCTGCTAGGACACCTCTCTGTTGACCTACATCAAGAAAAGCCTATGAAAAAACTGTCGAAAACTCTCCAACGATGATCGTTCTGATATTCAAGTTAGTTGAGCCTTTAATAATAAGTGTCATTAAGGATTTAGACATTAGTCATTACCTCCCCAGTTATTCTGCTATTTATAGACTATTCAAGGATTTGGTGTATCAAGATTCCGTAATTTTAGGCAATCACTTTAGTAGATTTTTCATAATAATAGCTATCAATTTTCAGATTCTTCGAGATTGACTTCTTGAATTTGGTCCCAAAATTATTTGATATTAGCCATGATTCAGCCGAGACATCCGGGGTTGATCATGACTTAGCACATATCTCCTATAGTATTGCAGACCCGACATGGGTTCATCGCTAGCTGAGGACACCAAGCTCTTCTTGGTTCAGTACAAAGGTGAGTGTTCCCTACTTTAGATGTATGAGTCCGTAGACATTCCCTGAACTTGGCTCTCATTGACTTCGGAGAGTTTAGTTCAGCTTGGAGGTTCAAGAGTTGGTCCTTGGTCACCTTAGCGGATGATTTTGGACTTGGTTCACACCTGATTTGGATTTATCGAATTAGTCCTTCTAATCTGGTATATCATCAGTGCCCTCAACTCTAGACCTCATCTCATAGGTTTAGGGACTTGAGTTTCTTAGCTTTCTTTTGGTGACCATTGAGTAATTCAACCTTTGATCACCTTAACCAAGATAACTTGGGTCACAACTTTTTCTTTATAGAAGTAGGGCATCAACAGCCATGACTCATGGGAAATAGCACCATTACTTTATCTGATGCACCATGATGTAAGGTGTTGATCTTAGTGATGCCTAGGAATGCAAGCTACCATTTTGTCAAATTCTACGCAATTATTAGGGTTTTATTTCTTCTTGAAATGATGACTTGAAGTCACCCACTCACTTATCGAGGTGACACCTTGCACGCCTCATGATCTCTCTGCTTGAGGTAGTTTATGGTTGAATAAGAACATATGTCACCAAGAATCTTAGTGAGAGTTTCAAATATTGTGCCTTATGGACTTCGTCAGCTCAAATTGAGCCATGTGGAGGCTATCCAATTAAGTGACGAATATTATATAAGGGGTATTGTGTTCTTTTACTTTTACTTTAGTGATTTCACGATTCATTGATTTCCTCCTTGTACATCCTTATTCTCCATTGGCATCCATACTCTTCAATGGCATCCTCCTTCGCTCTGTCTAGTTCTGAAAGAGGGTCCTCTAGCATAAAGAAGGATGTAGGGTTGGCAGACCCTTCCTCAAAGAGGTCTTTGACCCTCCGAGCTACTCTTACACCATCCTCCAGGGGCTAAGATCTTGCACCCTAGCCAAAGGAAATGTGAGGCAGCCTTGTTTGCCCAACCATTGCATCATCTACCTTGAAGCTCGCTACGTCTCTTGCCACACCTTCCACCATGAGAGCTAGCTCCCAGTTTGTAGGGCACACCCCTCAAAAGTTGCAACCATCTTGCACTCGCCTTCAAGTGGGTTCCCTCATTTAATCCTTTTTATTCTATTCTTAATAATCCAAACGTAAGTATTTTGCTAAATATTTCTAAAGTGAGGGTCTAGATTTTTGAGTCTACCCTCTGAGAGGAAAACCTTGAGCAGTTGGTTAACATATTTGGCTTCTCAACCGAAACTGACATAGACTTGTGGGGATCGAAGGAGGATAGTAAAAACCCTTAGGGAGGATTTTGGGTTTGAATTTAGCACCTACTAGGAGATGTTCATGAGCGAGCTTAGGTACCATATAGATGCCTTTACTAGAGATGTTCTGAAAGAGTAGGACCTAGCTCAGAACCAAATTATGTCAAATGCCATGAAATTCATCTTGGCTTTCCTAACCTTAGCTACCTCCAAAGGTTGTCCACCATCCATAGAAATATTTAGGGATGCCTTCAAGAGATGTCAAGGGATATCGAGGCTCCAATATCAGGAATTGATGGTATCTTTTAAGGGCCATCATGTAAGGCTTTTCTATGTTGTCCCCGATCTTGCATGATATTGTCCCTAAGCACCTATAACTTGTAGCCCACCCGACTCTAGGAATTTTATTTTTTTAGCTCTTTGGAAAAAGATCTCAGTCTCAACTCTTACACTTTGTCAATATGAGAATAAAGACAATTGCAATCAATCACGAGTACAATAGCGTGCCACTAGCCTACAGGCCCATCGGGCCTTATAATCTCCTCTCCTCAAGGACTCAGCGTCCTCACTAAGTTAGCCCATACCACTGAAGAGGTGTGAAATGACTCTAATACTACCATATGACACTCATGACCCAACATGATATTGTCTTTGGATGTCTATGGCTTGCAGCCCATCTGACCCCAGGATTTTGTTTCTTTTGGCTCTCCAAGAAAATGACCTCATTATTGGGTCTATGACAATTATTATGTTTAGTCCATCTCAACTCCTATACTTTGTTGATATGGGACTAAAGACAACTGCTGCCAGTCACCAGCCTCGCAGCCCGCCCATTAGCCAACAGGCCCACCGTGCCTTACATTTTCTCTAGGGTTGGAACTTTTTCAAAAGTAGGGAAATCCTTTCTTTCATAGGGCTGACCTTGAAATCTCTCCCGAAGTCCACCAACACCTAGTGTCCTTGGCCAAAGAGGTAGAGAATGTTAGGTCGGTCCCTGCATGGTTTGACAAGGCCTTTGGAGGAACACGGTCTATCCATTGCTCAAGTGGGCAGTACGAACCTTGGCCCTCACATCTCAGGTTCACTTCCTATTTCAAGTTTTACCTCAATTTTAATGATATGGTAATGTGATGTTGCATTATAGGGATTGTCGAGCTCTCCTTCATGAATGAGTTTCTGAAGGAGCAAGAAGGGACCCCCCGGGAGTCGTCAGCTTCAACCACTTGAGTGAAGCTAGCTGAGCCCAAGGCTCCTGCCCCTCCCCCAATGGCGGCTCAAAGCTAAGGAAAGAGGAAGAAGAAGGAGGGGAAGAGCCGAGGCACAAGCAGGAAGTGAGCACGAAAGAAGCAAGTACCCACTTGTTCCTTCTCTCCACTATCCTGAACTGCTACCTTTAAGGATGGCGCTAGGTCACTGACTCATTGTATGATGAAGAAAGTTGATCATGGCAAGGGAGCTGCCCCAACTTCTGCTCCCTCTCTGATGCACTCCTAGGAGTAAGGGCATCAAGGTGCCCTGAAGGAGGTCAATGATGAGGAGTACTTTCTTGATGACTTTAGGGATAGTGCCAACTCCTCCATCACTAGGCTCCCTATTGACAAGCTCTTTTTAAAGGAAGCCAGATCTTGTTCCAATGTAAATTTGACTAAACTTGTCTCTTTCAATTTTCCTCTTCCTTCAGTGTCCTAACCTTTAGTTCAGTTACAGGTCATGCAATTTTTTTTTCACTATGCAAGATGTCATTTTTATGAAGCTCAGAAGGAGGTAGCATTTGAGAAGAGTGAGGCCAAAGAGGGGGTGAATCTTCTTCATTCTCAACTTGAGTCCCTCAAGTATAATATGGAGAGTGCAAAGAAGAAGTTGGAGGAAGAGAAGAACCTCCTCGTGGTCGAGCATGACTCGGCCCTATCTAGCCTAGAGGCCCTGAAGACCCAATACCAATCCAACTTGGATGATGCCATGACCTAAGCAGTTGCCACATTCCTCCAGAGTACTCAACACATGAATGCCTTGAAGATGATGAGAATGCAAACCATCTCAGACTTCAGCTAGTGATGAGTATCTTCAAGCCTGTGCCAAGCTCTTCCCCAATAGCTTTACAAAGGACTACCTCATTTGTTGGTCTTCCAAGCTAAGCCCACCCAAAAGCATTGTAAACGCTTCAAACCAAACTATGGTAGGCATGAACTCACTTAGTCAGTTTGCCACAATGCCTTATTCAAATGAAGTTAATCGTCAACATGCTCAAAGTTGTCAACCACACTTTTAAACTATACCCAAACCCCTAAGCTATTGATGATGCCACCAAATCAAATAAGTTAAATACCAACACACAAAAAACCATTGGCTATACTTCAAACTAGTCAACCTCATAAGTAGTTGACAATGCGCCTTTCAAACTAGTCAACCCAAGAAGCAGTTGATGGTGCACCCCTGAATGTAATCAATCCCAGAAGTTGTTAACAATATGCCTAACTCCACAAGCCATTGGAGATGCTACTAAACTAAAGAAGTTAATTACCAACACCCTCGAAGTTGTTGGTCACACTTCAAACCTATACCCAACTCTGTCAGCCATTAGTGATGCTAACAAAGGAAAGAAGTTAATTGCCAACACAATGAAAACTATCAACCACTCCTCAAAGCTATACCCAACTACATAAGCCATTGGTGATTCTACCAAATCAAAGTAAGTTAATTGCCAACACTCAAAGTCATTGGTCACACTTTGAATTTAGTTAACCCCAGAAGCTGTTGACAATGCATCTTTCAAGCTAAGCCAACCCAAATGCATTAGCAGAGATGCATTGGCAACACTTCAAATCAAAGCAAACTAAAGTATACTTGAACTCACCTAGTTAGTTAGCCAAAATGCTTTATTTAAATCAGGTTAATCGCAAACATGCTCATAGCTATCATCCATACTTCAAAGCTATACCTAATCCCCTAATCCCCTAATCCATTCGTGATGCTACCAAATCAAATAGTTAACGATGCACCCTTTTAAGCTAGTCAACCCCAAAAATTATTAATGGCATGCCCAACTCCACAAGTTATTAGAGATGCTACCAAACCAAAGAAGATAATTGCAACACATTCAAGGTTTCCAGCCATGCTTCATAGCTATACCTAACTTGATAAGTCATTGGTGACATTACCAAACTAAAGAAGATAATTGCCAATACACTCAAAATTATTGGCCATGCCTCATAACTATATCCAACTCCATAAGAGGCTGGTTACATTATCAAATCAAAGAAGTTAGTTACCAATGCTCAAAGTGATTGGTCACACTTCAAAGTTAGTCAATCTTAGAAGTTATTGATGATGTATCTTCTAAGCTAAGACAACCTAAAAGCATTGGCAACACTTCAAGTGAAACCAAACTAAGGTAGGCTTGAACTTGTTTAGTCAGTCAGCCACTAAAGAAGATAATTGCCAACACACTCAAAATTATTGGTCATGCCTCATAGCTATAACCAACTCCATAAGAGGCTGGTTACATTACCAAATCAAAGAAGTTAGTTACCAATGCTCAAAGTCATTGGTCATACTTCAAAGTTAGTCAATCCTAAAAGTCATTGATGATGTATCTTCTAAGCTAAGCCAACCTAAAAGCCTTGGCAACACTTCAAATCAAACCAAACTAAGATAGACTTGAACTTGTTTAGTCAATTAGCCACAATGCCTTATTCAAATGAAGTTAATTACCAACATGACCACACATTAAAGCTATACTCAACCCCTATGCCAATTGGTAACACTAACAAATCAAAGAAGTTCAATACCAACATGCTCAAAGTCATTGACTATACTTCAAACTAGTCAACCTTATAAGCAGTTGATGATGTGTTTTTCAAGCTAATCGATAGTAGAAGCAATTGATGATGTACCCTTGAAGGTAGTCAACCTCAGAAGTAGTTGATGATACGCCCTTTCAAACTAGTCAACCCCAAAAGCTATTGAGGACATGCCCAACTCCACAAGCCATTAGAGACGCTACCAAACCAAAGAAGTTAATCACCAACACGTTCAAAGCTATACTGAACTTCATAAGCCATTGGTGATGCTCCCAAACGAAAAAAGTTAATTGTCGACATGCTCAAAGTTGTTGGCTATACTTCATACTAGTCAACCCTTGAAGCTATTGATGACACACGCCTAAAGCTTGTTAACCCTAGAAGCAGTTGATGACGTATCCTTTCAAGCTAGTCAACCCCAAAAGTAGTTGATAATAAAATTTTTGAAGTTATACCTAACCCTATAAGCTATTGTTGATGCTCCCAAACAAAATGAAGTTATTGTCAATGCTCAAAGTTATTGAAGACACTTCAAACTTTTCCTATTCCCTTCTACATCCTATCAGATGATGCCATCAACACCTGCCAAAGACCGACTCGATTTGAATTAGATGTCATGTGGTCTAGTGATGGGGGAGTAGGGTAGCAACACATATCAATATTTCTTCTCCATTCTTTTTTTTCTTTATTCCTTTCATATTTTCTCTAAATCCATATTGAAATTCATTGTAAAATAAGGGTATACTCTTACTTAAACCATGTACCATCTTTCTTAAAATCAATCAAATAGTGCTTTCTTATTTTCCTTTTTTTTATCTCTATTTTATTAGCTAGGTTTTCAGCTTTAGGAAGTCATGTTCCCAAACACCTGAGAGTATACTTCAAATTAAAATAAATTTTAATTTGTGATTCAAAATTACTCTCTAAGGTTTTCGCTATCACAGGTGGTCAATTTTGATCCAAAAAATTTTGGCACACCTAGTGAGATTTGACTTCTCCTCCAAGTGAAGAAACCTAATTAATACGATAGAGACACTGATACTATAAAATTATGATTGAAGATTGATTAATTGTGTTCTCCTTTGTAGAAGAAAGAATTAAATGGTAATAACAAAGAACATCTCCATCCCAAGATATACCATCATCTTGCAGGCAAGATCAATTGTGCATTTACCTTTGTTAATAGTTACTACAAAAGCAGCTAAAATGCAAATCAAGTTTGGGACTACCTCTGAGGTCATCCAGTTCAAGAAGGCACTTGCTATTATACTAACTGAGCTTGTCATCATGCAAAATCAACCTATTTCTTGCCTTCCATAAAAGGGAGTGAGGCCCAATATCATCATCTCTAATGAGAAGGATTGTTTGGATGGAGAGCTAAAAGCCATACCTTAACCAAAAAGGATATCAATCTGCCAAAGGTTAGGACCGAAGGGAAGCTCAGTTTTTAGTCACCTTCACCCAACTCCTCACGGGGGAAATCAAAAGCAAATCCAAATATGGACATCAACAAAGGAGATCTCATCTTGGTTGTCACAAGTAAAGGGAAAGATGTTGGAATTTTCATCCAACTTGGGAAACCCACCCCTCAAATGAAGTTGGTCATTAGCATTCCTAGCTTCAACTTCTTTGCTCTATTAAGTAATTTAGAGAAGAGCAGGAGCAAATCACAGGGGGCAAAGTCTTGTCCCAAAACTATGGTAAAATGACAAATCACCAAACAAAGCCACAAGTGTTATCGTAAAGCTATAACCCAATACAAGGGTTCGCTAAGGAGACCACCCATACTGTTAGAGTTATTTCATATCATGATTCTGAGAGGGACCATGAGCCCACACTCTAGCTGTTCAAAAGCTAAAAGAAGGCTTCCTAAGTGAGGTTTGTGAACCAATTCTTGCTACCACACTAAAGAGAAGGTATGGAAATTCACTCCATGAGTGGACTCTTGAATGAGATGACTTAAGACATAGACCATGATATTCTGATAGAAGCCTTGTTCATAATTGAAAGCTTTAATTAAGAAGTGACCATAAAAGCATTGCAAGAATAGCTGAGATAGCAAAATAAAGAGAAAGACGAAGCTCATAAAAAGTTCATGGAGTTAATGGAGATGATGCTACAAATGAGCCAGAAACTTGATAAGTTAGAATGATCTCAATAGCCATCTCAAGCAACAAAGGTGACAGATGGCAAATCTCCTATAGATGAGATCCACAAAATTATTGGCGCCTCACAAGCACCTCCTCCAGTAAGGGATACCCTATCCCCATTTTAGGGATCCTTGACAATATAGAACTCCCAAAATACTACAACAATATGTACAATGAAGGCAACTGCATAGTTAAGACAAGAAAGTGAAATAGGTAGGGTAAATACCGTAGCCATCATGACTGAGTGCTATATCCCAAAGGCTATACAGTGCCTAGTTTCAAACAATTTAATGACATGGGTAATCTTGAATAGCACATATCTCACTTTGTGACTCTATTTGGAGATCCAAGTAATAACCCCTTATTGTTATTCTACCAATTTTCAGCAATCTTGAGAGGAGTAGCATTCAAATGGTATGCTAGTTTACAACCAAAATCCACACAAACTTGGGCACAAATGAAAGAGGCTTTTCGAATCAGGTTTGAAGAAGTCATCAATAAAGTGATCATTGTAGACCTTGTCTTAAAACCAAAATGTGATAATGAGTTAATTCTGGATCATATCACATAATGGAGAAATCTTAGCATTAAGTGTGAACAATCTATTAGTCAATTTGAGGCAGTAAACCTAGTACTTGGCAACATAAGAAGAGAATGGATAGTACCTATCTGAGCACCTCTTCTATCCACAGCTTCTAAGACCTCATCATGCAAGTCAAGAATCTAGAAAGAATTGGCTCACCAATCTTATCTAGTTCACAAAGCTTCAAGCTAGAAAAAGATAAGGCAAAGCATAGGGAGTCTTCAAAAAATGTGAGGGCTACATTTACAGCAACTGAGAAAAAAAAATCTCCAAACCCCACCATGAGCAAGGGTAATCCTCAGAAGTCACCAACTCTTGAAGGAGATTGAGAGGTGAAACGATCTAATGATTTTCAATAAGGACTCAGAAGAAATATTCTTTCAAAAGAGAAAGAGTAGGTAAAATCCTTCAGGATGCCCTGAAGTTAGGCCTCCAATTGCTAGAATCCAAATGCTAGGCTAGGCCAATAAAATAGATCACCCAAACTATTATTCTTACCATAGAGTTTTGGGGCATACTATTGAAGACTGCTATGTGTTCAAGGATTGGGTTAAGAAGTCATGCTGAGAAGGCAAGCTAACTCTCTAAAAAATAGTCTTACTCGAAATGCCCACCGAACACATCAATCATATTACTATGTTTGAGGACCATGAACCATTTGCTGAAATCCTCTTTGAGGAAGAAGCACAACGTACCCCTAAACAAGGGTACTTATGGAGCGTCTACATTTCAAAAGGCTAAAGAAACTGATGAAGAAAATAACTAGAAACCTTAAATAGCCTGGGATAGTGATGAAGAAAGCCTCATCAGAGCGAACTACCTTACCTACTCAAAGCATCAAGAAGAGAAAGAACAGAAGTAAGAAGTAGAAGCTGTTTCAGCCAAATAAATATGATGCCTATAAATCAGTCATCCGAGAATATATTGATGCTCTAGATTAATATGTTCAAGGAGAAAGAAGCCAAGTAACTCTTAAAGAATTCTTCTCTAACAAGCTCAAAGCTTTACTAGAAGACCCTGATGCAAAAAATGAAAAAGTAAACTCTCAGTAACTAAATCTTCTGTGATATTTACTATTATAGGTTTGCAACCAAGCCAATCCCCACCCATCACTTCAATGATGAGGAAATTTAGGGTGCAAGGCAAGAAGTAAATACATTCACTAGGGATGTTACTAATGAAATGAGAAATCTCATAGGTCTCCCCGAGGGCTACTCTCAAGATGATTATCTTAGAGAGTGGTTCGCCATGAGTATGACTATAGCATGCTCAAACTATAGTTAGATACTATGAAAAAGCTAACTACAACTAACATGAGGTTTGTCAGGGGGCAAATGCAAATGCTGAATGAGCATATGAAGGCTATAGCTTTTCACATGAAAAGTATGAAAAATACAATTACCCATGCACTGTTTGAAAGTTGAGAGGATGGAGAAGGTGCTAGCAAAAAAGCTAAAGCTATAAAAAAAATATCTTAGGGGTGGTGAGAAATCACTTACCAACTCTTCTCAAGATCAGGATGACTACTTGTGCCACTTACACCAGAGATGGGTCAATAAAGCTAGGCTATCAAAGAGGATTATCTAAGTTTATGACCTCTTGTCATATGGTGACTCATACATTTGAGGTGAATGCCAACAAGAAGTTGCTATCCCAGCCTCTATCAGGCAATCTAGTAATAAATGCTTAACCCATTAGGTTTGATGAGGTCCTAGTCCAAGAATCTATGAAAAGATATGCTTTGCCAACTTTATAAAAATTATGTATACAAGGCACAGACAATGAATATGACTTCATGTCTAACTCAGAATAACTTTATGACTACTTCAGAAGACCCTACACCAGTAAACACCAAAGGAAGAACTAGGCATTTCAGGAGAGGATCAAACAAGCTAATGTTTAGGCTCATTCTGCCCTTGCATCAAGCCAATCTGAATATCCATAGAAGAAATATCCTAATTATAAAGTCCTGAAGAAAGTTATGCTAGTAGATGAAGTAGAAAGGTTCATCTAGAGAGTCTCTGAAAACCTCTCCGCAAGAAAATCTCACATGCCAAATTCAAATATTGAATGGGACAATTATCAGTTAGTCACATCCTCCAAAGACATTTAGCAAACTACTAACTAGAGGCAAGGGTCAACTACCTCCTATCGCATGATAAGCCTTGAGAGTGATTCCAAAGATGAACCTTATTGGTCTAATGATGCCATATTTCAACTAAGGAGAGCAAACCAGGTACAACTCTAAGGTAAAAAGGTATTACCTCCAAGACAAGCTCCAATGTCTAGGGATGAGAATATCCCAAAGACAAGGGAAAGGAAATTCAAATAAATGAGGTCGTTGAGCCTTGGCAAGCTAAACTTATACTTAAAAGGTGGAATACAACATAGCACCCCACTTCAATAAGATCTCTGCTATGCTAAGTGTGTTTGAAACCTTGATGATGTCATAAGAACTCAGGGATATACTAGTGCACATCTTATAGAATCCAACTAACTACCAAGCACACTTTGTTGAAGAGCAGATGAATGGGTCTTTGCGTGCACGCCAAACTCCCACCATTACCTTCATAAATAATGACCTGATACCTAGAACAACAGACTATAACAAACCATTATATGTCATAAAAAATAGTGATGAGATCAAGATCAATCAAATCCTAATTAACCCAGATTTCTCAGTCAATTTGATGACTCTCCAATCTCTAAGAGCTCTAACTTTGGATGTATGTCACCTACGTCTGAGATTATAACCATACTAAAATTTAATCAAAATAGCCAAAGAGCTCTGGGAGCCATAACTATCTCTTTGAAAGTAGGTAAGTTGATCACAGATGCCAAGTTTTATGTGATCGATATGGATGCATCATACAAAGCGCTACTAGGGAGACCGTGGCTACATGAAAAATAAAATAGTACCATTAATCCTACATCAATACTTCAAATACTTTGAGGATGGTAATGAACACCGAATTGACAGAGATGTACACCTTTCTTATATTCATGAGGTACATTATGATGATGCAAAATACTATTAGACATCCGACACTGATAGGGGGTCTACTTCCATTATAAGGTACATTATATGAGCATCAATGTCATGGAAGAATTAATAATTTTTTACATTCCTCTATGATGTAAAGGAAAAAGGAAAATACTATTGTACAAGAAAATCCCTTGTGTTCTAAGCATACATAAAACTTGAGGACTGAAAATCTAGCGAATGATGGTGACCATCAAATAGTAGTCATGCCTAAATATTTCTAAGACTAGCTTTATCAGATAATTAACAAATCTGGATGTGGACATCCACGAATAAAGAGGGAGATTTGTTTCTTTAAGAATCTATAGGATCCACCCCAAGGACATGCATACAATCCTAGAGGAGGAAATAAGAACACCAAAGGACTAGGCTATATTACTCCAAACACCCACATGTGTCTTATGGTCACCATTAGAGCTCTCACCAATAATCAATATGATCAAATGATATCAATACCCCCTAACATGTGCACCAAGGTGTCATGACTTTTTAGACATCACAAAAAGATGGCATTCTTGACATAATTCATTAGAACCAAAAGAAAGGGGGCATGACGCAATTGACATGATGAATCACTTGGTGAAGAAACAATCCTCAAACTAAAAGAAGCCCCACCAAAACTTAAGATGGGTTCGGCGGCAGGGGGGGGGGGGTGTAAACCACAATCGATGAATTGATGGAGATCAACCTAGGCTCAGAGGAAGACCCCAAGCCAGCTTTTATTATCACTCAACTTTTAGAGGAAAGCCAAGCCCAACTTAAAGCTATGCTTCAATAGTACATTGACTACTTTGCATGGAGCTATGAGGAGATGCCTAGATTAGATTCTACAGTTGCAGTCCACAAATTGGCCATCAATCCCGAGCTTCCACCTATCAAACAAGCACCTAGGAATATGAAACTTAACCTAAAATAGAAGGTGATAGAAAAAATGAAGAAACTAATCAAAGCATGCTTTATCAAAGAGGAAAAATACCAAGATTGTGTGGCAAGCATTATGCCAATCAAGAAAAAGAATGACCAAATTCCCATTTGTGTGGACTTCAGGGACTTAATAAAGAATTTTCAAAAGATAATTTTCCATTGCTAATAATGGAAATCATGATTGACAACACAGTCAACATTGAAATATTCTCTTTCATCTATGATTTTTCAGGCTATAACCAAATCAAGATGCATCCTGATGATGAGAAACATATGGCCTTTCAAACATTGATTGACATTTATTGCTACAAGGTAATGCTCTTTGGGCTCAAGAATGCAGGCACCACTTATCAAAGAACCATGACTCAAATCTTTGATGACCTCATACACTAGTTAGTGGAATGTTATGTGGATGACCTGGTGGTCAAAACTAAGTCCAAAGACAGGCATGCCCAAGACCTAAGAGTGGTATTCAACTGCCTTAGGAGATATAATTTAAAGATGAATCCTATAAAGTGTGCTTTTGGGGTATCATCAGGAAAATTCTTCAGCTTTATTGTCAAATATCAAGGGATTGAAATTGATCTATCTAAGATCAAAGCTATCTTGGATATGCCACCACCCGACAATTTAAAGTAATAGAGATTGTTCCAAGGCCAACTCACATATATAAAAAGATTCATTTCAAACTTCTCTAAAAAATGCAAGCCTTTTTTCAAGTTGATGAAGAAAAACACTCAATTCATTTAGGATCAAGACTACCAATAGGCCTTTGAAGAGATCAAGTAGTATCTCTTAAAACCACTAGTTTTGGCCACACCTCTACCCAATAAACCCTTAATTCTCTATATGGCAGCAATGGAAGAATCCCTAGTGGTACTTCTTGCCTAGAATAATGAAGAGGGTAAAGAAAATATATTCTACTATTGAGGAGAATGCTAATAGAGGCAGAAAGGAACTACTTCCCCATCAAAAAGCATTATCCAGAGCTTATATTTGTGGCCAAGAAGCTGAGGCATTATTTACTTTCTCATCAAGTCATTTGAATATCAAAGATTGATCCCATAAACTACCTAATGACTAGGCTTGTGCTCACTAGGAGACTAGCAAAATGCGCTTTAATCCTTATGGAATACGATATCAAATTCACTCTCCAAAAGGTGGTCAAAGGGCAAGCCCTCACTGATTTTCTCATAACTCATCTAGTACTAGACAATTCTCCTTTGAGTTGCGAGCTCCCTAATGAAGAAATTCTTTTGGTTGAAGAAGGGGAACCTTACTTGAAGCTATACTTTGATGGAGCATCATCCATCAAATCAAGGATCAGATTAAAGCTTTCGCAAGTCAAAGCAAGTATTGGACTCATTTATGTCACTCCGAATAGGGTTATTTTATAATACTCCTATTCCCTCTTAAAACCATGCACAAACAATAAAGCTAAATATGAAGTCCTAATTACAAAACTGAAAATGACCCTCCATATGGAAATATTATGGCTACATATTTTTGGTGATTCACAACTGGTTATCAGCCAAGTCTAAGGTAATATAACATATCCAAACTCTTAAAATACCATGAAAAGGTTCAAGAGCTTATAAAGCAAGTCCTACACCTCCAAATAATTAAGGTTTCTCGGTCCATCAATGTGCAAGCTGACTCCTTAGCCAAACTACCCAAGACACTAGCTGACCTTGATCAAGAAGAAATTCTAATCACAGTTTGTAGTAGATAAATGATAAGCTCAGTCTTTAGCATCAAGTACGAGAGAACTAAATCTAAATTAGTACAAGAGGCCATAGATTGGAGAGCGTCATTCATCAACTACTTCAAAAGTGGAGAACTCCCATAAGATAAATCCATATGGACACAAGTCAAAAAGAGGGCCGTGTGCTTTCTTCATATCAATAACACTCTTTATAGAAGGTCCTTTGATCAACTACTTTTGTGCTGTCTCTCAGATAAAGAGACCAAAGAAGTTATGTATAAAATGCATTCCAGGGTCTGTGGGGCTTATCAATTAGGCCCAAAAATGATGATGAAGATTAAACATATGGACTGCTATTGGCCCACGATGGTGAGAAATTACATTAAATATGTGAGAAGATGTCACCTATGCCAAATTCACAATGACTTCATTCATCAACATCCAAATCCTCTATATCCAACAATGTCTTCATAGTCCTTCAAGGTATGGGGTACAAACATCATTGACCCAATTGAGCCATCTTCTTCTAGAGGCCACCACTTTATAATAGCAGCAACTGACTATTTCTCTCGATTAGCTGAAATGATTCCATTGAAAGAGGTAAGAGAGGATACTGTTATCTCTCAAAGGATCATTTCTGATAATAGACCATCCTTCAGAAGCTTTAAGATATGATGATTCACACATCATCACAAGATAGATTAAAGATATTCATCTATCTACAATTCAAGAGCCAACAGACTCACTGAGACATTCAACAAGACTATCTCCAAGATCTTGAAGAAAGTTGTTGTCAGAAATAAGAAAAACTAGCAAGAAAAGCTTGCTGAGGCACTATAGACCTATTGCACCACATACCAAACCCCACTAAATCAATGCTATATGCATTAATTATTCAAGACTAAGGCAATCTTGCCACTGGAAGTGCAAATCCCCTCTCTAAATATTATCTTGTAAGAAGAAATCATAAGAAAATATGGTGTTCATCTTCGTCTTAATGAGCTAGACTCCTTGGATGAAACAAGGTTCATGGCCGAGCAAAATCTTGAAATGTATTGAGCACAAATGGTCAAGGCCTACAACAAAATGGCTCAGTTTAGATCCTTCCAGAAGGGAAAAATAGTCTTAGTTTTGAGAAGATCCATAATCCCAAATCAAAATAAGAGAGACAAGTTTGAGCCTAATTGGAAGACACTTATAATATCCAAAGGATATTTGAAGGAGGATCCTACTAACTGATCAATGACAAAGAGAAAAGGCCTATGCCACCAATCAATGGTCAATTCCTCAAAAAGTACTATGTCTAAGCCCTAGGGACAATAATAATAACAACCAAAAGTGCCTATGTTTTGTCTATAATGAAATGTCTAACTTTCTCAAAGAGGAATGCTTAGTCAAACATGCACTCTATGTTTCTCAAGTTAAAACATAAACACAAAATTTTATCCATTTTGTGTGACAATCATATCCACATTCCATAACATACTAAGTTCATTTTCACGTGATAAATTAAGTCCACTTCTAAGTGGCAAACCAAGTCCACTTCCACATGACAAATTAAGTTCATTTCTACATGACAAATTAAGTCCACTTTTACGTGGCAATCAAGTCTACTTCTACATGACAAATCAAGTCCACTTCAACATGACAAACTGAGTTCACTTTTATGTAGCAAATCAAGTCCATATTACGTGGTAATTAAGCTTATATCTATATGGTAAATCAAGTCTACTTTTATGTGATAGATGAAATCCACGATCATGTGGTAAATTAAGTCCTCTTTTTGTTGTAAATCAAGTCTACTCTTTTTGGCAACACAAGTCTATTCCCACATGGCAAATTAAATCCATCGTTATATGGCAAGTCAAGTTCACCTTTGTATGGTGATTTAAACCTATATAGCCAAGTCTTTGGAACATGATATGGAAGCAAGTACTCAAAGTTTATTCACACCCTCTCCTCTCATCAGAACTCGAGAAGAGACTATGAAGAGGGCAATTTGTTTAAGGTGATTTTTCCCACAATCAAATTTGATTGAAATATATTTAAAATTGAGACTTGTATGCCACTAAATTATAGCTCAAATATGGGTTGTCAGTCATACTTAAATTGCACCCAAGTTTAATTAAAAATTGAGCCCAATTTAGATCAAAATTATTAAAGAATTCAAGATCAAACTAAAGTGGGCTGAGTGGGCTAGATTTTTAGACCAAAATTAGACCCAAGATCTATCTAAAATCTAGACCAAAATGACAAAAATATAAGAATTTTATAAATAAGTTTTTAAATTGAATAAATCTTCATAAATGGATCGTTAGCTAGATTCTTTCTATAAATAGGTTCCTAGAATAAGAATTTTGTAGAAAAGTCCAATAAAATCCTAAAATAATAAATCAATCCCACAAAATTTATAGTTTGTAAATAAACCTCTCAAAAGATCGATAATTATAATTTAATCCTTACTAAATCCAAAGTTTATAAATAAACTCTCCAAAATTTTATATTTGTAAATAAGTCCCTATAATTTTAACTTTCACAAATAAATTTCTCAAAAATTTTTATTTATGAATAAGTCCAAATTTTGTTCAAAAAGAACCCTGAAAGTTTCAAAATTTTATAAATAAATTATTTTTATAAAAGCCCCCTATAAAATTATAAAATTATAATTTAGTCTAATTTTTTAAAAAAGTATAAATAATTTCTCTATAATTTTAATGTCTAGGATGAGTACAACTTTCAAGTTATCATCATTTATAACAAACAAATTTATCCATATCTCTTCACAAGCTCATCCAAACTCAAGATAAGTCATATCTATATTTATTTACATCCATATTCACCATTCAAAAATTCAAATAAAAAGGAGATCATTTTTAGCCCAACTTCATCTCTTTGTGTCCTATATAAACCTATTGACCTAAAAAAAAAGAGTAGAGATCATAAATTAGAGGAAAGATTAGAGAGAGCGAGACAGAAGAAGGAAAAATGTAAGCTATTGTATTATCTCTTGTTCTTCTTTCTTTCTTTTCTCTCTAGCTTCCTTTCTGTAAGGACTTCATTGCTATGTTCTATCTCCGGTGGCCTCATCTGAGTGTATTGCCTTACTCTGCCTTGTGCCAAATCCCAACCACTGCTTGGAGCCTAACTGCTTGCTTTGAGCTCCCCACCAGTGACTCCCCACGGATGAGATAACCCCTGGCCTTGGCTCCAGAGCTGCCTTCCCATTCCCATTGTTGCCACAATCCAAAACCTTGAGTCTCTTCTAGCAACCTCTTGGAAGAAGAAGCCTCTGGCTAAAACCTTAGCTCATCCTCTTACTCACTTTAGCAAAAAAGTCTGCATCTCCAGCAATCTACTCCCTTCCCTCCAAATCTACGATGACTATCAATCCTACAACTACCTCAAGCATCATTTCAACAAGACCCTCAACCCATGCCTCCATCATGTTTGGGTACCCTCGACTTGGACCGCAAGGTGCACGTCTTCTCCACCTTCTTTGCTAACCTCACCTCCTCTAGTTTCATCTCCAACACCTCCTACACACTCTGCGTCAGTGCCTGCATGGGCTAGGAGGTTGCCATGTTGCGCCTGATTAATGTTAATAACTCCATTGATGTTGATCTCATCCCAATCCCACCCCCGTCTTGCCTTCGGGAAGCCATGTCAAATCTAGCCAAGATCCAACTGGATCCAACCTGGATTCAATAAAGAAGGGTATTCATTGAAGAAATGAAGAAGAATAGTAGAGAAAGGGGTTTTAGGTGAGATAGAAGAAGAAGAAATAGAGAGAAAAAATAATAATAATAAAAGATTATTATGCAAAAAAAGAAAAATTTGGCAAAAAATTAAAAAAAGGAAAAGAAGAGTTTATTCCCACAAAAAAGGAGAAAAAAAGACTTCTCTCACCTTAATTTTTGGCGAAATTTCATCATCATCATGGCCACTCTCAGTCCTTGGCATGATGATGGAACTTTATCAATATCGTGGCCAACTGCAATCCTTAGCATGATGATGAAACTCCACCCACCCCATGGCCACTTGCAGTCCCTCCAAGACGATAGCCTTTTAACAATGCTACGGCCACCTGTGGCTCCTTGAAGATGATAGACTCTTAACACTACTATGGCCACTCACGGCCCCTCTTAAAGATGGTGAAGCCTCGTTACACCAAGTCAGCCATCAAGCTTGCACTCAACTAGCTCTCAGGTTCACACTTGGCCAGCCTTCAGGCTCGCAATTAGCTAGCCTTTGAGCTCAGACCTCAGCCAACCTTCAGGCTAGCACCTCAGTCAGCCTCGAGCTCTTACTTAACTAACCTTCAAGCTCGCATCCAAGTCAGCCTTCAAGCTCACACTCAGCCAGCCTTCAGACTGGCACTTAGCCAACCTTTGAGCTTGCACTAAGCCAGTCTTTGGGCTTGCATCCAAGCTAACCTTTGGGTCCGCACTCAGCCAACCTTCAGGCTCACACTTAGCTAGCCTTCGGGCTCACACTCAGCTAGCATTTGAGCTCTCATCCAAGCCAATCTTTGGGCTCATAGTTAGCCAACCTTCGAGCTCGCATCTAAGCTAGCCTTCGAGCTTGTACCCAGCTTGTCTTTAGGTTGCACTTAGCTAGCCTTTGGGCTCGCACCCTAGCCAACCTTTGAGCTCACACCCAGCTAGCCTCAGCCAACCTTTAGGCTCACACCAAGCCAACCCTCTGGCTCACACCTAAGACAACCTTCAAGATGGCATCTAATTTAACCTTCGAGATTACACTCAAGTCAGCATTTGGGCTTGCACTTCAGTCAACCTTTACGCTCATATTTAGGAAGCCTTTGGGTTTACATCTCAGTCAACTTTCAGACTCACAATCAGTCAACCCTTAAGCTTGCACCTCTAAAATAACTTTTGAGCTCGCAAACAAAGCCAACCCTCAAGTTCACACATTTAAGGCTGGGTCATAGATCTACCTAAAATTATCATAAATAGTCAAGAACCCTCAACTCAAATTAATTAACATTAAGTAATTCAATCATATTGAAATTAAACTTAGTTACAACAAATGGACAAAGGCCAAGTTGGCTCAAATAGACCTAAATTAATCAAATAAATGGACTAAGTAAACTAGTCTAAGTAAACTCTGACTCAACCCTAATTAAACTTAAGGTGGTTAATTTAAAATCAAGTTAAGTTTTAATTAAATCTAATATGAATTGAACTAAGCTTAGCTCAAACCTTAATTGGGTTAAATCAAGTCCAAACTAAAAAGGTAAACTCAAAGTCAAACTAGAACTAAGATAGGTTAAGCTTGAACTAAAACCTAGTTGAACTAAATCAACTTAAACTTGAACGAATGTCTAGCAGACCTAAACTAGATAAAGATCTAACACAAGGTCAAACTTGACTCAAGCTAAATGAAATCAAACTCGGACCCAAACTATATTAGTCAAGATGGAACTGAATAGGATCAATCTAAGTCCTAATGGGTGTGCTAAACCTTCAGTAATACTCTGAGACTATAAACAAAGGGTGATATTATCATTGTAGCTTGAACCAAAATTAGTTCAAATAAAACTAAGTAAGGTCAGACTAAGTCTCACTGGGTGTGTTATAAAAGCCTTTAGTAATACTCCAAAGTTATACCCAACTCCACAAGCCGTTGGTGACACTACCAAATCAAAAAAGTTAATCGCCAACATGCTCAAAGATATTAGTCACACTTCAAAACTATACCCAACCCCATAAGTTATTGGTAATGCTACCAAACCAAAAAAGTTAATTATCAATACACTCAAAGTTGTCGGCCACACCTCAAAGCTATACCCAACTTCATAAGCCATTGGTGACGCTACCAAATCAAAGAAGTGAATTGCCAACACTCAAAGTCATTGGTCACATTTTGAAGCTAGTCAAACTGAGAAGCTATTGACAATGCATCTTCCAACCTAAGCCAATACAAAAGCATTCGCAATGCTTCAAATCAAATCAAACTAAGGTAAGCTTGAACTCACTTAGTCAATTAGCCATAATGCCTTGTTCAAATGAAATTAATCACCAACATGCTGAAAGCGTTGGCTACACTTCAAAGTTATACCCAAACCCCTAAGTCGTTGGTGATGATATCAACTCTAAGAAGTTAAATACCAATATATTCAAAGTCATTGGCTATATTTCAAGCTAATCAACCTCATAAGTAGTTGATGATGTGCCCTTCAAGTAAGTCAACCTTAGAAGTAGTTGATGATACCCCCCTTAAACTAGTCAACCCTAGAAGCAGTTGACAATATATCCTTTCAAGCTAGTCAACTCCAGTAGCTATTGATGATGCATCCTTTCAAGCTAGTCAACCCCAAAAGTAGTTGATAATATAATTTTCAAAGTTATACCCCATCCTACAAGTCATTAGTGATGCTCCCAAACCAAATGAAGTTATGACCAATGCTCAAAGCTATTGGAGACACTTCAAACTTTTCCATTCCCTTCCACATCCCATCGGATGATGCCATCAATACCTACCAAAGACAAAGTCGATTTGGGTTAGACACCACGTAGTCTAACGCAAGGAGAGTAGGGCAGTAGTACACATCAAAATGTCTTCTCCACTCTTTCTCTTTTTTTATTATTTTCATGTTTTCTTTAATTCAATATTAAAATTCATTGTAAAGTTAGGGTATACCCTTACTTAAGCCATGTATCATCTTTCTTAAAATTAATTAAATAATGCTTTCTTCTTTTCTTTTTTGTATCTCTATTTTATTAGTTAGGTTTCTCATTTTAAGAGGTTTCTGATAATTATCGAGGTAAATAACAATGGGGCTTATACTTGTTGAAAGTCATGTTCCCACAACATTGGATAGTGCACTTCAAATTAAAATAAATTTTGATTTGTGATTCGAGATTGCTCCCCAGGGTCTTTGCTATCTTGGGTGGTCAATTTTGATCCCACAACTAGCTTGAAGGGCATGTTGTTATCTACTTTTGCGGTTGACTTAGCTTGAGGGGTACGTCAATAACTACTTCTAGGGTTGACTTAGCTTTAGGAGTGTATCATCAACTACTTCTGAGATTGACTATCTTGAAGGATACATTATTAACTACTTTTGGGATTGACTAGCTAGAAGGGTGCATCATCAATGGCTTATGGGTTTGACAAACTTAAGGAGTGCATTGTCAACTATTTTTAGAGTTGACTAACTTGAAGAATGCATTATCAACTACTTTTAGGGTTGATTAACTTTGAGGGTGCATTGTCAACAACTTCTAGAGTTGACTAGCTTGAAGAGTACATTGTTAAGTACTTCTGGGATTGGCTAGCTTCCAAAAGCACATCATCAACTACTTTTGGGGTTGGCTTAGCTTGAGAGGTGTGCCATCAACTACTTCTAGGGTTTACTAGCTTGAATGGTGCAGCATCAACTACTTTTGGAGTTGACATAGCTTCAAAGGTGCATCATCAACTGCTTCTAGGGTTGACTTAGCTTAAAGAGTGCATTACCAACTACTTCTGGGGTTGACTAATTTGAAGGGTGACTAATAGCCTTAAGCGTGTTGGTATTTAACCTCTTTGATTTGGTAGCGACACCAACAACTTATATGGTTGGGTATAGTTTCAGAGTATTGTCAAAAGCTTTTGTAAAAAAACCCAGTAGGACTTAGTTTGATCTAGTTTAGTTCCACTCAAATTAGTTTTAGTTCAGGTCAGGATGGTAACATCACCTATTGTTCGTAGTCTTGGAGTAATATTGAAGGTTCAGCACACCCAACAGGACTCAGTTTGACCCTATTTAGTTTCATCAAAACTAATATGGTTCTAGTTTGAGTTTAATTTAGAATTAGTTCAATACTCAATTTCAATTTGAGTTTGGATTGATTCAAGATATTTAAAGCTTGATTGAATTGCAATTCACTAACTCTCTCTTGGAAAATACTGATATATTTTAGTTTTTATTCTCAGAACCTTTGGTGATTGGGTTTGCACTAATGCTTCATAGCATGCCCAGGGGAACCATGTGAAACATCCATTCCAAAATCACTATTGGCATTCGTAGTCAATGTTCAATTCACCAAACTTGGCATTGATTTTCAGAAGAATATTTGTCAAACACTGATCATTAGCCTAGTTGGAGTAGTGCTAATTTTGATTCGCATCTAATTTAACCTAGTTCAATGTTTAGGACTCAATTTTGGTTCGAGTCTGGTTCAATTTGATTCGGGTCAGGTTCAACCTTGTGTTGAACCTTTATCGGGTTCAAGTTTGCATCTTGATGGACTTCAATTCAAGTTCAAGTCGATTTAATTCAACATAGCTTCAGCTCAGGCTTGCCTTAGTGCTGGTTTGACTTTTAGTTTGAACTTGATTTAACCTAATTAGAGTTTGATTTGAACTTAGTTCAACCCAAATTGGATTTGATTTGAACTTGACTTAATCTTGAATTAACCCATCTTGAATTCAACCGGGATTGAGACTTATATTTTGATCTTGGGTCTAGTTCAATTTGAGTTTTAGTCCATTTATTTGATCAATTTTGGTTTACTAAGTGGTTTATCTGAGTTAATTTGGTTTTGAGCTCAAAGTAATTGAATTACTTTATATTAATCAATTTGATTTGAGAGTCCTTGGCTGTTATGAAAATTTTTGGGCAAGCTTGTGGGTTATCTTGGATGTGCAATCCCAAGGACAAGCTTAGTTTGTGCTTCAGAAGTTAGCTTACAGATCCAAGCCTAAGAGCTACCTTAATATTGGTAGGCCTAAAGGCTAGCCAGAGTTTGTTGGACCTGAAGGCTGGCCTAAGCTCAGCAGGCCCAAAGACTGAGTTCTCGATAGGCTTGAAGGCTGACCTGAGTTCAATGGGCCAAAGGCTAGTCAAAGTTTGGTGAGCCTGAAAGCTAGCCTAGGTTTGGCGAACTCGAAAGCTAGCCTTGGTTTGACGGACCAAAGGTTGGCTTTAGTTCGGCGGGCCTAAAGGCTGGTCTATATGCGAAGCTGCGGGTGATCATGGTGTTGATGAAGTTCATCAACACCATGATCACCCGCAGCTTCGCATATAGACCCATCAACATGCCAAAGATCACAGGTGGCTGTGGTGTAGATGAAATTTGTTAACACGGCAAAGACTATGGGTGGCCATGGTATTGACGAAGTTTGCCGATACACTAAGGATCGGGGGTGGCCACAGTGGTAGTGGAGGTTTGGCCACCTAGCAGTACTCCGATGAGGTTGGGTGGCTTCTTGCACATGTGGCCAAGGGGCAAGATGAGGCAGTAGAAGAAGCTCAGGGACTAGGAAGCAAAACAAAAGTGGTTAAGAAGAAGAAGAAGAAATAGGGTAAGAAATTACCTATTTTTGCTTGTCCTCTATGATGATTTCCTAATCTTCTCTTGATTTCTCTCCCTATTCTGATCCTTCTCTTCGTGTCTCTATAGTCTATCTCTCTGTTTCCTAGTTTTTTTCACTAATTTATAGATCTTCAGGATAATCGAGATCAAATCCACGATCGACTATTTTTGGAATGTTGTGCTTTATGATTAATTGTATTTCCATCTTTTGCATATGGCATGTCATCTATTCAATGGAATTTGTTTACTTGATGATGAGATTCGAAATATGTATTATTTCTATATGTTGAATTTTCAAGGGAGTATTTGCAAAATTTTTCAAAAAATTTGAACCAAAATATAATTTTATAAAATCCAAGGGCCTTTTGGCAAAAAAGAACATATTTGTCAAAATTTTAAAATTTTGAGGATCCTTTTTGAATAAAATTTGGACTTATTTATAAATAAAAATTTTTGAATGATTTATTTATCAAAGTAAAAAATTTTAGGGTTTATTTGCAAAATTTAGGAATTTTAGGGATTTATTTATGAATATAAACTTTTGAGGGGTTTATTAATAAATCATAGATTTTACAGGGATTAATTTGACAATTTAAAACTTTCAAGGAGATTTTCGTAACATTTTCATCTCAGGGACTTATTCGTAAGAAAAGCCTGGTCAGAAACTCATTTGTAAAGATTTTATAATTTTTATTTTGGCTAAGATATTTGATGATTTTGGGTCCAATTTTGGTCCAAATATCTGAATCAATCAACTCTCTTTAGTTTAAGCCTAAAATTTTCAATATTTCGAATCCAAGTTAAACCCAATTTTTGGTGAAATTTGATTGTGATTTTGATCCAATTGAGGCCCGCATTTGGATCATAATCTAATGGCATTCAATTTTATATTTTTACTAAATTTTGATTAAATTTGATTTTCAGTCAAAATTAACTCAAACAACTAGACGTTTCATCATAGGCAAAAAAAAATTTTTTCTTTTGTGCTTTTGAAGCTCATGCAACTATTTGAATCTTTCATGTTGCAAATTTAGTGCAAGTACCCTTTTTCTTATCAATTAATCACTCTAATATTAAAAGATAGCATTACTCATTTCCTAGCTAAAGAAGGTTGAGCGCTTGCTCTTCCGTTCTTCTCCTTTAGTCCTTGTAGTGTTAGAAGTGAGACTCGCAGAATCTAGTTTTGGGTTCAATCTGACATGTTAGAGTCGGACAAATATCCTACTGATCTTTCCTTTGTCAAGTTGTAGGTGATCAAAATTGACTTTTCCCTAGCACTTAATTTTGAAAGACTGATATTCTACTTTGTGCCAATTTGTCCTCCATTTTATTATCGAGGTTTGGTATAATGAAATTTGGTATTTACCACTAGGGCAAGCTGGACTTTTGCCCCCTGGATGGATTTGGTCTTTGCCCTCTTGGTAGACTTGGTCTTTTGCCTCTCGGGTGGACTTAGTCTTTGCCTACTGGAGAAGAGACAAGGGGCTGATCCATACTAAAAAGGTAGAGAAATAATTGGATCAATGATAACATTAGCAATGGTAGAAGGAGTGACACCATCAGTGAAAGTAGGAGCACCATGTATGAATTGGATGGAGTTGGGTCACAGCCTGATGGCTGATATAGACTCTAGTTGCCCCTATGATGATCATTATTTTGTCATCAAAGTTTGATATGATGGCATTTGGGCAACCATAGCCTGCATGTATTCATTTAGCACATGCATTTGCCCCTTAACATATCTTATATTAGTTATGGCCAACTCCTTCATAGCATCTAGCTATAGTTTCATCATGCCATAATCACATTCATAGTCAAACTACTCTCTGATATAGTCATCTCAAATGTAATCTTTGGGAAGGCCCATGGAATCTTTCATTTCATCATTAACAACTCCAACAAATCTATTTGCTTCTTCTTACCTTGCATCCTGAGTTTCACCATTATTGAAATAATGAGATGGGGATCATCTTGGTTGTAAACCTCCGACAATAAATATAGCAGCATGTGTTGCCACTGAAAGTTCACTTTCTTCATTTCCAAGCCTTTCAACAAAGTTCTGAGTTTGTCAGGGAGAAACTCCTTAAGAGTTACCTGCCTTCTTTCTTCTTGAACATATTTTTCCATGGCATTGATGTATTCTTGGATAGCTGATTTCTTGATGTTGTATTCATTTGGTTGAACCAATTTCTTTTTCTTACTTTTATTCCTTTTCATTTTGATGCTTTGAGCAAGTGGGGAAGGTTGTTCTAATGAAGCTTTTCTTATCACCATCCTAGGTCTTCCAGGGTCTTTAACCATGATTTTCATTAGCCTTTTCAACCTTTTAGAGATGTGAATTTCCCAGAGGTACCCTTGCAGGCATACTCTATGCTTATTCCTTGATCAAGAGTCCAACAAGTGGCTCATATGTCTTGAACACAATGATGTGATTGATGTGTTCAGTAGATATTTCAAATAATGCTGATTTTGAAAGAGTCAACTTACCTTCTTGGTATTATTTTTCAATCTAATCTTTAAATACAAAACAGTCCTCAATGGTACAACTCAAAACTTTATGATAAGAATAAAAATTTGGGTAATCTATTCTTTCAGCCTCACATCGCATTTTGAATTTTGGCAATTGGAGGCCTAGTTTTAAAGCATCTTGAAAGATTTTGCCCACTCTTTCTCTCTTATAAGAGTACCTTCTCCTGAATTCTTGTTGAAAATCGTTGGATGACACTACCTCTCCCTCAAGTGTGGATAATTGTTGAGCATTACTTCCATTTGTGGGAGAGCTTGTGGGTTTCTCCTGTTCACTTGCTATGAACACTGCCCTCACATTTATAAAGGGTTTCCTATGTTTTTCCTTATCCTTTTTTAATTTAAAATTTTGCAAACTAAGTAAAGTTGGTCAGCTGATCTTTTCCAACCTCTTGACCTGTGTGATAAGGTATTGTAAGGTGTGGATAGGGGAATTGCTTAAATAGGGTGTCATCCAATCTTTCCTTATATTACCAAGGACTAAATCAATAGCCTTGAACTGCTTATGGGTTTCTCACACCTAATGCTAAGACTTCTCCACCATGTGATATAATCTAATCCTGACTTATTGTCACTCTTGAGTGTCAAGATGAGCTCCATGATAGTCATCTTGTCACTAATCCCTCCAAATATGATCCAAAATGTCTCCTTCATTTGTGATCACATTTGAATAGATTCTAGTTATCAACTGGTAAACCACTCAAATGCTACCCCCATTAAGCTTGCTAAAAATTGGTGGAGGAGCAATGAGAGTCATTACTTGAATCCTCACATAGAGTCACGAAGTGAGGTATATGTTGTTCAGAGTTCTCCATGCCATTAAACAGTTTGAAGCTAGGCACTATGTAGCCCTTGGGGTATAGCACTCAGTCATGATAACTAGGGTATGGCTTGTCTGTATCATTAATCATACTCATATCAGCTTCTTATCTTAGCTGAGTAGCCACTATTTGTTGCACCTGTTGTTTTATGTATATTGGCAGCTCCATGTTATCAGGAATACTGGAGATCAGAGATTGGGTATTCTTTGCTAGCAGAGGAGGTGCTTACAAAGGACCTACATTTTCATGAATTTTATCTACAGGAGGTATGTCTTCTTTTGTGGCTTCTTGAGGCATTTGTTGAGATCATTCAAACTTGTTTAGTTTTTATCTCTTGCATCTCCATTAATTCCATGACCTTCCTTGGAGCCTCATCTCTCTCTTTCCCTAATTATCTTAATTGTCCTTGTAGTTCCTCTATGGTCATTTTCCCACTAGAGATTCCAATTATGGTTAGGGCTTCTATTAAGATATGTTGGCCTGCATTTTGAGAGTTAGGCCTGGGTTTAGTATGTTTTGGATCTAGGCTGGCTTCTCCCATTAGGCAAGTTGCCTCACTAAGGAGTTTACTCATGAAACAAGTAGCTACACCTTCCCTTTGGCATGGTAACAAGGATCAATCTGCAAGAGTTCTCCCTTCTTGAACCTCTTTGTTTGTAATTCTTTCTTGTGCAATTTTCTTTTTGTATTTGGCTGGTTGGGACATGGGGTTGTGATTTCTTCCCCGAGTCATAATGAGAGATGACTTTGATAGTGAAGATGATTTTCCTTTTAGGGCTTCATGCTTATGATGGTTCTTGCTACTTTGTTTAGTTATTTGCCCTTATCCATGATCTTGAGATAGGATTGTGCCCCTGTGTCTTGCTTTTTACCCTTCTAAGTCATTCAGTGGGGCAAAGGAATTAAAGGTAGAAATGGTGATGACTGAGTTTGTTAGAGAAGTAGGCTGACTGAGTTGAACGAAAATTTCAACACCTTTCTATTGCTTGTGACAATCAAGATAGGTTTTTTTTTTCATCCGTGCTTATGTTTGGATTTGCTTTTGATTGCCCCCTGTTAGAATGTGGGTGAAGATGATCAAAGGCTGAGCTTTATTTTGGTCATAACCTCTGGAAGACTACTGTCCTCACTAGTTGAGGAATGGCTTCTAGATCTTCATTTGAATAGCCTTTTTCATTAGGAATAATGACATTGGATCTCTTTCCTCTTGATGGAAGGTGAGAAGTAGGCTAGTCCTACTTGACAATAACATCAATTGGTGCAGTAGCACTACCTTCTTGAACTGGGCAACCTCGAAGATGGTTTTGAACTTGATTTGAGCTTCAGTTGCTTCTATGGTGACCATCAATTAAAGTATATGCACAACTGACTTTGCCCCTAGGATGATGGTGTATCTTGGGGTGGAGATCTCCTTCATTGATGCCATTTGATATTTTTTTCTCTATAAAGGAGAACACAATTGATCAGTTTCTAATTGTAGTTTCATCTTATCAATGTCTCTATTATATTAGCTAGATTGTTATACTTAGAGGAGAAGTCAAATCCCACCAGACGTGCCAAAATTTGTGGGCTTTTGTTTGGTAGTCTAGGAGTGACAGAGACCCTGAAGAGCAACCTTGATGCACAAATTAGAGTTTGTTTTAATTTCACTATGCTATTAGGTATTATGAAAATATTGACTTTTAACAAGCATAAGCCCTTGTTATTAATTACTCTGATAATTATGATAATAAAATAGAGACACAAAAAGAAAAGAAGAAAATATTCAATTAATTTTAAGAAATGATAAATGCCTTAAGTAAGGGTATACCACCATTTAACAATAAATTTTAACATAAAATTATAGAAAATATGAAAGAAGTGAAAAGAAACAAAAGAGTGGAGAAGAAGTTTTGATGTGCGTTGTTGCCCCCACTAGGGACCACATGGTGTCTTGACTCGGATGGGTCTTGACTTGATCATCAACAAATCTTGGTAACATAGTCCAATGGGATATGGAGAGATGGATTGAGGAGTATTGACAATTAACTCCTTTTAACAACATTATAGATAACTTGTCAAGTTTACCTTGAAGCATGGCCAGCTAGCGCTTAACTTCTTTTGATACCAATATCGAAGACTAGTCGGATTTAGCTTGAAGTGTGGTCATGGGCCTTAGGCAGTGGCATTTAACTTCTTTTGGTGGCATTGTCAATGGCTTGTCAAGTTTCGCTTCAAGGGGCACATCATCAATGTCTTTAAGGGAATTCTAGAGAGTGCATCATTAATTGCTTCTTTGACTAGACTGAGGAGGGCTTCATTAGTGCCTTTTGAGGTTAACTTGAATAGTGCTTCACCAATAGTTTCTGAGTTAAAGGGTGCATCATCAGTGACTTCTAGGGTTAGTTAGTGTGAAGGGTGGCTAATAGCTTCAAGCATATTGTCAATTTATTTAGACAACATATACTGGTTAACTGAATAAGTGAGTTCAGGCCAACCCTTTGTTATATTTGATTTAAACAAATGATCAGTAGCCTTAGCTTATGCTAATTATCTTTTTATTCAATAATCGATGGCCTATCCTGGCATGTTGTCGATTGAATTTGAGGTATTGTCGATGGCTTTGGGCTTGTTATTGACTAACCTTTTTTGATGAGGTATTCTAGTTGATTGATTGAGAGAGTGCAAGCCTACCTTTTGCCTAAATTTGATTTGAAAGAATGATTAACGGCCTCAACTTATGCTAATAATCTTTGATTTGGTGATCAATGGCCTATGTTGGCTTGTTGTTGATTGAATTTAAGGTACCATCGACAACCTTGGACTTATTGTCGACTGACCTTATTTGGGAAAGGTATTTTGGCTAACTGATTGAGTGAGTGTAAGCCTACCTTTTATCCAAATTTAATTTAAAAGAATGATCAATGGTCTTGGCTTTGCTGATTATCTTTGATTTGGAGATAAAGGGCCTATGTTGGCTTGTTATCGATTCAATTTAAGGTATCGTCAACGGTCTTGAGCTTGTTGTTAATTAACCTTGTTTGGATAATATATTTAGGCTAATTGACTAAGCAAGTGCAAGCCTACCTTTTGTTCGGATTTAATTTGAAAGAATGGTTAGTGGTCTTGACTTATGCTGATCATCTTCAATTTGGTGATCGATGGCCTATATTGGATTATTATTGATTAAATTTAAGATATCATTGAAAGCCTTGGGCTTATTTTCAACTAACCTTGTTTGGATGATGTATTTCAGCTGATTGACTAAGCGAGTACAAGCCTAGCTTATATCGAGATTTGATTTGAAAGAATGATCAACAACCTTAGCTTATACTGATCATCTTTGATTTGGTGATTAATGACCTGTAATGGCTTATTGTCTATTAAATTTAAGGTATCATTGACAGCCTTGGGATTGTTATCAACCGACCTTATTTGGATGAAGTATTCCCACTGACTAGTTGAATGAGTGCAAGCTTACCTTTTGTCAAGATTTGATTTGAAAGAATAATTAGTAGTCTTGGCTTATGCTAATTATCTTCAATTTGGTGATCGACAACCTATAATGGCTTATTGTCTATTAAATTTAAGGTATCGTTAATGGTCATGGGCTTATTATCAATTGACCTTATTTGGATGACATATTCTGACTGACTAATTGAGTGAGTGCAAGCTTACCTTTTATCCATATTTGATTTGAAAGAATAACCAACAGCCTTGACTTATACTGATCATCTTCAATTTGGTGACTAATGACCTATTTTGGCTTGTTATTGATTAAATTTAATATATCATGGACGACCTTAGGCTTGTTGTTGACTGACCTTGTTTGAACGAGGTATTCTGACTGGATGACTGAGTGCAAGCCTACCTTATGCTTAGATTTCATTTGAAAGAATGATCAACGGCCATGGCTTATATTGATAATCTTCGATTTGGTGATTGGTGACCTATAATAGCTTGTTGTCTATTAAATTTAAGGTATCATCGATGTCCTTGGGATTATTATTGACTAACCTTATTTGGATAAGGTATTCTAGCTAACTAACTAAGCGAGTGCAAGCATAACTTTTATCTGGATTTAATTTGAAAGAATAATAAGCAACCTTGGCTCATGCTAATCATCTTCAAGTTGGTGACCAATGGCCTATTTTGGCATGTTGTCATTAAATTTAAGATATCGTCGACGGCCTTGGGCTTGCTATCGATTAACCTTGCTTCGATGAGGTATTCTTACCAAGGTTTTATAGTGCAGTTTCGGTTTTGGTTTCGAGACCCAGTGAAATCGATACATTTTGGCCATTTCGGTTTTGGCCAAAAGAGTTTTTTAAATTATTAATTGGGTGTTGACTAGAGTTTGACTATATTTTGACTGTATTTTAACTTCAAATTAAAAATACGATAAAATATTGGAAAAAATTTAAAAAATTTTGAAAAATTAGGAATGAATTTATACTTAATTTTATCATAATATTAAATATTATTTTAGTTAATTAAAATTAATTTTGATAGTTAGTCACTGATATAGTCTACTTTTAATATATATTAGTGTATTAAAAAAACATACAAGAAATAATATGAATATGATTAAAAGTTAAAAATTAACATAAACACATTTAACTTTTCATTAAAATATACTTCACACATACATAATTTATAAATTCTAAGATAATACAACTAATCATCATAACCATCATAAGTTGAGTTTGGAAATAATATATGAGAAATAATATGAATATGATTAAAAAAATAAAAATTAACATAACCAAATTTAACTTATTATTAAAATATAATTGATATATACATAATTTATTAAATATAATGTAATATAATTAATCATCATCATCATCAGTTGAGTTTAAAACATCTGGATGTAAAATTATTAATTCAGTACCTGAACGATCCAGATGAACATTTATAAACATACGAGAACAATTAGCTCTGTGCAATCTCGTGACAGAGATTCACATGGGGGTAAGATCGGCACAAATTTTTTTTGCCTTTACTTTCGGTGGGACGACCATTCACACATGCACGTTAACAAAAAAATCAACGTGTTTCGATCAAAATCATTTTCATTTCAGTTTCAACCAAAATATTTTTTTTATTAAATATATTTTGACTAAAATTTAACTTTATTTCAATTATTTTTTAACTTTAAATTAAAAAATTATAATATGTTTAAACTTTTTAAAAATAATGAAAAATTACGTAAATAATATTATGTACGTGAACAGTATCTGACAGAAACCGATAAGGAAGTCAAAATCAAATTGGTGATAGCACTGGCTCCAATGTAAGACCGACCTCAACTTATGGGAGTATGAGTCAGGTCGGTGAGGGTGCGAGATAGGCGAGGGAGCGGCGGCAGACAAGTGAGTGCGTAGGGCCCTTGGGCTCGGACACGAAGCTCGCGCGAGCTCTCCCCCCCCCCCCCCCCCCCGACAAAAACCCCCGCCGCCGGCGAGCTCCCGCGCGCACGAGCCCGGCAAGTTCTCCCCCACGCGTGCGAGCCCGGCGAGCTCCCGCCTGCCCACGCGCATGAGCCTGGCGAGCTCCCGCCCACCCACGCATGCAAGCCCGGTGAGCTCCCTCCCGCCCCCGCGCGCTCGAGCCCAGCGAGCTCCCACTCAAGTGCGCTCGAGCCCGCACGAGCTCCCGCCCATGCGCTTGCTAGCGCGCGCTCCCACCAGCGCTCGTTGGTGAAGATAAACAGTAATGAACAGTAAACCCTAACTGAAACCCAAAATAGGGTTTCGATTTGGGACCGGCCGAAACCGAGCCGTTTTGGTCGAAACGTCGAACCATGATTCTTACTGACTAACTGAATGTGTGCAAGCCTACCTTATGTTTGGATTTGATTTGAAAGAATTATCAGTAGCCTTAGCGTATGCTGATCATCTTAGATTTGGTGATTGAAGGCCTATGTTGGCTTATTATTGATTAAGTCTAAGGTGTCACTAATGGCTTTGATGACATACTCAATGGTGGTTTGTTTATCTTTGTTTGGCTCTATTCGTACTAGTGTTAGTTTAGGTCAAGATGACGCCCTTACCCACTGCTAATAGGGTTGGGCATAGCCATAGAGTGTTCTCAGAGATTTAGCACACCCAGTGAATTTCATCTAGACCCTATTTTAGTTTTGGTTGGACTTGACCTATGCTTTGGTTCACATTTGAGTCTGGTTAAGTTTGATCCAATCTTGGATTTAGTTTGATGCAATTTCAAATTTAAACTTGATTTCAGTTTAAGTTTGACTTAATTCAATGTTCAAAACTTAACCTAAACTTAAGTCTGATTTGATTCAATTTGATGTTCAAAACTTGATTTGGATTAAGTTTGATTTGATTCAATTCATTATTCAAAATTTGATTTGGTCAATTTTAATTTGATTCAGTTCAATATTCAAAACTTGACTTTAGTTCAAGTTTGATTTGGAATTTAATTTGAGTCACTTCAATTTAATTGATTTGTGTTAATTTATTTGATTCGAGGGCCCTTGGGCTATCATAATGACATTATGGTGAGTCTACAATCTGGCCATAAGTTCAAATTAATTGTCAAACAAGATCATAAACTAGTCATAAATTATTTTGACTTTTGAGTAAAATCGCAAACTGGTCCTAAGTCGATTTAATTGTCAGACGAGACAACAAACTAATCTAAATCATCTTGACTTTTGGACTAGACTATAAGCTGGTCCTAAATTATTTTAATTTTTGGGCCAGATTGCAGGCTAGCTCTAAGTTGATTGGTTACTTAGCGAGACCGCAAGCTAACTTTAAGTCAATTGGTTGTGGAGCAAGACTGCAAGCTAGCCTTAAGTTAGTTGGTTGTTAGGCAAGACCACAAGCTTGCTCTAAACCATCTTGACTTTTGGGTGAGACTATAGGCTGGTCCTAAATTGTTTGATTGTCAGGTGAGCCTGCAAGATAGTCCTAAACCATTTTGAATTTCAGGCAAGATCATAGACTAGCCCTAAATTGATCGATTGTCAGGCAAGACCGTGAGCTGGCCCTAAAACATTTATTAGAGTATTTTGTTATATTTTATTTGGTTTGGTTCATGTGTTCATGTTCTTATTGTTATTCTATCATTAACCCAAGAGCTTCTCACCGATGACCCCCCTTCTAAGGCTCTAGTAGGGGAAGTCCCAAGGCAATGTCATGGTGGTGAGCAAGATTGCAAATAGCCATGGTGGTGATAGAAGTTTGCCAATGCACTAGACCATGGGTAGCAGCGATATTGGTTGAGGTCTACCATCATGCAAAGAGCCACAAGTGGCCGCAATGTTGGTGGAGATCCTCCACTATATGAAGGGTCATGGGTGGCTATCGTGTTGATAGAGATCCACCATGATATGAGGGGCAGCCGGTGGCCACAGTGTTAGTGGAGATCCTCTATCATAGGGAAAGCTATAGGTGGCCACGGTGTTGCTAGAGTGAGAGGGGTGCTCAGTGGGGTTCGGGTGCTCGATGTTCTCAAGCTAGGTTATCAAAATACAGGAAACTAAGCATCCCTCAAGTTGCAGTTGGATTGTGAGGCAGTGAGAATACGAGGTGGTGAGAATATGGGGCAGTAGAAGTGATAGTGAGAATCTCATAGGAGAGGAGAGATAAGAGAGAGAGGAGGTAAAACAAAAAAAAAGGACTAAGAAGGGGAGAAGTCTTATATCTCTTTGATTCTTTGACAATATCCTCTTGATCTCCCCTTTGATGGTGAGGTATCCTTCCCCTATGGTTCATGTAGGATGTAGAATTTCACCTCTGAATTGATTGCTAATTCTTTGTAAAATTCATGTACCCTAACTCTCTTTTATAGGGCTTGCGAGACTCTCTAATCTTGGTGATTAATTGATTTGATTTGAGATTTGATAGATATATTCTTACCATAAACCCCATATCCAATTCTCAATTAATCTCAGATATTACTCTTTTCTTGTTGAAAATTCTAGTCAATTCGTGATGGATTTGACAAAATTCTATTTTAAAATTCACAGATTGGTCCTAAATGGGTCATCCAATTAAGAATCGGATGTCCAACCACTCTAGGGTTTCATGCAATTGAACTATGCCAAATGTCTGACTACGAGCAAGAGTTGATAGTACTGGACATCTGATTTATGAACTAGATGTCCATCTTCTACAATAACTTCATCCTCTTATTTTTTTAAAGTGCCTTTCCCTTTTTAAAAAAACTTGGACTTTACTCATCATGAATTGGGCTCAAAGTCCAATTCTAGTTCTTGTCAAACTCAAAGTCCAATTTGGGTTGCAAAAAGTACTTAAACACCTTATTGGCTAACGAAAACACTCCAACCTAATAAAATTATCTCCAACGCTTTATTGACCAATAGAAGCACTTCCAACCCATGGGAGTTTGCCAACACCTTCTTGACTAATAGAAACACTCCAACCCAATGAAATTACCTCTAATGCCTTATTGGCTAATAAAAATACTCAAACTCAAGAAAGCAAGCACCAATACTTAGACTAAGAGAAACATTTCAAGCTAATCTTGACAAGCCATTAGCTATGGCAACTAATGAAGTTACCGCTAACACTCAAAGCTATTGAAAACACTTCAAACTTCTCTTATCTTCTTCCATGTCCCACTAGTCGATGTCATCAATATCTGCTAAAGATCAAGTCAAGACCCATAAGAATCAGAGTCATATGATCTAATACACAAGAATGAGGAAGTAGTACACATTAGAGCTTCTTTCTCACTCCTTACTTTTTTATTATTGTCATGATTTCTATGATTCCATGCTGAAATTTATTATAAAGTGAAAGTATACTCTTACTTAAGCCATATATCATTTCTCATACCAATCGAATGATAATTTCTTGTGTTCTTTTGTATCTCTATTTTATTAGCTAAGTTTTTTAGTTTAGGAGGTTCCTGATAACTATTGGTATAATTAATAATAGAAGCTTGTACCTATTGAAAATTAATATTTCCATAATACTTGATTGCACACTCAAATTAATACACTCTAATTTATATATCGAGATCGCTCCTAGGGATCTCCATTATCCCTGGTCGCTGATTTAGATCCCACACTCCTATGCTAGTGAGAGACCCAATCCAAACAAGGTACTCTTCCTCTACATCATAGCCTCAAACCAAATAGTGAGTTCAGTATTAATAAGTGACCAAGGTGGAAAGCAGCACTCTATGTACTATGTAAGTCACATACTCACAGGGGTGAAGATTAGGTATCCTCCTCTGGAGAAGCTAGCATATGCCATAGTGCTGGTAACTTGAAAGCTTTGCCCATAATTTCAAGTACATCCAATCATGGTATTCACCAATCTCCCACTTTGGCAAATACTACAAAAGCTGAAAACTTTAGTAAGATTGCTCAAATGGTCAATTAAATTAAGTCAATTTGAAGTAACTGTTGAGGCTCAAAAAAAAATCAAAGCACATGCTCCAGTGGACTTCATGGTGGAGACCGCTTCATTTTCAGCTGGATCAAAATTTGAACCATGGGAGTTTGGGTTGATGGCTCATCTTACAAATCAAGTTGTAGTGTTAGAGCTATCCTCCAAAGTCTGGATGGAAGGGTGGCTGAATACTCAGCGCAACTAAAATTTGAGGCTTTAAATAATATCATAGAATATAAGACTTTCCTCCTCCGATTGTATGCAAGATTGGTGATGGGGCTAAAAAACTAACGATATTCGGTGGCTCTCAACTTGTGTGTTTGTAAGTTACTAGGGAGTACAAGGCAAAAGATGTAACCATGGTGCAACACCTAGCCAAGGCATAGAACTCATAGCAAGGATGGACTAAGTAAAAAATTTGTCGCATACCTTGGAATAGCAACACTAAGATAGATGCTCTCATGTGGCTGGCCTCAGCTTCTTTAAATCCAATGTCAAGGCAAATTTTTATGGAGAATCTCTAGTAGCTAAGCTATTTGGAGGCCACTGAGGTGAATATAGTGGGCTCGAAGCCCAGTTGGATGGACCCCATTATTCCCTATCTTGAAAAGGGGAAACTTTTTGAAGAACCAAAAGAAGATCGAAGGATCAAGAAGTTAGCTTCGAACATCATCTTGGTGGATGACATATTACATAAAAGGTCACTCACATGGCCACTCCTCCACTATCTAAGACCTAAAGAAGCACACCTTTGCAAAGTCCACAAGGGAATATGCGAGAGCCATGAGGGAGGGCGAGCCCTCACACACAAGCTTCTCACACAAGGATATTCCTGGCTTGATATGGCCACCGAGGTGCTCAAATTTGTTCCAAATATGAATAGTAATAGAGACATATCTCAATATACCACAGTCCCATTGTTCAGCTTCAAGAAACTCAAATAGTATGGCCCTTCAACTAATGGGGGATAGACATCCTAGGCCCTTTCCAATAGCCTCGGGATAGAGAAAGTGTTTGGTAGTTGCTCTTGACTAATTTACCATGTGGGTGAAAGCCAAGCCACTTTCTATGATCACCAAGAAGAATATCCAAGAGTTCCTCTGGCAAAGCGTGATCTATAAGTTTGGACTACCATGCATGCTAATCATAGATAATGGAAAGCAGTTTGATAGCTCAAAATTTAAGGAGTATTGCACCAACCTTTATAAATAACAAAGGTTCACCTTAGTGCCACACTCCTAGGCCAATGGTTTGGCCAAGGTAATAAATCAAATCCTACTTTTAGGGATAAAAAAATGCCTCAAGAGGGGAAAAGGCACTTGAGTTGAAGAGCTACCATACGTCTTATGGTCTTACCGGGCTACACCTCAAATGACTTCCAAAGAGTTGCCTTATATGCTTGCTTATAGAGTTGAAGCAATCATCCCTATGGAGATTAGGCTTACTTCATCTCAAATTAAGACTTATGATCCCAAGGAAAATGAGCCATATATGCAAGCTAAGAAGGACCTCATCTTGGAAATCTAGGAGAGTGTGCATACTAGGCTTGCCAAGTACTAGCGATGAGTGGTCCAATACTACAATACCTTAGTTCACAGCCAAGAACTACAACCAAAAGACTGGGTATTTCACTGAGCATGACTCATCAACCAAGCTTTAGGAAAACTCTCCCCAAACTAGACAGGCCCAATCAAGATCTCTCGAGTTGTGGGACCAAGAACTTTTAAAATTGAGCACTCAAATGGTAAAATACTTCCAAGAACATGGCATGTCAACAACTTTAGAAGGTTTTATCTCTAACATGAACCATATCTGATTATCTTTTAGAAAGTTTGTGCTTTGCCAAGTGTTAGTCAGAAGATAATGAAAAGATCTCAGTCGATATAAGGTAGAAGACGTCGGCTCCATGCCAAGAAAGAAGACCTCAATCAATATGAGGCAGAAGACCTCAACTCCATACCAAGAAAGAAGATCCTAGTCAAGATGAGGTAATAGATCTTGATTAATACAAGGCAAAAGACCTCGGCTCTATGCCAAGAAAAAAGACCTCGGTCAATATGAGATAGAAGACCTTGGCTCCATGTCAAGTAAAAAGATCTTGGTTAATATGAGGAAAAAGACATCGGCTTTATGACAGGAAAAAGACCTCGGTCAATATAAGGCAGAAAAACTCAGCTCCAGGCTAAGTAAAAAGACCTCAATCAAGATGAGGTATAAGACCTTGATCATACAAAGCACAAAACTCAACCCACATGAAGTGTAAGAACCCAGCTCACACCAAGAATAAAGCCTTGACCTCCTATGAGGAATGAAACCTTGGATTCATACGTTGATGTATGGTCCCTCCATCCAGAATAGAAGTTCATTTCCAAGTTCAAAGATTACCCAAACTAGTGGAGTTCATATTTGAATTAAAATGCTCTTTGAACTAGTTTATGATTTAAGCCAAGATATTCAAACTACACAAGTCAAGATGCCTTAAGGAAAGGCTTATGACTAGGTTCTTGAATACACCAAGCCAAGCCTTGATAATTTTTGTTACTTGACAAATGAAAGTATAAGATAAATAAAAATTGAGGTTGTTAGCTCAGGGAGTAGTCTATCTCTAGTTCGGTAGAACATTATACCGAGATGATACCTAGAGAAAGATAAAGATAAAGTTTTCATTCAAATGGAAAAGACATTACACTAAGGTTCAAAGTACAAAAAGAAAATAAGAAAGTGAGTTACAAGGACTACTTCAGATGCTACTCGCCCTTCTTCAGTGGGCTAGATGCTTCCACTAACCCATCCTTATTATCAGAAGAACCAAGAGAACAGTCAGAGTTTGAATCTTCTGCATCCTCGTTACCTTCTTGGGGGGTAGAGTTGGCATTGATGACTTTGCTATAATCTTGGCACAAATATTTGATCTGAGCTTCATCATGTAATGTGATCCAGAGTGCATGGAGATCAAAGCCTAGCCTCACTAAAAGAAGGATGACCATACCTCAACAAGTTAGGTAGATATCTTCATATGCCTCAGCATTGAGGCACCCGACCTCCCTTACATAGTCTTCACTCTCCTTATATTCTTGGACAATGAGTTCTTTGTATCTTTAATAAGGAGCTCGCACTCCTTGCTTCCATGGAAGGCTATGAGTGGGCCTTCCCCAGCCTTTATTAGCTCAATAGCATAACTCTTTTGAAGGCATTGAATCTCCCATTGAGCTGAGTCTCGTGCCTCCTTGGCCTTCCCCTATTTTGCCATAGCTGAGTCTCTTTCCTCCACCACTACCTTCTTGGCTTCACACTTAGCAACTAGCTCTAGTTGAAGTGTCAAACTGGAGAGCTTTAGCATTACCCTCAGTGAGGCTCAATTTGGATTAGTAAGAGGCAACCTCCTCCTTTGTCTCGAGAAAGTACCTTTTGGCATGATAGAAGTACTCTACCATTTGTAAACCAAGCAAAAAAGTTAGGATCATAATAATTATGATGATGATTTTATGATGACATACAAAGTAAAACATACATTGCAAGTGGCTTTTACCTCACTAAGGAACAACTCCTTAGCGGGCATCCAGGCAATTCAAGAGGATGGGTTGAATGCATCCTTCTAGCCATGTTCCTATTAAGTGACACCCTTGCCATGACATCAAAGTTTATAAGGGCTTGAGGTAGCTTTTTGTGATCTTAGATGTGGGGAGGGTGAGAAAAGAACATCTACCCCTTCACGTGATGGCCCAAAGTCAAAGAGTGTCTCAATAGGTTCTTGGCAGGCTCAGTAATAGCGAAAGGAGGGAGGCTGGGGTTGTTTATCTTCTCCTTATTTTTTTTCTTCTCACTCCTTAGTGCGGCGGAGCTACTACCTTCAGCCTCCAATGCCCGTGGCCTCTTCTTCTTCTTCTCTTTCCTCGTTGAGTCAGTTGGCTTGTGAGGCTCCCCAATCTCTTCCTCCTTCTTCTTCGACCTCCTTGGTGGTTGGGAGAAGCAGCTCGGGGTGCACTAGCTCGCCAGCCAATAGTTGTGTTCATGAATGCCACTCAGCTAAGATCTACAAACAAAATCAAGGTAATTCATGAACAAAGAATCCAAGATCCAAAGCTGCCCATTTTGAGAAATTCGCTAAGATTCTAATGGCCTATTATGAGAAATCCGATGAGGTTATGGTGCCAAGATCCAGGATCCTAATATGCTTAGCACCTTAGAAATAGCATAGTCTCCAAAGAGTAAAGAATTATTGTTAATATTTTTTCTCCACTATATTCTGAAAATTCACTACTAATTTGAGCATTGGAGCGGTCATCGCTAGAGAGCTCCCAATAGTCTCCTTCACGATTTTCTTCTTTTTGGAGATTGGCGAGAGAGCGGTCCAACAAATCAAGATCTCAAAGAATCTCTCAAATTAAAATTGGCAACGAACCGGGCTCCGTCAATAATTTTAATATTTTTTTATAATTTTCTATATTTTAAGGCTTTTTATGATTTTTTTGTACTTTTAAAAAATTTTATGATTTTATGAATTTTTAAAATTTTTTTATCTTTTATACATTTCAGGGATTTTTTAAGAATTTTCTGTATTTTTAGATTTTTTGATTTTTTTTTGAACTTTATTAGATTATTAGTAATTTTAACTTTTCGAAAATCTTTATTAAAAAAATATTTTCTATAAAAAAATATATAAAATAAGAGTATAATGGTAATTTAATATTTTTTATTAATTTTAACAATCAAAATTAACATTGGGACATTTGTGTAAAAAAAATTTAAAATATATAAAATATTATAATTTTTATAAGAGTACTAAACAAATATTTCTATTTTATAAGGATATATACTAATTTTTTCAAGATTTGAGACATGTATTCTTTTTGCCCCTATTTATTGTGGACTGCTACTACTAGAATTGGTCAAGTACCTTTGCCTCTCTTTATTCGCTGGTTCCGTTTTTAGTTTTGCTTTGGTTTTCGGTTTCTGATTATGAAACATATTTCGGCCATTCAGCTACGAGGTTTGAAATTCAGCAAAGAACGATATCTCATACGGCTTGTATAAATATGAAAATAACAACAAAAAAATGAAGGCCTTGGCCAACACAAAACAGTCCATCTTTCTCTCTTTGTCGGGCTCATTCTGTCTTTGGCGACAACCACACTGCATTTGAATGGTCTGTCAAGGTGTGTTTGATTCATAATCAAAATCAGAATCATTTTGTCCTGATCAGACTATCATTCAAATACTAAAAAGATAGTCCAAGTATTTTTACGTAACTTTAAAAGGTAAATTATGATATTACCTTTACATTTATTCATTCAAATCTCAATAAATAATATACTCAATGGTATAAAGGCCCAAAAAAAATTAAATTATTCACTGACCAGACTAACATTCAAACACCAAAAATTTAATTAAATTATCTTTTTTTACTTTAGTCTTAATCTTAATTTTGAGCTTGATCTTGAACTTGAACTTGAATTTGATTCGGAATCAAATGGTACAAACTTCTTCATTTGTATTATATGTAATCTTGATGATTAGATTTGGACCAACAAAATAATGCGCTATATGATATGATTTGATTTGCTGATATTTCAACTCAAATTTGAAATATTTCACATTTTTTGTGTTTTCCAGATATTTCTGCAATGATATCGTAAGTTGCACGTAATCTTCTTCTATTAGGATTTTGACTAAAAATTAACCGTTTATGGGCTGAAAAAATCTAACTTTTTTAACCGTCACTGTAATTTGAGAGAAATACAAGTACAAAAGTGCGCTAGCTTTTATTCAGTGTGAATTCTTTTTTCAAAAATTATTAAAGAAACTCCAAAAGTTTTTAAAATTTAAAATCAATCTTTAATATTTTTCAAATTGCCAAATAATCATTCATATTTCAAATCAATTTTTATTAAATTCTTGATGTAGTAAACGAGATTAATTGATATGTAATTTTATAAGTTTACACCCCTAGGTCAAAAATAGAAAATTATAATTTGATGCCCGCATAAAATAAAATCTTACAAATAAATTTCTAATTAAAAGAAATTTTTATAAATAAATCTCTGTCCATTAAAACCCTTGCAAGTGGATCCAAGTTTCATAGATTTCTCACAAACAAACTCCTGAAAATTCTAAAATTATAGATATATATAAGTAGTTCTCTAATCCGTGATCATAAGTAGATATATATTGATATTTAATATTCAATGCATTTACGGGGGTTATGAAAGATCATCTTTCTATTGGATACATAGAACGATATAAACCACGGAGAAGGTTTGAACATTTAGTCTTTCATTAACTTTGAGTTCTATATAGCTACATATTTATATTTATTATGCATGTTACTTTTTCATATTCAAGTGCTACAATATATGTTAAATGACATAGGCCTAGCAAGCCTATTGATGTTTAGGGCACGAAGGGATACATGCTAGAATTGACTAGCAATCAATATGGCCAAATTATCACTCCTAATTTGACAAAGCTCGCTACTCAATTAGGTATCATGGCGAAGAGTGGTAACAAATTACTATTGACTTATACTGATACGCGAGCGATGTCAGAAGCAAACAAACAAAGGATCTTCAAAGATATCAAAGTAAAATTTCTACCGTGGTACAAATTTCTTCTATTTGTTCATTTGTATATGAGTTAACAAATTGATTGCTCACTTTACAGGCAAATACAAACATAGAGAAGGATTACAGGAAATCTATAATACAAATGTTGGGCAAGCGACAGCGAAATTGGAAAACAGATATGAAGAGAATGTATTTCAAATAACTATTGTCTCTCATCTTTTAAATTTATTAATATCATACCTATTAACTTATTAAGGCAACTAGTATGATATTTTTATTTTTTAGGTAAAAAGTCGAGAAAATAAAAGATCTCAGAAAAAATAGAAGATGGGTCATTCTTTAGGTCACAAGAAGTAGGCTAATGTAAGAGATGAGGTATATTGATTGTTGTACATTAAATTCATATACATTAATATTATGTATTCTTATATAATATATCATCAAGTTTCTATCATATTACACATTTCATAGAGAAACAATCCAATTTTGAACTATCAAGTCTTGAGGTGTTCTTAGTTTCTTATATAAAAAAAATAGATAATCGGTCAAGAGGGCATCCACAGAAGCAGTAGTGAGAATTATGTATAATGTACTTTCTTATTTTATTCATGACTTATATGCCTACATCTTTGACTATCTATAGGTCTAAATTGAACAAATACAATAATAGCTATTGAAGAATTCTCAATCAGATATTGTAGTTCAAAACGAGATTCATGCCATAATATTTGCCCATGAGAGACATAGTTAACACAGACTTTTAGATTAGGACCCACATCTACATAAGTATCTAGGAGTAGTTCCAAGGGTGGCCGTGTTGGATGTTATTATTTAGATGCTGAAGTAGATGCGCTTATAAATGCATGGGTACAAAAACAAGTAGATGCACGTCTTAGTCCTCTTCAGGAGACTATAGCTAGGCTGCAGAGTGCCTTTGAGACCTTAGAGACTTGTCTTGGCAGTAAACATACTATTGCCTCCATGGTATTAATTATTATTTAACATAATTTATTTATTATTGTTTAACTTAACTTATTTATTTGTTGTATATTATTATTTGACACAACATAACATATGAAGAAAAATATACAGGTTCCAAATACAGCAAACCAATTTTGAATTGATCGAGGATCTAGTACACGAGCGAGCTTTGGAGGTTATCTATCTGCTTCTTCATTACCTCATGAGATAATCATCCAAACCTATATTGTAATATCTATTTTTACCTTGTATGCTACAAATATATTACTCGTTCTTATAGAGAGATCAAAGTTAGTCCAGGGTCCACACTTATATATGAAGGAGTTAAACATACTATGATCATGATTATTCATCTAATTTGTGATTTGTATGTATATTATTTTGTAAGGACTATATATGTAATTTGTCAATAACGTATAATTGTTAGACTACTATGGCAATGTAACATATATGTTAAGATTTTAGTTTTTTATATTTTCTATCTTTCAACATACTAGCAGGATTGTTAGATATAGGATATCTACAAAAAAATTGAAAATATTCCAACATTACATTAGGACTTTTCCAATATTTTTATGGGAAACGCCTAGAATTTCTCTGCATTCTAAGAATTCCAACGGGTTTTTGGTGAAACGTCTAGTGTTTTCCTTGGCATTTCTCATAGAAACGTTGGGGCTTTTCCAATATTTCCTGAGAAGGCTTTCTTGGCGTCCCTGAGAAATGCCTAGAAATATACCAATGTTTTAGTAATAAAATGCTAGAAAAAAAACTTTTTTGTTAGTGTTTTTCAATCACCGAAAAAAGATTTTACTAACAGTAAAAAAATACCAAAAATTTTCACGACTATATTATTGTCAGCATTTACTAAACACCGAGAAAAAATGCTAATAATCTTTTTCGGCATTTTTTGAACTATTGGGGATATTTTTGAAACACCGAATATACCCCTTTTTTGTAGTGGTTTTTGAGAAATCATTAAGATTGGGGATCTATTTATAAGGCTTATAATTAACAAGGATTTATTTTAGTTAGGGACCTACTCGTAAGAATTTTGTTTAAAATTCTGTTTGTAATTTCAAAATTTTGACCTAGAGAACTATATGTAAAGATTTATTTATCCTAAAAATTAATTTGTAATGATTTTTCTTGATCTAGATATCTAATTATAAGAATTTTTTAGGTATTAATGATGCAAGGGTAATAAGGTAATTTCACTATTTCTATATATTAGCCAATTGTCATGTAAATTTTTTGAGATTAAATGCACCGGTGGTTAGTAATAAAAATATTTTTTTGACAATTTTCAAAAAATTAGAGGCTGATTCTGGATCTAAAAAATTTTCAGAAATTTTTTAATAATTTTTTCTTCTTTTTTTAATAAAAATAGAATTTGGTGGCCTAACATTAACAAATAAATTTTGGCAAGACTCGCCACCACAAGTCATCTGACTCTTTGAATCCCTACCTTACTGCCTTTCCAATTTTCTTCCATGATAGATTTTGGTGGTTCCACGAGCACTTGGGTGAGTTAGCCAATCTGTTTTTTATTTTTATTTTTATTTTTTTTTTGTTTTTTCTGTTTACGCACAGTTGGCCCCTTAATTCAAATTATTCCGACTATTGGAGTAATCTTAAATTACAATCAAGGCTAAAATACGTTATATCTTTTGCAACTATTATAACTTATTGTGTAATTCAAGTACCCTTTGAATAATTACCCAAAGTCCTTTGTGATTTTGGCAATTTTTCAAAAAGCTACCTACCTAAATCTTCCAAACTTATATTTAAATGCAAATTTCGTCCAGCTAAATAAGCTCCCAAATTTAAATAACAAGCCAATGTTTTTTCTGCAAAAGTAACAGCATATTTTTTAAAAATAATAAAATTAATAAAATTTAAACGCATGATCTTCATATAAGTTAACACAATCACCAAATTTTTACATGAGAGAAGAAATGCCTTGCAAGTTTATTGAATTACCACTCCCAGTTTTAAGGGACAAGAAAGGGAAGGAGAATACAGAGGAAAGGATCAGCAATGGTGTCCGGATGAGCACGGCTTGCCACCGCCGTCAACACCATCGCCGCCCTCCTTGTTTTAAGAGAAAAGAAAAAGAAGCAAGCTCAAGAGATGATGGGTGTGGAGCTCCCTCAAGGCTCGTGGAGGGTCTGGCCCTCTCGGACAGCGACACATCGGAGGAAAAATGCTCTCACCACCTTCCTCCGTGACAGCTCAAATGGGCAACATAGGAGTAGCACAAACCAGCACACTGGGTGGCCCTGTGCCCCTGCCCAGTTATGCAACGGCACTTAGGAGTATATTGATTTGAGAAAAATGCCAAGCAATTTCTACTGATGAGTTGCGCAGATACGTTGAGGCGACAATGGGGATATTCATCATCCCTGAAGAGTTGGTCCACGAGTGTAATGCAACTTGGGAAAATTCCTTAGCAGGAAAATTCCTCCCCTCAAAAGATACAAGTAGTTGTCTGAAAATGATCTTAAAAAAAAGGGATGACGCCACTCCGATTCATGTTTCTGATCTCGTGAATGGATACTATATTTTTATATTCAAAAATCATGAAGACATGACTAACACCTTAACTAGAGGTCCTTGGACCTTTGGGGGCCAACTGCTCAGCCTGCTCTTGCTTGCTCAAGGCATGGGAGCCGAGTTTTCGTCCAACAATAGGTGAATTTAACAAGGCAGTAGTGTGGGTTCAGCTAAAAGCCCTTCCTCCACGCACACCCCCCACCCCCCCACCCACACGCCAAAACAAGCACAAGAAACCATCTGATTTTCTAGCACTTTGGATATGAGACTCTCAAATGTCTGCTTTAAGTGTAGAAGATTGGATCATGTTTTGGCGCGATGCCCAAAGGTTCAAACAAATGATGCATCTAGGATGGAAGATGCAAACATGAGGAAGAACAATGAAGATACGGGAGAATCGTCACAATCTATTCCAACATGTATCCCAAAAGTTGGGTTCCTCAGGGAGCCTTGGATGCTAACACCTTGGCAGTTCGGCGTTGAGATCCACCATCAGTTGCAAGGAAGGAGACGGAGTAGGTTAAAAAAAAAACACGTTCCTGCAGTACATCATACCGAATTGGGTACAAACCGACCATTGTCATTTGATCCCAGGTTTTGAGTTTAGTTTTCAAATTTGATTTTAGCATTTAAAAAAATCGACGTATTTTGATCATTTGGATCGAAATTATTTTAGTTTTAGTTTCGGCCAAGATATTTTTTTTATTATTAATTATGTATTGAATAAAGTTTAATTATATTTTGACTATACTTTTATTTCAAATTAAAAATAGAATAAATTTTTTTTAAAAAATTATAAAATATAAAATATTTATAAATAATTTTATTATAAAATTAAATACTATTTTAATTAATTTAAATTAAGTTTGATAGTTAATTACTTGTATAATTTCTTTTTCATATATTATTGTATAAAAAATATAAAATACACAGAAGTTTAAAAAACAATATAAGTAAATTTAACTTATTATTAAAATATACTTGACACATATATAATCTATTAATTATAGCGTAATATAATTAATCATCATCATCATTATCATTATAATAATTATTATCAGTTGAGTTTAAAACATCCGAATGTGGAATTATAAATTCAATACCTGAACAATCAGGACGAGCATTTGTAGACATCCGAGTAAGAAAAATCAACTCTACGTGATCTCGTGGTAGCAATTCTGAAGTATAACCATATATCGAAGGTTCAAAAAAAATATTATAATATTATTCATTGATAACACATAGTAAAAATAGTCCAATAATGCATAAAAAATAAATATCATACTGTGCAAAGTACTCAAATTACGGCAAAACGTTAATTGATAGTGTTAAATGAAGTTTATTGAGAGACACGATAAATTTGATTATTTACTCTTCTACATTTTTTTAATGCATGTTCAATTAAACCTTATCCAAGTATATTATAAGCCGAAGATAGAATCATTGTATGACAAAATATAAGTTTTTAGCGAAGAATGGAAATAATCATTCTTCCTATTTCAAGTATAATTTAGTCTGAAACTGTAATATAATCATTAGGATTTGTCATTATTTATTTTAAAAAAATATCATATAATTATCAGGATTCATGAATATAAAGTAAATAATAGAAATTAATGAAAAAAATACTACAACAAAATATAATAACAAAGTAAATAAATTATCATAGTACAAATAAATCATAGAGGTATTAAATTTAAATGTCATAAAATTACAATAATATCATATGCACACTGACTACATATATAACACAAAATATATCAATTTAAGACAATGACGAAAAAATCATATCATAGGTAGTATAAATCACGTCTTATAACTACATACTATTTCGAGACAGATCTTGAATAGATTGGTTTTCACCATTACCATCCTCATCAGTACGATGGAGTTGTGATCAATAGTATTATTTAACATGCGAATAGTACCAAGTCATATGGTCTTGCATTGACTGATGATATCTTTAATTAAAAAAAATATATATCTCGCTATGATATTTGTCATAGTAGCTGAAACTTATACTATCTGTTGGAACTTGATTGTCATCTTATCCGTCATGTGAATTATATTGATATTATGATACATAATCACCATATAAATTAGAGTCGAAAAACTCATTTTCTTTATGTCTTGGAAAAAATAAAGACAAGTCCTCATATTGTGATTGTTGAAAATTAGCCTCATTAGCTATATCATCATTACTGCTATCACTGATATCAATAATATTCTCTATTCTATTAGCTTTCTTTTCTGATTCTTTGTCTAATAAATGACAAATAGCTTTTTGTATTTGAGGATAATTTAAGACAGGTTCTTTTCTTTCTCGAATTCACTATGTTGGAGAATCATCATCTTCGAATATGGCAGACAAGTTGATTATCTCATCCTCTAATAATATTCTCCTTTGTAAGTTTCAAACTCTTACATGCATATTATAATGATAGAAAATAAGCTTTTCCAATTTTTTTATTTTAAGTCTATTACTCGTCTTCATATGAATCAATCCAAAAGTTGTCCAATTTCTCTTACATTGTGAACTTAAAATAGTTTAACTTAAAATCCTAATTGTTATCTTTACAAAATTAGGTACTGCATGCCGACTATAAATACTCCATCTAACTGTAATTTATCAAAAAACGTTTGTTCAAAAATTGATATAATTTAAATTAGCAAATACGTACTATTATTGAATACTAAATATACCAGGAGTATCATCCCTAATAGTTATAATTGCTTATTATGTATCAAAATTCTTGACTTTTTTTTTGAGGTTGTCTGCCTATTTAATTGACGTACTCCAGTTAAAATTTTTCTTAATTATATAAAAAATATAAATTAATGATTTAGAATGTACCTCGTGCAATGTTAATATTTTTGCTCTCATATCTGGCTCCATCCTCTCAATTACCTTATGTAATGCTTTAAGAATTGTATTGTTGTTCTTGATATCATTGGCGTAGTGAAATATTGGGTTCAGAAAGTATCATATAATGTGATTAAATATTAATCAATAATATTATCATTATAACTTAATAAAATGCTATAAAATGACATTTTACTTATTTACCTACAACATGAATATCTATGGATAATATTTTATCCCAACGACAATTGATAATCTTCTCCCATGTATAAAATTTAATTGTTCTTGTATGTTGCCTTATCTACAATTTTGTTTATTCTATTACTTCATAGAAGAATCCCATCTGAGAATGATCATCTGAATCAACAATTTGTAGCACCTTAACTAATGGAGTAAATATTTCGATTATGTTTCAATCGATTTGTAAAATTGCTCATTCAAGACTTGATTGTAAAATTATTCAAATAGAATTTTTTTTGACCGTTTCAACTTTAAATAATATTTCTCATATTATTCATTAGTAAATAATCTCTTCAACACTTGCCGATGGGTATAAAGAAATCCAAGGAGATGAATTGTATAGCAAACTGAGTAATGTATGGTCTAATAATCTCTCAACGCATTGTTTCTTTTCTCATTAGTTCAAGACATCGAGCATAGTTATAAATGAACGATGTCAACTTTTGACCTTCCTCAATAGCTTTCTTAATAGTAGGATCTTTACTCATATCCTTCAACATTAAGTCAATAGAATGTACTACACAAGATGTCCAAACAAGATATTTTCTTCCAAAAATATACCAAAGGAGCTACATTGTCAGTTACAACTTGTACCACTCTTGATTCACTAATCTCCTCAATGATACTATCAATCAAATGGTACAAAAAATTACCAGTTTTTAACTCCCTTGATGTGTTAACTGACTTTAAGAAAATTATCCCTTTAGAATAATAGACTAAAAAATTTGTCAAAGTTTTATTATTTTATATTTTCCATCCATCACACATCAAGGTGCAACTAAATTAATCCTAATATTTATGGAAGGTTTTTATGAAAGTAGATATCGCTTCAACCTCAAGATCTAAATACTTTCCAGAACTTTCGTAAGTATTTGGTGAAGAAACTCCTGGGCTAACCTCTTGAGCGACACGTATCATCCCCTAATAGTAACTACCATCTGCTAAATGAAATAGAACATAATTATAAAAAAAATTTAGATACTATCCTACCCAGCCATTATTTTGCTTTCCGAAAATCACTTGATATTGTCCTCAAATTTAGTTATGTATTATCTCTTGCCTTTAATAGAAATGGGTCAACAGGTAAAATATTAATAGACCCAATATCAGGAATATGAAGATCCTATCTAACTCCTGGAGAGTTAGATGTACGTCATTGTGTACATTATTTTCTAAGAGTAAAAGATCGATATTCATGAAAGTATTTAAACAGCCAACATATTGTTCACGAACTATCTCAGAAGGACTTGCACCATCTTGAGTTTCCTCGTACAATCTTCGGCTCTCATAAATTGCTTCTTGAATCTCATTAATCTCTTTTTCATCATCAGAAATTTGTTCGAGTTCTGGACTACATCTCCTCAAAAGTTCCTATTCAAATCACATTTTTTTTTACCTTATCTTTTTTCTTTGCTCTTTACTGCTCTATACTATTGTCCAAAATATTTATCTTACTTCATATTCGAACTGCGTCAATTACTCCTCCCAAATGTTCTTTTAATCTTGTGGTTCTAAAATAAAGTATCCAACCACACCATTTGTAACGAATTTTTCTCTGACCAGCATCCACTAATTTACAGTGTTATCATGCGATATCGTCATTGTGAGTTAATCGTTGCATATTTTATTTGAGAGCCATCTATAATACAACAACTAATCTATCATTGCAAGAAATTTACATGTAATTAAGTCAGAAACTAAATATTTTTTTTAGCATAGCCAAAAATTAAATCTCTACTACCAAATTTTCACATAGATTCAAAATCTTCAGATCTAGTAGCTAATTTTTGCATAAATTTTAAAATTATTGGTTTACTACCTAATTTTTATATAAGTCCTAATTTTTTAAATAATTTTAAAAATATGATTTTCTTACAAATTTATTAACAAATACTTTTCAAATTTTATTAAAATTGTCTTTATTAATAATTTGCATAGAAGCCCACATTTAAGTAAAAAAATTTATTATTTATTATTTATTCCAAAAAAAATTCTCTTTTATATAAATAACTCCTATGAAAAGTATCAAATTATGAAGAACATTTTTATATGAAATTGAATTCTGCATCTTGACATTTGTATATCTCCGTATATATTCATATAAAATCATATTGAATAAGTTAAATGAAAGAGTATTATAACTTATTAGTAACAAAATTTAAAAAAATACATGAATTTATAGGGATTAAAGGAGTGAGAAGTTCTTACTAATAATAAAAAAACCATAATTTCAAAGCTAGATCATATATAACTCTTAACTACTTACCAAAGTTAGATCATTTATAAATCTTATTTACTTACAGGCAACAACCCTAACCCTTTTCCCATTAAAGTTAGATATATTACAAACCTTATCTACTTACTAACTAGAATTATACATATTACATGTATAATAGTTTTAACTCCAAAAGAACTTCTTACATTTTTCTGAGTAGTCTACAATAGAAGAAAAGAAGCAGCAGTTTGGAAACCTTGAAGACGAAACATCAACACCTGCAAATTGAAGAACAAACCCTAAGCACCCTGATTTGTAACATACCAACTTTATGTAATGAATATTAATCATGCCCTTAGCCCTAACCTTATCTCCTTCCACGGACTTCAATCACTTCGCCACCTTGTTGTCCGGAAAAAATATAGTGGTCACTTACATGTACATAGTTTATTCACATATTTTCATTAGGGAGTGGGGACATTGACAAGCCTTACATCAAAGGGGGAAATTGTTTGCTTGTGCCTTCTTTGAAATGACCGAGCATAGAGAAAAACTAGGGTTAGGAACTTAGGATTAGATTTTCTTATCAATTTCCACTAAAAATGGCAACCTAATTGGCTAACCAAGCCAAGACCTGGCTTTGACCAACCTAAACTCTGAGTTTTGCTAGAAGAAAATCAACTCTAAAATGACATAGCCTCTATTTGTCTCGGGGATACACTTGAATGCTTGATTATGGTGGTGCAATCCCCACTGTCGTCCTTGGCCACCAGCACGTTGGGGTTCACTTTGCTGGCCTTCTTCGCCAGCAATTTTCAGTCTACCTCCGTGAGCCACTTGGGGTACCTGTCTTGCCCCTTGGGATACACTTCATCAACATCTTCTGAAAGCAGATGTCGCAACATGTTGATCAATTTGAGGTTGTCAAGAGGCACAGAGTCGAGAAGGTTCATGGCCTCTTTGAGGATGTCGAGAGCGTTGCTCACGAGCTCCGTCTTGAGCTATAGCATCTCCCTTATCTTCTGCTACCCTAACAAGTATTCCAAAGCCTTGACGCAAGTCACCTTGCTGGCCAGGATTGAGCTCAGCCATGTGTCAATGTCATTGGCGCAGCTAGTGATGTCCTTGGTGTCGCCGCCAGAGTAGAAAAATGCGGTAGAGAGGTAGTCGAGAGAATGTAAGGGAGGACGGGTATGCAAATCAACATCTGATTTCGGAGGAGTCCAACGAAGTGAATCAAAGAAGAGAGGATGGGTAGCCAAAGTGGTTCAAGACGGCCGACCGAAAGCTGCTGACGAAGAAGGCTAGTAGCGTGAACCATTGAACCCTAACGTGGTGGTGGCCAATGATAGCAGTGAGGACTGCACTGCCAATGACATGCTCAAGCGAGTCCCAAGAACAACAATGGCCAGTTCATCATCTGCATAAAGGTCGATAAGTACTACGAGAACATTGTGGTCCACAAAAACATGGACAATGTGATGATGTACGACAATGGGCCGAGGAAGACAACAGCAGTTAGAGGGAGTTCGAGAAGTTCACCCCAAGGGCACAACTAGCAACTCTCCATAGCCAATAGCAAACTAGTCAGCAACTTAAAAGCGTTGAGCCAGGGGGTACTAATCTTCCATGGGATGGTTGCTCATGCTTCAACAAGATTTTCAATCAAAACTGCCTAGGACGAGAGCAAGATGCAATGACGAGCCAAGATGGTTTGAAAAATCTTGTGATGAAACTGAAACCAAATTGGCCAAAACCGAAACGGCCAATTTTCCAAACCATGATCTGATGGTCAGACGAGCCGCAGTGGGCCTGGTCGCAATGGACCACAACAAAATGAATCAAAATTTTTAATGGTTTGATGGCTAACAGGTCTTGATTTTGACCGTTGATGTACCTGGATGAGGAGTTGGATCCAGTTCAAATGAGTTTAGCCGAACCAGACCTCATGCAACCTCAAACTAGTGGGCCTGATTATAGGCCTAAATATTAAGCCCAATCGATAGCCTACCTGGAAACAGAAGGATGGCCAACCCAAGACTTGGGCTACCTCCAATGGTGAACCAAATTCACACCAAATTCCCAAGCCCAATTGTGGGCAACATCAAAGCCCTCGTCCTTGAAACTTCTAGGGCTCTTGCAAACCATGTATCTCTGCAAATCTCATAGTGATCCCCAACATCTCTTGCCATCGATGGCAACCCGGTGGTCGTGCACCAATCGATTATAGCTCGAGCAACTGAACTACTATTGAAGCAAAAACAATCCATGGGACATGGAGGATCCTGGTGGAGATAATTTTGCTATCAGAAGGAGTGGTAAGCACCTAGTTATTTCTAAACAGTGTTAACTCTTCAACAATGCCCTAAACCTCCTCTGCAGCCGAAAGAAGCAAAAAGGAGGGCTCGTCCTCCAAAACTATCCAACTCCATGATCCCCAATGAATGTTTTAACTTGAAATTGTAGAGGTGCCATTAAACCACAAGCTTTGGCAGCATTCAAATACTATTATCAGTTATCACAATTTACAGTTTATTTTTTCAATGATCTCATATCTTGCGGGATAATATTCGTATCTTCCAAAGAAAAATTGATGGGGCCTGAATCTCCTATAATAATCCATCTTGGCATAAGTCAGGAGATATGATTTTTATGTGGAGAGTCAAGTACGATCTTGTTCGTTGTTATCGTAATAGTAGACATGGCATGCATGGTGACGTGGGGGCTAACCTGCGGAATTGACCTAAAGGTCCGCTTGAAGGAAAGCAAGCAAGTTGAAGGACAGGCCGACCCAAAACCCAGCCCGTATTAGCTCGGCAGCCAAATGAGGCCAGCTTCGCCTTCTGTTCAGCAGAAGACCCACAGATGGCCTAAAAGCAGGTCAACACTAACTTGAGTTGTTATGTCAGCGGTCTCCCTGATCCAAATAGCTCGCCTCTAACCACGAGAGAATCACCCCCATGATGCGACAAAATATTTCCTAATGTACCAGCAGATGTATGCATTAAATGGAAAAAAATCCCCAATCGTGCGTCTTCTGGATCCTCCATTAGCAGGTCGTTTCAAAATATAGAATTAGCTGAATTAATGAATTTATTAATTCATTCGATTCCATGGAATTAGTAAAAATAAAAAGAAACTCTAATTCTTGTATTTGGATGTATTTTTAATAAAAATAAAGAATTTCCAATTCTGAAAATTATGGCGTTTTGATTTATAAATGAATTTGTCAAATTTCAATAATTCTTATAATTTTAGTGTTAAAAAAAGTTGGAATTTTATGATCATCCAAAATTATATATGGCGAAAATACCCCACAATTATACTCAGTCAATTTTTTTTGTTAATAGAAAAACTTATGAAGCAAATTTGATATTTTATAATAATAACAATTTAATTAAAACTATAATTAATTATTGATAACTAACATTTTGATTATTTTGTAACTATTTCATACTAATTATGATTATTGCTAAGTGTATTTTAGTCTCAAAAGAGCTCGTTAGTTTATGTGAAAACATCTAGAGAGCTTTCTGGTCCGTTTAAATGAATTCTAAAATTCTTAAAATTTAGAAAATTAGAGAAATTGAAAGTTTAATTTCTTTATTTTGACATTTTGTTCAATTTCAAGATCTAAAATTGAAGAAATTGGATAATTATAATTCTTTCTTAATTTCGATTTTGAATTCTAAAAATTTTGAGAGAAATATACTCAATATAAGCTCGTTAGTTTATATTAATTTTTAAAATAATAAATCATATTTGTAAGAAAATATGTATTTTGCATTTATCAAACTATTTAACAAGAAAAAAAAATATTAATAAATTCTAAATTAATTATTTTATAATTTAAAATCCTTTATTTTTTTATCATTTTTGAAATTTATATTAATTTTTTAATTAACTTAGTATTTTCTAATGTTAAATATATTATATTATTCTATTTACTTATAAATAAAGCATCAATTTTTATAAAATAATATATATTTTATGTTTGTAAATTATATTTATATTTTTTAGTATTTTATATCAAATTTAATATTAAATTTAAGATATTTTTAAAATTAAAAAAATTAGTCAATTTTAAATTTTACTTAAAAACATTTATCTAAATACTGAAATTGAATAATTTTAATAATTATTTCAATTTTTTAATCAATTTCTCAACTTCAAATTAAAAATTCATCCGTGGTTCATATCTATTCTTCTCTCTCCAAAAAAAAAACCCGCTACACTAATACTGCCAAACGAAGAGAGAAGAGAAACACCGAAGGGTGCAGCGAATCAGGCAGATTAATCAGAGGAGTATTATTAATCAGAAATTATTATAAGATAAATTTTAGTAAAAATTATTATTTTATAAAAAAAATTCGTTAGATTTAATTTTGATTTTGGCTTTTACTCGTTACTAATGGGTCCTAAACGCATGAGATAAAAGTGATGAGTAAAATCAAATAGTTTGTGACAATTGAAGTGACACATGATCCAAATTAGCCCGAGTCTACAGCCCATCCTTTGAATCGATTTAGGCTCTCGGCCCAAGCGCAACTAACAAGCCAAGTTCCGGTCCAAGCAAACCGAACCGAAAAATCTCTTCTTCTCCACCAAACACGAAGTAGGAAAGAACAGGATATCGAGTTCGAGAATCGTGAGTCAAAAATCAAGACCTCAAAGGCAGGCTCCATGGAGGAGATCTTACTAAAAAGACCACTAATAAACCTACAAATCTCATTGGAAGAGAATAAAGCAAAAAAAAAAAAAAAAAGTCAGTTTCATATTCTAATACTTGAATTCTGTCTCACATTATTCCATCTCTCACTCGAACTTCGAAGGTAAAAATGGAAAAAATCCTCTCCGAATAATTATAAAAATCAAGGCTTGAAAGAAGACGATACAATTTTAGATAACGCATCTTCCATCGATCTATCTTAAGTTGATATATTAACCTGTAATAGTAATTTAGAATATTACATTTATTAGACGGTATCATTAGTTAGTACGATTAAAATTACTAGTCATACTAAAATTTAATATGATCAGTTGAAATCATTTAAATCCAACAATCTCTTATCTATCTTGAGAATAATTATGTATAATATGTTGAATCAATAATTGTGATTTATAAATGGGGATTAGGTACGAATGCAATAAACCATGAAAATGAAATATTTGAAACCAATGTCAACCTCATATTGCGGAAATAAAGAGCTGTAGCAGCATAAATACCTCGGCAATTTCCAAATGAGTTGTGGTCAATGCACTGTACTTGTTTTTCACCGCCGCCGCCTGCCCCCACCCTCCAACCAAACAACTGCACCAACTACTCAATAGACGTCTAATTTATTACCCAACGACCTCAAGATTCGCTCGCCGAGATAACCAGCAGAAAGCATCAGAACCGTCTGATCTGAATCGGACGGCAGTGGATTATCCATCAAATCACAATCAAGTCCACGACGAGATATGGAAGAGTTAAGGCCCCCTGCAGGACACGACTGGCCGAGCGCAACAGCCTACGGCGTCAGGTTGCAGTGGACGGTTGGATAAGGTGTCATAGGCCCACGTCAGCCGTCCGATCTGCCGGATCCTTTTGATCGGTGATGCTGATTGGAGATATTTATTGCCGAGATATAATTACTCCACAGGACACGACAATGTTTTTTTCTGTTTTTTCGGCAATTATTACTCAGTGTCATACACGAAAAGTAACCCATATATTATAACGTTTACTTATTGTACGTATACTTCATTCAAAATTTTTTCTAAATCTTTTATGAGAGAAAAATGGGTCCTAAGACCCATTCAAAATATTTTTTTAAATTATATATCCCTAAATAAAATTATTGCTTGAGTTAGACATCCTCACGTGATCATTACCTTATATATTCTTTATCCAAACAAGTTTTTCATTGTAGAACAAATTTTTATTTGCCAAATAAATTTTTTTTATCTGGCTTAATTCAATCCTTTTTTTTTTACCCCCTTTGATCATGTAGGCTCCGTTTGAAATGGGGCCAAGGTCAAGGTCAAGGTTAAAAAATGGGATAAAGTGTAAAACGCTAATGCGGTCAAATAAATCCCATTTTATTACTGATCTGACTAACAAATGGTTAAAATTTTTTGTGAAAAAAAATACCCTCTGGTGAGTACTGTTCAAATAGTACTGTTTATTTTCTTCACGAGATGCCCCCGACGTCGCCGGCCGAGCTCGCATGGGCAGCTCAGGCGCGAAGCTTGCGCGCGAAGTTCGCCCGCCGACGTTTGGGGGGTGCGGAAGAATATATAATTAGGGTTTCGTGGCCGTTGGATCAAGATCCGACGGTTCAGATGAACTAAGGGCATTTTAGTCAAATCCAACTTATAATTTAAATAAATTAAATAATATTAGTGTGGTCAAATTTTTGATGTTTGAAAGATAATCTGATCAGGATGGGGTCAACCTGACCCTGACCCCGTTCCAAACGACCCCGTAGAGTTATTTAGTTCAGCAAAAAAATTTTATTAACAAAATTGCCTTTTTTTTCACAGTAAAAAATTGATTTTGTATATCCCATTTTCTTCTCTAAGAGGGATCCGTTGAGGCAGATCTACCACAACAATTAAATCTATTTTTTCATGAGATATATTTGCCATTGCCTGTGCCACTCGTGAGATGAAATTGGCATTTTCGCATTTTGAGGTAAAAATGTGTTCTTCATCTTTTATCTATCTTTTATCTCTTTTTATGCATCTTTCCAATGGTCGAAGGTGATTTCAATCAACCTTGATCGCATCTTTGGACTCATTTTGTCCATTTGATTTCAAATCAACTCTTTGATAGCTTCTGTCAAGAACTTGTTCACAATCAAACAATAAAAGAGCGATTTTATATTTTTCGTCTCTATTATTTCTAAAATAAGTTTTGTTCTTAAAAAAAATTGTAAGAGATATCTTCTTAAGTCGGATGAGATATGAGAGAGGTATTTTATCCCAATAATATGAAGATACATATTTTTATTATTTTTGTGAAAAAATGTATACAATATGGTCATCTATTTATGGTTCAAAGGCAATTATTGTATGTATACTTGTGAACAAAGTAATTATTATTCTCAAGTTCAATATTTTTTTTTCCTGATATTGCATTCAGTTTTGAAAATAAAATATTTATTATAGTGACTAAGTATTCATTATTTTAGTATTATATATTTATTTTTTTATTATATATTTTTTGGATAAATTATTCATTGAATTATAGTAATATATAAATAATGCAGGGCGAAATTTGTGCAATCCTATGTTCATCTACTTCCTAAATATAGAGTATTCCCTCTATAGTAATGAGGTAATAATTTTGTTTGAAAAGTTTTTATTTTTTTGGTGTTATGTATTAATTTTATTTGAAAAGTCTTTTAGTTTTTAGTTATTATGTATTTATTTTATTTGAAAAGTATTTATTTTTTGTTTTTATGCATTCATTTTATTTGAGAAATATTTTTTTAATGAACAAAACATTCACTTTGGAATTTGAAATTAGTTGAATAATAATATGTAAATGAATAAAATAGAAATACATTCAAAATCATATTAATTTATCCACTATCATATTGTGATACAAATTATATCAATTCATTTAATTCTTAAGCATATAATCACAGACAAATAAATATCAAAACACAAAAAAATTGACTACATATAAACAAAAAAAATAAATAGAAATATACAAAATAAAGAGTACATATAAATTAAAAAATGAATACATATGAACTAACTCATGAATACACCCCAAATAGAAGAGGTGGTGGAGGTAAGATCAGAAAAGATTGCTGCAATGAAAGAAATACCGAAAAGATCGCTACTATGCAGGAAATATTAGAGAAGGTTAGAGAAGATCGCACAAGTGGAAAAAAAGGTCCGAGAAGGTTGTAACAACTGAGTTGATGGAGCAAAGGCCAAAAAAGATTATTATAGTATAGAAAAAGTCACTACAAAGGAGAGAAAGCTAAAGAAGATCGCTATGGTAAAAAATGGTTGGAGAAGATTGTTACGATAAAGAAAAGGTTAGAGAAAATAGTAATGCTGAAGGAAAGGCAAAAGAAGATTACACAGCTGGAGGATATCGGATAGATAGTTGTTGAGGATAAAAACGTGAAAAATAAGCCCTAATTCAAAAGTAGTGAGGGCATCTATAGGTGCTTCAAAGGGTACTATTGGAAAAAAATTTATGTCTAGGAATTGAACTAAATAAATTTTAAAATAATATGGACTGAAAAGCAAAATGAAATATGGGTTAGACTGAAACAAATAAAAAAAATGTAGGGACAAATAAAAAATTTCCTATATTTTATTACCAAACTTATGTTCAAATATAACTATCATCTGGAAAATTAATTCAATTAAAATGTCAGTGTGACTCGCTATTCATCCTAATTGCAAAATGTGAACGTCAGGATTCCAATTCAAAGATTCTGAAAGCATTAAAAATTTGACAATTACTTTAATTATTCTCTATTTATCCAAATATGTTCCATCTACTAAGGACCTTAATCTTGAAAAATGTATTTATTTATTTCCACCCCTCACACACTATTAGTTTTTCATCTTTTTATCCTTTCCAATGTTGTTTGTAGCCTTTTAAAAGGTCTTTAGGTATAAAAAGAAAAATAAGAATTGAATTATGCCCATTTAAAGAATACATGCAACTAAAATTTTACTGTAGAAGTTATTACTCACTTCTATCACTAATAATGTGACTAAATTTGAACACTTTTTATTTAACAAATTATACGTGTAAAAATTACTAAAATTTCAATCAGATTTACAAGAAAAATTACTAAAATTTCAATCAAATTTACAAGAATCCGTATACATATTAAGCTTGGATCGACAACGACATTGGTTTTGTACTCGAAGGTTGTTTTGTCTTCCTTTCGAGCACAATGAGTTGACATAAGTCATGCATTGAAAAAAGTAAATTATCTTACATATGGATTATCAAAATATGATTTGAAGTATTCAGAGGAAAATATTGTATTACTTAAAATTTCTATTTTCAAGAGTTTTAGAGTTTTTTTATTTTTGACTCTACTAATTCTGAATATCAGAATTAGAGAAATGGTCTAACTCTAAAAATTTCATAAAATTAATGAAATTGGCAAAATAGATACAAAGTCGACTTGTATAAAAAGTACAAAAGAGTCATATAACCGATCTCTACATAGAAAATAATACAAGCACATGTGGGATTGCGATTGACCACTTTGCATAAATAAAAGACTCTGAGAATCAATATCAAAATAATAAATCAAATTTGATTTTATTTTTATGTATTATTAGGTATTATGAGAACATGACTTTTAACATACACAAGCTCTTGTTAATTATCCTAATTATTAGAATTTTTTTAAATAAGAAATCTTACAAATAAAATAGAGACATAAAGAAAGAAAGAATATGATTTGATTAATTAAATTTTCGGATTACATGATTTAAGTATGGGTATACCCTTATTTCACAATTTAAAAGATTTAGATTCATAACATAAATAGTATGAAATGAGAAAGAAAAAGGGAAAGACTTGATGCTCGCTGCTACCTCTCTCCTATGTAGTCAATTAAGTACAACGTGCTAGATGAACTTATTGAACTTGTTTAGCTAGATTAGATGCTTGATTTGATCCTTATAGGATATTGATAGCTTTACTTAATTTTAGGTATAGTTGGCTATCTTGGTTTGTACTAGTTGATCCTGCTAAAGTTTGAAGTATCAACAATGACTTTCTATTTGTTGTCAGTTGATTTTTTTAAAAAATTTTTAATTTGAGAGAATGGTTAGCAGTCTTAGTTTATACTAACCACTCTTGATTTGATAATTAACAGCTTATTACCTTATTGTTGATTGAATTTGAAATATTACCAATGGCTTTTTACTTATGTCAGCAACGGCTTTATGCTCATGTTAGTAAACCTCTTTCGAATATGAATATGACGTCTACTTGACTGACTAACCAAGTGCATACCTGTCTTAGTTCAGTTTGAAATAGTTAGCAGTCTTTGTTTATACTAATTATTTTTTATTTAATAATCGATAGTTTTTTAGTTTATTGTTAGTTAGATTTGAAGTATCACTAATGGCTTTATGCTTGTATCAATGAACTTCCTTTGAACATGGCATTTGATTAACTAATTGACCAAATGCAAATCTACCTTAATTTAATTTAATCTGAGAGAATGATTAATAGATTTGATTTATGTTAATCATTCATGATTTGATAAATCAATTACTTTTTAGCTTGTATCGATTGAATTTGAAGTGTTACTAATAGCTTTATACTTATGTCAGTGAACTTTCTTTGAACACAACTTTTAATTGACTAATTGATTGAATGCAAGCTTGCCTTACTTCAATTTGATTTAAAAAATATTAGCAGTCTTATATTATACTAATCATTCTTGATTTAATAATTGAAGACTTTTTTGGTTTATTATCGATTAGGTTTAAAGCATTATCAACGACTTTATGCTTATGTAAATTGAAATTAAAGTGTCAAATTGACATCTTTATGCTTGTATTTGCGAACCTTCATTGAACATGGTATTTGGCTAATTTATTAACCGAGTGTAAGCCTATCGTAATTCAGTTTGAAATAGTTAGCGGTCGTAGTTTATGTTAATCACTATTGATTTGATAATCAATGATCTTTTAGCTTATTGTTGGTTAAATTTAAAGTGTCATTGACAACTTTATACTTATGTTGGTGAACTTTTCTTAAGCATAGAATTTGACTGACTAACTAACTGAGTGCAAGTCTATCTTATATCGATGATTTTATGTTTATTATTGACTAACTCTACTTGATTTGAATTTGGTTCGATTCAAACTTGATGTTTTTATTCAGATCTGGTTCAATTTGATTCGATGTTCGGACTTTATTTCGATTCAAATCTAATTTGATTTAACTCAGGTTGGCAATTGTTGGATCCTTATTGGATTTGAATTCAATCCTTAATGGATTGGATTTTACCATTAATGGGTTTGGTAGAATTTGTAACCTATCAGTGCTAAAAGCTATAGAGGTTCACCATAAATAGGCTTGCCAAAATTATCAAATCCTTAATTAATTAATACTTGATGGATTTGAGTTTTGTAATTGATCCTCATTGGGCTTTAAATTTGACCATTTAATGGATCTTGGATATAATTATTGTTGAATCTTGAACTTGATCCTTATTGGATCTTGATTTGATGCTTATTGGATTCTTGTTAGAACCTTGATGTATCTTGAATTTGACCCTTCTTATTGGATCCTTGATGGATCTTGAACTTGGTTGTTATTGGATTTTGAACTTGATCCTTATTGGATCCTGACCTTGATTCTTAGTGGATCTTGGATTTGATCCTTAGTAAATTTTTATTGGATCCTTGATGGATATTGAGTTTGACTCTTAATGGATCCTTATCAAACTTTGGTCTTGATCCTTAATGAACCTTGGACTTGATCCTTATTGGATCATGGATTCAATCCCCATTAATTCTTATTGGATCTTGGATTATATTCTTATTGGTTTCTTATTAGATCTTTATTGATCGATAATAGATCTTTGACTTAATCCTCAATAGATCTTGGATTTGATTTTTATTAGATCTTGAACTTGATCCTTCTTGGATGCTAACCTTGATCCTTAATAGATCATGATTTAACTCTTGTTGGATTCTTAATAAATCCTTAATGAATCTTGGATCCAACCCTTAATATATTCTTATTAAATTTTTAATGGATCTGATTTAACCCTTGTTAGATTCTTAATATAATCTTAATGGATATTGGATCCAACCCTTATTAGATACTTAATAAATCTTGATTCTACTCTTATTTTGTTCTTAATGGACATTAGATCTACTTTTAATGGATCCTTAATAGATCTTGAATCCAATACTTAATGGATTTTGGATCTAACCCTTAATAGATTTATAGTAAAATTTGATTCAATCCTTATTGGGTTTTTACTGGATCCTTAATGGATCTTCATCATTGGATTCTTAATATATCCTTAATTGTTGGCTTAATTGTGTCTCGAATCCGGATTTTTTGGAGAGTCTTAATTATATTAGGAAGTTATTTAGTGGGCCTAATCCTTATCTAGATTTATCTTCTACTAGAAGACTTAAATTAATAGAAGTCTTATTTGAGTCAGGCTTCTACTTTGACTCAAACACAGTTAGGCCACATCTATAAATACTCTATTGATGTAAGGGTTTCAATATAGAGTGAGAGAAAGAGATATAAATTAATACTCTCAAGACGTCTTGTGACGGTTAGGCTACTTAGTCTTTTGTGAGAGTTGGTGATATTGGAGTTTCGTCTCTATCGTTGTAATCTTCTCTTTCTCTTCTCATCAATACAATATTCTTTGGATTGTCTTCCCACATATATCTCTTGTCTGATCTCTTTTCCTCTTTTCTGTTCTTCCTCTATATCGTGAATTGTGGTGGACATCGATATTTTTCGCTACAAGTGGCATCAGAGTTTGGTTCAACATGTCCACTACGAAGTTTGATATAGAGAAATTCAATGAAAAGCAAGAATTTCCTATTTGGCAAGCAAGAGTTCATGCAATTCTTACTCAACAAGGGTTTAGAAACACATTGGAGGACGTCAAGACTGAAGATGTCGGCGAAAGTATCTGAGAAAACCAGAAGGCTAGTGCACATAGCACAATCATCCTCAGTCTCACTGATAAGGTACTCTATCCGTTTCTTGATGAAATATCACCTTCAGAGTTATGAAAAAAGATGGAAAAATAGTATATGAGTAAGTCTATCTCAAATCGAGTTTATTTAAAGCAGAAGCTCTTCAATTTTCGAATGACAGAAGGTACAAATATAGTTGATCATCTTAATATTTTCAATAAACTTGTCTCTCAATTGTTAAGCATTGATGTTAAAATTGAAGATGAAGACAAGACAATTATTTTATTATTGTCCTTACCTCCTTCTCTTGAGAATCTTAAAACTACTCTCATGTATGGGAAGGATTTGAAATTTGACTCACACTCAGAAGCATTAATTGTCAGAGGTCGTACCAAAGAAAGATCAAGGATAGGTCATTTTAGATCTAAATCCAAAGAAATAAACTGCAGATATTGTAAGAAGATGAGACATGCAATTAAAGATTGTTGGAAGCTCAAAGCAAAGAAAGAAAGAGAATCTCAATCTAAAGAGCAAGACAAAGAATAAATGTCAGTTGTTGAAGGGAGTTCTGATGATGATTTTGGTAACGTTCTCTCTATTAGTTCTAATTTTGATCGTTACCATGATATTTGGATTCTTGATTCTGGTTGTTCTTACCACATGTGTCCTAATAAGGATTGGTTTGAAGACTACAAGTCCTATGATGGTGGTTTGGTTTTGATGGGTAATAACAATCCATGCAAAACTGTTGGAATTGGAACAATCAAAATTAAGATATTTAATAATATTATTAGAACTCTTATTGATGTTAGACATGTTCCTGATTTGAAAAAGAATTTAATCTCTTTGGGTGCTTTGGATTCTACTAGTTATAAGTATTCTGCTGAAAGTGGAGTTCTTAAGGTTGCTAAAGGCTCATTAATAGTGATGAAGGGCCTAAAGCATGAAAATTTGTATGTGTTAGTAGGAAAAATCATTGCAGGTGGAGCAACAATTTCTCAGACTTCTTCTTCTAATATGACCCACTTATGGCATATGCGTCTCGGTCATATGAGTGAGTAAGGTTTAAGTGAGCTCAACAAAAGAAAATTACTAAAAGGCTTCAACTCATGCAAATTGGATTTTTGCGAGCGTTGTCTTTATGGTAAACAGTTTAAGGTAAAGTTTAACACTGGTACTCATTGCACTAAAGACTTAATTAATTATATTCATTCTAATGTGTAGTTCTCTCCTATTCCATCAAAATATGGTGCTCGTTATTTTGTTAGTTTTATTGATAATTTTTTCAGAAAAGTGTGGATTTATTTTTTGCATCCCAAAACTGAAGTGTTTTTTGTTTTCAAACGGTGGAAAACTTCAGTTGAAAAAAGGACTAGGAGAAAAATCAAATACCTCAGAGGTGATAATGACGGAGAGTACAAATTAACAGAGTTTCTCAAATTCTGTAAAGATGAAGGCATCAAACGTCACTTTACCATCCCAGAAAAACCTCAACAAAATGGTGTGGCTGAAAGGATGAACAGAACCTTGTTGGGAAAGCACGTAGTATGCTTAGTACAGCTAATCTTGATAAAGATTTTTGGGCAGAAGCAGTCAATACAACATGCTTCATTATGAATCGCTCTCCTCAAATAGCCATTAATTGTAAGACTCCTAAAGATGTATAGACTGGTCAACCTGCAAATTATTCTTCTTTAAAGATTTTTGCTTGCCCTACTTATGTGCATGTTGTCAAGTATAAGTTCGATGTACGTTCCAAAAAGTGTATTTTCCTGGGTTATGCCAAAGGCATCAAAGACGATCGTTTGTGGGATCCTACTATTTTAAATATAATTATTGAGAAAGACATAGTATTTGATGAAAGTGTTATGCTAAAATCTCTCAAGAAAGATTCCAATGATATAATGCACGTGGAGGTGGAGCATGTAGTTCCTTCAGAAGAAGATATTCAGGGTATGTCCAACTCTCAAGAAAATTCTAAGAATCAAATTTCTGAAAAGACTCCACTTCGAAGATCTCAAAAAAAAATAAAGCCACCTGAAAGGTATGGTTTTGAAACTATGGTGGCTTTTGCTTTAGTTACTGACAATGGTGATCCTTCTTCCTATAAAGAAGCAGTGCAAAATAAAAATTCTTCTTAGTGGCAAGCTGCTATGAATGAAAAGATGAATTCTGTTCAAAAGAACCATACTTGGAATTTGGTAAAATTACCAGAAGGTAATGATAAAGACATCTATTGAAGATCCAAATTCAGAGAATAAGATGATTCGAGCTAAGGTGGAGATTGTTAGCTTAATTGTGTCTTGAATCCGGATTTTTTGAAGAGTCTTAATTATATTAGGAAGTTATTTAGTGGGCCTAATCCTTATCTAGATTTATCTTCTACTAGAAGACTTAAATTGATAGAAGTCTTATTTGAGTCAGTCTTCTACTTTGACTCAAATACAATTAGGTCACATCTATAAATACTCCATTGATGTAAGGGTTTCAATATAGAGTGAGAGAAATAGATATAGATTAATACTCTCAAGACATCTTGTAACGGTTAGGTTACTTAGTCTTTTGTGAGAGTTGGTAATATTGGAGTTTCGTCTCCATCATTGTAATTTTCTCTTTCTCTTCTCATCAATACAATATTCTCTTGATCGTCTTCCCACATATATCTCTTGTGTGCCATCTTTTTCTCTTTTTTGTTCTTTTTCTATATCGTGAATTGTGGTGGATATCGATATTTTTCGCAACACTTAATGAATCTTTGGTTCAACCCTTGTTGTGCTCTTATTGGATTCTTGACCATTATTGGGTTTTTTATTGGATACTTGATGAAATTTGGATATGTTCTTTACAGCATTTTTAATGGATCCAAATTTGAATTTAACCCTTATTGGTTTTAGGTTCGATACATATTGGACCCTTATTAGGTTTAGGTTTGAACTATGTTTGATCTTTATTGGGTTTGGTTTTGATCTATGTTGGACTTTTATTGGGTTTGGGCTCAAACTAAGTTGGTTCGTGTTCAATTTGTCATGGTTCAGATTTGACCTAATTTTGATTGAAGTTCAAATTGGTTCTGATTTAACTTCAACCTAGTTCTAGTTTTGGTTCAACTGATTTGGTTTCAATTCAAACTTAGGTTTAATTTGATTTTGGTTCAGGCTTGAACTTGATTTCGTATTGGTTCAATGTTGGACTTGATTTGGTTTGGTTCAAATTCAATTTGACCTGATTCAGGTTCGATTAGAATTTGGACCTAAGTCGATTTGATTTGGGTTGACTTTACCCCTTTTGTTTAATTTAATTTTAGTCTAATCTAATAATTTTATTTGAATCCATTTAGGTTTGTTTGATGGTTTGTTCGATTTAAATTAATTAATTAATTTAATTTAGCTAAATTGACTTAATTCTAATTTGATTAAGTCAATTATTTCAATCAATTTATTTTTATCGATTCAATTTGATTAATTTGAGAGCCCTTAGACTATCTATTAAGTAACTTTTGGGCAAGCCCATGAGCTCGCTCTGAGTTGATTTGATTTTTATGTCAGTCTGCAGGCTGATTCTAAGCTAATTTAACTTTTAGGCAAGCTCGCAGATTAACACTAAGTCGATTTGACTTTTAAGTAAGCTCACAAATTAATCTTGAATTAATATGACTTTTAGTTGGTCTTGAGTCAATTTGACTTTCAACCAAACTCACAAGTTGGTTTCAACTCATATTAAATTTCAAGTAAGCCCACAGGCTGACCTCGAGTTAGACTGGCATTTAGATGAGCTCACATATTAACCCTAATCAGATTGACTTTTAGGCAAGCCTATAGAATAGTTTTGAATTGACTTGACTTTCAGGCGAGCCTGTAGATTGACCTTGTGTCAAATTAATTTTCGGATGAGTCTGCAAACTGGTGTTGAATCGATTTGACTATCAGATGTGCTAGCAGATTGTTCCTAAATCAAAATGACTTTTAAGAAAGCTTACGGGCTGGGCCTAAGTCGAAATAATGTTAGGACTAGTTCATAAGTTGGTCCTAGGTCAAAATAACTTTTGAATAAGCTCGCAAATTGACTCTAAGTCAAAATAATATTTGACGGAGCCTTCAGTCTAACCCTAGATCGAATGATATTTAGACAAGACCACAGACTGACCTTAGATCCAATGACATTCGGACAAGCTCGCAGGCGTACCCTAAGTTGAAAGACTTTCTGGTGAGTCTGCGAGTTGACCTTAAGTCATAATGACATTCAGATGAACTTGTAAGCTAACCTTAAATTGATAAACATCTGGATGAACCAGCAAGCTGAGCTTAAGTTGAAATGAATTTTGAGCAAATCTACGGATTGATCCTAAGTCAAAATGACATTTGGATGAGCTTACAGGTTAACCATAAATTGAATGATATGCAAATGAGTCTATACACTGATTCTAGGTCCAACGATGTTCGAATGAACTTATAAGCTAGCCCTAAAATAGTTAATAGAGGCACATAAATTGAGATAAAAACAATATTATTTTTTCTCTTCTTCCTTCGTTTCTTTTTTTTTTGTCCACCTCGACTTCTTCGTTTCCTGTTCCTTTCCGTTCCTCCTTATCAATTCTCTTCTTTTCTTTGTTCTTCACCTCCCCTTCTACTTCCTTCTTTCCCTCACTGAGTCAACCCCCCTTTCCCTTCCTCTTTATGGTCAAATCTAGTCAGACACGTATGGATTCGACATCCAGTAGCTAGTGGGTGATGTGTGATTGGGGCAGAGGGACAGTAGAATCCTCGCGCGGGCAATACACAGGGAAGATGATGGTGGCAACGAAGTAACACGGTAGCTGTGGGGTCTCACATTGATGCAAGTAATGTGTGCCTAGGCAGTGCGATGAAGGAGGGTGGTGAAGCCACCTAAGTGCAAGCAGTGGGTGACTAGGCAGTAGTTTGGGGCAAGATTTTAAATTTCGATTTCGATTTTGGTTTCAGCATTCAGCGAAATCGATGCGTTTCGATTGTTTCGATTTCAGTTTCAGTCGTTTCGATTTCAGTAAAAAAATTTTTAATTATTAATTATGTGTTGACTAGAGTTTGACTATATTTTGATTGTACTTTGACTTCAAATTAAAAAAGATGATAATTTTTTTTAAAAATTTTCAAAAAATTATAAAAAATTATAAAAAATTATTAATAATTTTATCATAATAGTAAATATAATTTTAATTAATTTTAATTAATTTTTATAGTTAATCACTTAATGGGCATGTTAATTTTTAAATTTAGAGATAACAATTGCAATTAATTAACAAAAAAAAAAGTTTACTATAAACACCAATGTGATTCTATTTTGAATTTCAATTTCAAAAACGGTTTTGACATTCAGAGAAATTGACGCATTTTGATCAAAAAAATTATTTCTATTTTGGTTTTGATAAAAATATTTTTTTATTTATTAATTATATTTTGAACAAAATCTAACTTTATTTTAATTATTTTTTAACTTCAAATTAAAAATATTATAATATTTTTAAAAATTTTTAAAATAACCATGCACGGTTTCAGTCGAAAGATTTTTTTTTACTTATTAATTATGTGTTGATATGGGAGTGGGACACTGGCCGGTACAATTTTCTTTGGCTTTCGCTTTTGGTGGAGCAGCCATGCACGTACATGAAAAAAGTGTAAACACATGCACGTGAACAGTGTTATGGGTTTTACAGTTCACTCGGCTACCAGTTCCAAAGCCCAGCGACGACGCTGGCATTGGCACGCGGCTGGTGAGGCGCAACCTTGGTGAGGGCACGCGATCGGTGAGGTGCAACCTTGGCGAGGGCCTCGGCGAGAGCGCAGGCGCAGGAGCCAAAGGTTGGCAGGAGGGCGTGGGCTCAATGGCAGTGAGGGCTCGGGCGCAGGCGCGAGGTCGGCGAGAGTGCGGGAGCGAGCATGAGGCTAGTGATGGCTGCGCGATCTCCTCTCGCGAGCTCGCTGTGCACTCCTCCTAACCCTAAATTGAAATGAGTTTTGTAGATACGTTTCGAGACCAGCCGAAATGGTTCAATTTCGGTCGAAATTTAAAATCTTGGTTTGGAAATACTAGAGTGGGGACAAGATAGGGTTAGATTGGGCAAGCGGTGGTTTAGGTGACCAATTGGGTGGAGGGAATGTATGGGAGTCAAAGCAGGACAACATGGTGTTTGACTAGGACTAACAAAGGCTTAGCCAAGGTCGAGAGCAGTTTGGCCTAAACTAGGAAAGTTTTGGCCGAGATCAAAGGGAGTCTAGCTAGGGCTAGAGGGGTGCCACTAGGATTTAGTAGAGTTCACTTGGAGTTGTTGCGCTTGACACAGGCAAAACTGGAGGAAGATGAAGCAAAAGCAACCATGCACGGGTGTAGCAACAGGAATGAAGTCTCAGAGTTATAGGTGCAAGGTAGTGGTGTAGGAGCAGGGGGGCACTGAGTGCTCAAGCAGTGGAGCATGATCGGTAACCTCCCTCTTAGTCTCCCCTTTGAAATCATTACAAGAGGATCTTTTCGTATTTCTGATAGTGCAATAATAAATTGATCTCATATTACTATATGTCAAAATAATATATGCCCTATATTTGTTGAAGCTAGCATTCAGCAGATTGTATCAATATGGAGCACAAGATACGGGCTTACAATCATTTGAACATGACATGAGAGATTATCATAAAATGGTTACTCATTTTTATGTATCTTTTTCATCATCAATTAATGTAAAGCGGGAGATGAACATGTTTTAACACTATATAAATTATATCACAATAATCAACTAATCTCAACTTATCATCATGCCAATTAATACATGCCCTAGCTTTGTTGAAACTAGCATTCAAACATATTGAAATGGAACATAAGGTCTAGGCCTACAAGCATTTACACATGGCAAGTGAGATTATTACAAATGATGCTCATTGGCATCTATTTTTCATTATCGATTGATACACAAGGGAGATGAACATATCCTGACATTGTAATGATCTAGGATTCAGACTTGATTCTTAAGAGATACATAATGATAAGTAGGTTATCAAATGGCAGCATGATGTTTTCATCATAGATAAAAAATTATAACAAAAATCATAAAAAATCATATCTCAACTGAGCTACCAAATGCAACATACCAACACGGGGGACATGGCAAATGAATCAAAGAACAATACCTATACCAACATACCACCTACAACATTCCATGCAACAACCTCTGCTAGTGGGAATGACTATCAACAAACCATCTCCATTGGTTAACATTGCACAACTACAAGAAAATGATGATCGAAATTGTTGGCTTAATTGTATTTCGAATCTAGATTTTTCAGATAGTCTTAATTATATTAGAAAATAATTTAGTAGGCCTAATCCTTATTTGAATTTATCTTCTGTTAGAAGACTTAAATTAGTAGAAATCTTATTTGAGTCAGTCTTTTACTTTAACTCAAACATAGTTAGGCCACATCTATAAATACCCTATTCATGTAAGGATTTTTATATAGAATGAGAGAGAGAGACATAGATCAATACTCTCAAAACGTCTTGTGATTGTTAGACTACTTAGTCTCTTGTGAGAGTTAGTGATATTAAAGTTTTGCCTCCATCGTTATAATCTACTCTTTCTTTTCTCATCAATACAATATCTTTCGGATCGTCTTCGCCACATAAATTTCTTGTGTGCTATTTTTTTTTTATTCTTCTTCTACATCGTGAATCAAGGTAAACATCGATATTTAGCACTTCAAGTGGTATCAGAGTTTGGTTCAATATGTCTATTATGAAGTTCGATATAGAGAAATTTAATGAAAAGCAAAGATATCCTATTTAGCAAGCAAGAGTTCGTATAATTTTTACTCAACAAGGGTTGAGAAACACATTGGAAGACGTCAAGCCTGAAGATGTCATCGAAAGTTTTTGAGAAAATCAAAAGGCTAGTGCACATAATACAATCATCTTCAGTCATACCGATGAGGTACTTTATCTATTTTTTGATGAAACATCACCTTAAAAATTATGAAAATAGTTGGAGAAATAATATATGAGTAAGTTTAACTCAAATCGAGTTTACTTAAAGCAGAAACTCTTCAATTTTTAAATGAGAGAAGGTACTAATATAGTTGATTATATTAATACTTTCAATAAACTAGTCTCTCAATTATTAAGCATTGATGTTAAAATTAAAGATAAAGATAAGATAATTATTTTATTATTATCTTTACCTCCTTTTCTTGAGAATCTGAATACTACTTTCATGTATGATAATGATTTAAAATTTGATGATATTTTTGTTGTCCTTCTATCTAATGAATATTTAAAAAAGATTAAAGGGAATGTGTCACACTCAGAAGCATTGATTGTTAGAGATCGTACGAAAGAAAGATCAAAGATAGGTCGTTCTAGATCCAAATCCAAAGAAATAAACTGCAAATATTGTAAAAAGATGGGACATGTAATAAAGAGTGTTGGAAGCTCAAAATAAAGAAACGAAGAGAATCTCAATCTAAAGAGTAAGCCAACACGAAATAAACATCAAAGAGAAATCAACTACATACAAAACCCCCAAAAGCATCAACTTTCAAACTACTTTGGTTGTTGACCAGAGTGGAGATGGAGGAAGTCATTGTGGGGGGTGACAGACAGGGGACGAAGGTCTAGGATGGAGGAGTGCTGGGAAGGAAGGAACACTAAGGAGGGAGGAGCATCGAGAAGATTGGAGCATTGGGAAGGGAGGAGCATGAGTGAAGGAGCGCTGGGAGGAAGAAGCATGAAAGAAGAACTGCAGAAGGAGGATCGCTAAGGAGGGAGAACTTCCAACGAAGAACAAGCACAGAAGGAGTAACATCAGGAGTGCGGGATTTGGGTGAAGAAGGTGACCAAAGTCGAGAAGAGAAGGAATTGCAGAGAATTGAGCAGAGTTGATCCAATTCCTAAAACAAAATTAGATGATATTGATTGTGTGAGTACACACTAGTTCCATAGAATTGGTGTTTTTCACTAGTTGTGCGATGAATTTATATTCAAAATTGAAAATTATTGAAATTGATCCATTCTAATAATTTCAAATTTTTTGATATATTTAAATATAAAAATTAAAAAATTAGGGCCTTCAATTTTGTTAATTTTCCTAATTTTCCTACTTTTGGACTGAAGCAAATATCACCTACAAGTACAATTTTTTTAAATAAAAGATAAAAATAGCCTAATTTTTTTAAAAGAATAATTAGCCCTATGCAATATTTGGTTTGAATTGAATAAAGCAATTGGACTAAAATCGAATAACTAATTCGGTTTTTAAAATTAAAAATTTTGATTTTTAGTTTTAATTTTTGATTTTGAAAAATTTTGAAAACTAAACCGAACCAAATTATATATATATAATAGATTTGATTTTAATTTAAATTTGGTCTGAATTAAAAATTTAAAAAAATATTTTACTTATATTTATAGAAAAGTCAATATTTATAGAAAAGTCAATTCAAAATTTTAATTTTTAATTTAAATTGAATTGAATTGAAATATTTTGATTTTCAGTTTGATTTTTATAGTATTTTTATTCGATTTGATTTTTAAATTTTTAAGATTACAATTTTAAATTTAATTTAATCATTTTGATTTGATAATTGAATACAGCCCTAAAAATAATGCTAAAGTTTAAAAATTGAGGGAAATATCTATGAGAGGCAGTGTATATATGCGGAGGTGAAGATGCGGGACACAATATGACGGGTATATTTGGAGGAGCATGACGAGGAGGTAGATGATGATCGACAACAGCATGCAAAACGGACGGTCAGAATTCCTCATCCCTTGCCTGGTCACATTCGTGGCATTTACCTCCTGGGACTGCGACCCTAACTGGGCGAAACACCCACAGCAGGCCCTTTCGTGGTCCAGTACGAATGCTGACGTGCCGCGTCATCATTGGCCTTACGCGCCTGCTCTTCCCGCGCGCTCGCAGAAAGCCGCTGGTCTTCACAGTGAATGGGCAGAGTAGTGTTGTCACCATGGGTGGGCGGGTGGACGAGACCGGAGAGTAGGAGCAGCAGAAGATAAAAGGACGAAAGTGCGGTCCACGTCAATCAGGCAGGGATTATTGCGACCGTAGATATGATTGCGCCTGATCTTTGTCCTTCCCTGGCTGATATCTGTCTATTCAGGAAAATTATTTTTTACCAAAATTTCATCCAATTTGGGACGGCTATTTGGTGAGTTTTTAAATTTTTTGACTTTTCAACTATTTGGTGAGTTTTTACATTTTGATAAATTTAGAGTTTAACAGTTTTTAAATTTAAATAAGTTTTAAAAATTTAAATTTTAAAATTCAATATATAAGACTATATAACAATGTTTTAAATTTCGGCTGAAACCGAAGGGTTTCGACCAAAACGGTTCGATTTCGGTCGGTGCCGCAACAGATCGGTCAGATTTGTTGCGGTTTTGGGTTTTCGGCGAGCAGCGCTGGCAGGGAGAGCGCAGCGTGTGGGGCGAGCTCGCGCTGGCTTTTGGCGCCCAAGCCCATGTGCTTGCGCGAGCGGGGCTTGCCAGCGGAGCACCCTTGCCCTCGTCGAATTGGCGAGCCCGCCGCCGCTCCCTCGCCCGCCTCGCACTCTCGCTGCCTGGCCCCTGCTCCTGCGAGCAGGGGCTAGCCTCGCACCCACGCCAGCACCTTCACCAGCCCGATTCTGACGCCCTCGCCGGTCTCTGCCAGATACTATTCACGTGCATGAGACTATTCATGTAACTATTCATTATTTTAAAAATTTTTAAACATATTATATTTTTTTAGTTTGAAGTTAAAAATAATTAAAATAAAGTTAAATTTTGGTCAAAATATAATTAACAAATAAAAAAATATTTTGGTTGAAACTGAAATGAGAATGATTGATCGAAATATGTTGATTTTTCTGTTCATATACATGCGTGTAGGATTGTTCCACCGAAAGCAAAAAAAAAAAAAAATTGTGTCGATCTCATCCCCATATGAATCGCTGTCACGAGATCGTGCAGATCTAGTTGTTCTGGCTCGTATATCTATAAATGTTCATCTGGATTGTTTAGCTACTGAATTCAGAATTTTACATCCAGATATTTCAAACTCAATTGATGATGATTATGATGATGATGATGATTAATTATATTACGTTATAATTATAAATTATATATGCGTCAAGTATATTTTAATAATAAGTTAAATTTGCTTATGTTAATTTTTAATTTTTAATCATATTCATATTATTTTCGTATATTTTTTATATAATAATATATAAAAACAGTGGTTAACAATCAAAATTAATTTTAATTAATTAAAATAATATTTAATATTGTTGTAAAATTAATTATAAATTCTTTCATAATTTTTAAATTTTTATAAAAAATTTTCAAAATTTTATTATTTTTTTAATTTGAAGTCAAAATACAGTTAAAATATAGTCAAACTCTGGTCAATACACAATTAATAAGTAAAAAAAATCTTTTGGCTCAAACGGCCAAAACGTATCGGTTTCATTAGGTGCCGAAACCGAAACCGAAACTGAAACCGAGATTTAAAATCTTGCTATATAATCAAATAATATACAAATTTTATAATTTTAAAATTTATAAATATAATAAAATAAATATGTAATCTGAAAAATCTGAATATATATATATATATTATAAAATAAAAAATACTATCAAATTTTTTCAAATTTACGATTTTAATTATATAAAATGTTAAATTTTTTAAAAATTTAAAATTCTACAAAACAAATATATACTCCTTAGTTTCAATTTTAATTCCATATAAGCCTTTTTGATCTTTGTCCTTCACTGGCTGACAACTGCCCATTTTCGAGAAAAATTAGTTTCTCGAAAAATTTACGAAACTTTTTTGGTTAAATTCCAATTAAGCCCTTGTGAAATAATGAAATATCTTCTTTATTCTTATAAAAATCAACAAGTGCGATATGTCCTACGGAAACAAGCAGAATTGCATGCTGAAGCCTACATTTTAGCAACATGCCCCTACCTGCACTATATTTTTTATTAAAAAAATTCTGAATAGGAATTTCAAAAATAATTAGTTAGTCATGGCTACAAAATTCGTTGTTTAGAGTTGGTTGCCTCTTTTGTCTAATCACGAGAAAAATTTTACATAATTAAAATCTCATCACGACGGATGCTAAAAAATTGTCATGATCCAGTCTTTACTCGATTAGAAAATCTTAATTTTTTTTCTTCATCATCTCGATCTAAATATGCCCTAAAGCGACGTATTGTGGAAATCTAAAGGTAAAATTTCATAGTCACAGAACTATGTGCAGTAATATTAGTTTGCAAGTGATATACATGCAAATGCTGACTTGAGTTGTAATATCTAGTTAAAGCTGGGTTGTGCAGGAAATCGGAAGATAAGAAATAATATCTTATTTTAAGAGTGGAGATTGTGGAAGTGTTGAAGGAGAGAGCTTCTTATTTTTAAGTCTTGAGATGTGAAACTCGACCTTCGAGTTAGATATGCCTGCATTCGATTCTCCAGTAGGTTAAACCAAAAATGGTTTTGAAATTTTATTTGTTTCTCCGTATTATCATACAATGATCTCTTGTAATACAACCGAAGGTGAAGTAAAAATTGATTATCATATTTGAAAATAACCTTCTGAATATTACATTGGCATGTGTCTGGCGGTTCAAACTATGGTAGCTGACACAACGGCCAAACTTCTATTTTGAAATTTTGCTCATGATGGCGTCAAGGTTTGCACATCTCAGTCTGCCAAACTCGCAAAAGCTCATAAAAATATAGAGGAGAAGAGAAATATAGTAACATTGCAAATCTTTTATTACTCACATAAAAGAAATACAACTCTTAATGCGGAGTGACAGTAGCCTAGGGATATTGTTGAAATAACTAGTTGTTGCAAGCTTGGTAACCAGAACAATTGTAGCCTAGAGAGGAACGACAAGATGATGCCTCTTGAACGATGTCATAGCCTAGTAGCCATTTAAGTAAGTTTGGGCTATGGGAGCTGTAACACTAAATATCAATATCCATCACAATTTACAATGTAAAAGAAGAATAAAAAAAAATATATCACACAAGAGATTTATGTGGTGAAGACGATCCGGAGGATATTGTATTAATGAGAAAAGAAAGAAGAGATTACTATGATGGAGGCGAAACTCCAATATCACCAACTCTCGTAAGAGACTAAGTAGCATAACCGTCACAAAACGTTTTGAGAGTATTGATCTATATATATCTCTCTCACTCTATATAAAAATCCTTACACAAATAAGGTATTTATAGACGTGACCTAACTGTGTTTGAGTTAAATTAGAAGACTAACTCAAATAAAATTTCTACTAATTTAAGTCTTCTAGTAGAAGATAAATTCAGATAAGGATTAGACCCACTAAATTACTTTCTAATATAATTAAGACTCGCTGAAAAATCCGGATTCGAGATACAATTAAGCCAACAATGTCCATCTTGGCTCGAATCATCTTATTCTCTGAATTTGAATCTTCAATAGATGTCTTTGCCATTACCTCATGGGGCAGGATCAATGACCTTGAATATTGATTAAGTCCAAACAGAGTTTGAACTTATCAATCAGAATCACCTCCGTCAACATATCTGCAGGATTTCTTGAAGTATGAATTTTTTGTAAAGAAATCTCGTCATCTTCAATAATGTCTCAAATAAAGTGAAATCGAACATCTATATGCTTTGATCCAATGTGATACATTTGGTTCTTTGTAAGGTGTATGGCGCTCTGACTATCGCAAAAGATAGGAAGAACATTTTGAGAAAAACCAACTTCACTAGCCAATCCTTTTAGCCAAAGAGCTTCTTTGACGGCTTTTGTACCTGTCATATACTCAGACTCTATTGTAGATAATGTCACAGTTGATTGTAAGGTACACCTCCAACTAATAAATCCTTTACAAAGAGTAAAAAGATAACCAATGAGGGATCATCGTCGATCAAAATCTCTAATATAGTCTGAATCGACGTAGCCAATAATTTTGGCCTCTTGAACTTTTGATAATTTTACCAAGTCCCAAGTATGGTTCTTTTGAAGAGAATCCATCTCTTCATTCATAGTAGTTTGCCACTGAAAAGAATTCTTATCTTGCATTGCTTTTTTATAGGAAGACAGATCATCGTTGTCAGTAAATAAAGCAAAACCTACTATATCTTCAAAATCATACCTTTTAGGTGGCTTTATGTTTCTTTGAAATCTTCGAAGTGGAGTCTTCTCAGAAATTTGATTCGTAGAATTTTCTTGAGAGTTGGACATACCCTGAATATCTTCTTTTGAAGAAACTACATACTCCATCTCCACTTGCATTATATCACTGAGATCTTTCTTGAGAGATTTTAACATAACACTTTCATCAAATACTATGTCTCTCTCAATAATTACATTTGAAGTAGTAGGATCCCACAAATGATAACCCTTAACATCTTTGGCATAATTTAGAAAAATATGCTTTTTGGAACGTGCATCTAACTATCCTTGAGAACATGCACATAAGTAGGGCAATAAAAAATCTTTAAAGAAGAATAATTTGCAGGTTGACCAGTTCATACCTCTTCAGGAGTCTTGTAATTAATGGCTGTCTGAAGAGAGTAATTCACAATGAAACATACTGTATTGACTACTTATGCTCAAGAATTTTTGTCAAGATTAGCTGTATTGAGCATACTACATGCTTTCTTCAACAAGGTTCAGTTCATCCTTTTAATCACACCATTTTGTTGAGGTTTTTTTGGGATAGTAAAGTGGCATTCGATGCCTTCATCTTCACAAAATTTGAGAAGCTCTATTGATTTGTAATCTCCGCCATTATTATTTCTGAGGTATTTGATTTTTCTGTCAGTCCTTTTTTCAACTGAAATTTTTCACTGTTTGAAAATAGAAAACACTTCGGTTTTGTGATGTAAAAAATAAACCCACACTTTTTAAAAAAAAATTGTTAACAAAACTAACAAAATAACGAGCACCAGATTTTGATGGAATAGGAGAGCATCACACATCAGAATGAATATAGTTAATTAAGCCTTTAGTGCAATGAGTACTGGTGTTAAACTTTACCTTGGACTGTTTATTATAGAGACAATAGTCGCAAAAATCTAATTTGTATGAGTTGAAGCCTTTCAGTAATTTTCTTTTATTGAGCTCACTTAAACCTTACTCACTTATATGACCAAGACACATATCCATAAGTGGGTCATATCAGAAGAAGAAGCCTAAGAAATTACTGCTCCATCTTCAACGATTTTTTCTACTAACTCATACAAATTTTCATGCTTTGGGCTCTTTATCACTATCAATGAGCCTTTAGCAACCTTAATAACTCTACATTCAGTAAAATACTAATAACCAGCAGAATCCAAAGTACCAAAAGAGATCAAATTTTTTTCAAATCAAGAACATGTCTAATGTCAGTAAGAGTTCTAATAATATTATTAAATATCTTAATTTTGATTGTTCCAATTCTAACAGTTTTGCATGAATTATTATTACTCATCAAAACTAAACCACCAACATAGGACTTCTAGTTTCCAAATCAATCCTTATTAGGGCATATGTGATAAGAACAACCAGAATCAAGAATCTAAATATCATGGTAATGATCAAAATTAGAACTAATAGAGAGAACATTACCATAATCATCATTAGTATTCTTTCAACAACTGACACTTGTTTCTTGGCTTGCTCTCTAGATTGAGATCTCTTTCTTTTTTTACTTTGAGCTTCCAACACTCTTTAATTATATGTCCCATCTTCTTACAATACCTGCAGTTTATTTCTTTAGATTTGGATCTAGAACGATCTGTCTTTGATCTTTCTTTGGTATGACCTCTGACAATCAATGCTTCTGAGTGTGATACATCCCCTTCAATCTTTTTTAAATATTTATTAGATAGAAGAGTAGCAGAAATATCATCAAATTTTAAATTCTTATCATACATGAGAGTAGTTTTCAAATTCGTAAGAAAAGGAGATAAAGACGATAATAAAATAATTACCTTGTCTTCATCTTCAATTTTAAAATTAATGCTTAACAATTGAGAGACTAGTTTATTGAAAGCATTAAGATGATCAACTATATTTGTACCTTCTTTTATTCGAAAATTAAAGAGTTTCTACTTTAAGTAAACTCGATTTGAGATAGACTTACTCATATATTATTTCTTCAACTTTTTTCATAGCTCTGAAGGTGACGTTTCATCAAGAAACGGATAGAGTACCTTATCGGTGAGACTGAGGATGATTGTGCTATGTGCACTAACCTTTTGATTTTTTCAGACACTTTTGGTGAAATCTTCAGGCTTGACGTCCTCCAATGTATTTCTCAACCCCTGTTGAATAATAATTGCATGAACTCTTACTTGTCAAATAAAAAATCTTTGCTTTTCATTGAATTTCTCTATATTGAACTTTGTAATAGACATGTTGAACCAAACTCTAATACCACTTGTAGCGCTAAATATCGATATCCACCACAATTCACGATGTAGAAGAAGAACAGGAAAAAAAATAGCACACAAGAGATTTATGTGTCAAAGATGATTCGAAGAATATTGTATTAATGAGAAAAGAAAGAGGAGATTACAACAATAAAGATGAAACTCCAATATCACCAACTCTCACAAGAGACTAAGTAGCCTAGTCGTCATAAGACATTTTGAGAGTATTGATCTATATATCTCTCTCTCACTCTATATAAAAATCCTTACATGAATATGGTATTTATAAATGTGGCCTAACTATATTTGAATCAAAGTAGAAGACTAACTCATATAATACTTCTACTAATTTAAGTCTTCTAGTAGAAGATAAATTCAGATAAAGATTAGGCCCACTAAATTACTTTCTAATATAATTAAGACTCTCCGGAAAATCTGAATTCGAGACACAATTAAGCTAACAGAGAGTATGGCAACAAGCTTTGAGCTCTGACCTCAAGCGGTCAGTAAAAAGTTTCATAATTTTTCACATTCAACCTCGATCTAGATAATCTAATTTAGGTAATTTACTCTTCAGTTTTGACTAAGGTTTTAAATCTTGGCCAAAATTTTTTGGTTTCGGCTGATGGTAAAACATTTCGCCGAAAATGATTTTAGTTTAGGGGTTAGGAGGCGCGAGGCCGGCGATGGTATGGGTGCGAGCTAGCTCGCGTGGGGAGATCGTGCTGCGATGACAAGGACAGTGAGCGGGCACGAGGCCAGTGATGGCGCAGATGGGAGCAAGCTCGCGTGGTGACAGCGAGCGGTCGCAAGGTTAGTGACAGTGCGAGCGCGAGCGAGCTCGCATGGTGATGGCTAGCAGAGCGAGCAAGCGCGAGCGAGCTCACCTGCTTGTTGCCCGTGACCTCATGGGCCTCGCACCTGCGCCCGAGCCTTACGGGCATCGTGCCCGCATCCTTGCGCTAGTCTCTGGCTCCTGTGTGCTCGCGGGCACTAGAGGCTAGCACGAGGGCACGAGCTCGATGCCGGAGAGGGTGTGGGCTCGAGCTCGCTGGCTCGAGGGAGTGGGTGCAGGCGCCAGAGGGCATGGGTGTGGGTACGAGTGTAGGTGCAGGATCACCGGCTAGGGTGCGGGTGAGGTGCGGGTGCTGGTGCCCACCCTCGTCGACCTCACGCCCCTACACTTGCCCTCTCACCCTAGAGGCTGGCACGAGGGCAAGTGCAGTCGCTCGCTTGGCGCCCGTGCCCTCGCTGGCCTAGCCCCCCGCTCCTGCGAGCTCACGCCGGCCTTTGGTGCTCAAGCCCTTTCCGGCCTCGCATCGGCACTCGAGCCCGAGCCTCGCCGGCCTCACGCCCGCTCCTGCACTTGCGGCCTCACATTGGGCTCACGCTCGCGCCCACGCCCGTGGCCTCAAGCCCATGTCCACGCCTACGGCCTCACGTCGGCCTGACGACCGCGCCCGCGCCTCACGCCTCGCCTCGCACCAGCCCCCTCGCTTTACGCCCTCGCCTGCGCTCATTCCAACCTCGCAATAGCACCTGCGCCTAAACCAGCGTGCCGGCCTCACACCGTGCCCTCACTCGTGCCCGCGCCATTGCTCTTGGCCTCGCCTCATGCCTTGCGCCCGTGCCTCACGTGTCTCGCCCTCACCTGCGCCTGAGCTGGCCTTGCCCGCGCCCTTGCCGACCGTGCACCAGGGCCTGCGCCCTTGCCAGGGCCACATCTCGTCGGTCGCGTGCCAGCGCCTGCACACTCGCCTGGTAGTTGAGTGAACAGTAGAACCGCAATACGGTTCATGCAGGCATGCGTGCATAGCTGATACTATTCACGTGCATGCATGTATGATGGAACGCATGGCTGTTCCACCAAAAGCAAAAGGTCAGTCTTATCCCCATGTGAATAAACTTTCGATGTATGGTTATACTTTAGAACCGCTACCACGAGATCGAGCAGAGATAGTTGTTCTGTCTCATATGTCTATAAATGCTCGTCCAAATTGTCCACATACTGAATTTGTAATTTCACACCCAGATGTTTCAAACTCAATAGATGATAATTATGATGACGATAATGATGATGATGATGATTAATTATATTATGTTATAATAAATAAATTATGTATGTGTCAAATACCTTTCAATGATAAGTTAAATTTACTTATGTTAATTTCTTACTTTTAATCATATTTATATTATTTCTCACATATTTTTTTTATATAGTAATATATATTAAAAATAGATTATATAAGTGATTAATTGTCAAAATTAATTTTAATTAATTAAATTAATATTTAATATTATGATAAAATTAATTATAAATTTTTTCATAATATTTAAATTTTTTTCAAAATTTTATCGTATTTTTTATTTGAAGTCAAAATACAGTCAAAATAGTTAAACTCTGGTCAACACACAATTAATAATTAAGAAAAATCTTTCAACTGAAAGCAAAATGGATGAAACTGAAACCGAAACGGTTGAAATATATTGGTTTCGTTGGGTGCCGAAATCAAAATTGAAACAGAGATTTAAAACCTCGATTTTGACACAACCCATCTTTACACATCGTTGCTCCCAAACATTTTCACTGAGCTTTTGGAGCTCAATTATAAATGCTTGAACATGCTATCTATTTGAGACTATTTTTATCTAATCAAATTTAATTAGAACTTAGTCAAAATTAAAATTTATATGACTAAATTATAACTCAAATGTACATTTCAATTAGGCTTAAATTATATTCAAATTTCACTAAAAATTGAGCTCAATTTAGACTTAAATTATTGAAAAATTGAGACTCAAGATAAGGCCTATTTCAAATGGGTTAGTTGGATCCAAAATTTATTTAAAACTTGGGCTAAAATGATAAAATATAAAAATTATGTAAATAGGTCTTTGAATTAAATAAATATTTATAAATGAATTCTTAATCAAATTTTTCTTATAAATAAGTTTCTAGAATAGGAATTTTACAAAAAAATTTAATAAAATCCTTAAATTACGAATCAATCCTTCAAAATTTAAGATCTATAAATAAACCTCCTTAAAAAATTGAGAATTATAATTCAATCCATATGAAATCCAAGATTTATGAATAGGTTTCTCTAAAATTTGTATTTACAAATAAACTCTTAAAATTTTAATCTTTTATAAATAAATTTTTCGAAAATTTTTATTTGTGAATAAGTCTAAATTTTGTTCAAAAAAACCTTAAAAGTTTTAAAGATGAGTCAGAATATGGAGATCAAAGAAAAATTGGAGAGATTAGAGGTGAGAGGCAGAAAATTAGAGAGGAGAACACAAACTAGGATAAGAATAAAAGTAAGTTGAAAATCGACGAAAAAGGTTGGTGAATTCTTTGCTCTCTTCCATGTTCTTTCTCTGTTTGTCTACTCTCTAACTTCTTCTTTTCTTACTAATTGAGGTACCATTTGATTCGGAATCAGGATCAAAATCAGAATTAATACTAGTGAACCACTTTTATAAACTAATATCTTTTTATCAAAATTAACACTTCAATAATTTAAAATTCGAAATATTATTTAATTTTTTATAATAATTTAATTTAATAACAATATAAAATAAATAATATTAATTTTATAAAAAAATAATCCTCAAATCCACTCATTCTGATTTTGAGCGCAAACCAAATGGGTGCGAGAGATCTACGGCAACCATCCTGTGCTTGCAAGCTCCACCCCAGCATCAGCGAAGTCCGGTTCATGCTCCCATGAGCCCGCTTGAGCCGCCGTCTCGGCTTGCGCCTTCTACTGGCCCTGCTCATGCTCCATGCGTGCTCCGCCTGAGTCATTGCCCTTCCTCCCAAGCTTCGCCAACCAGCCCCATTGGCCTCTCATCTCTATCATCCCCCTAGCTCGTGAGTCGCCAAGCCTCTGCCCTGAGCCACCTACGAGCCACCACCCCTAGACTTTCTGTGCAACCGTCTCATCTCGGAGCTCTCCATTGCCGTCCGGGCTGATCGAGGTCGGATCTTGTCAAATCAGGTGGGATCCGCCCACGAGAGAGGGTGGTGGTGGTGGAGAGGGGAGGTGGGCAGGAGTGCTCCTCGGACCTACTGCCGGTAGGTAGGCCAGATTCTAGCCATATCCCGCGGGGAAGAAGGCCAAGCCGCTAGGGCCTGCTGTGGATTCGAGATGGAGTGAAGAAGGGGATCGGCTCAAAGAAGAAGGAAAGAGGCAGGCCCAATTTTGGGAGAGAATCAAGAAAAAATATATAAAAAAAGCTTATTGGCTATTTTAAAAAAAAAATCTAGCCAAAAAAATAAGGGAGAAAGATTTGAAGATTGAGAAGGGAGAAAAAAATAGAGAAAAAAATATCAAAAAATAAAAAAATTATTGTGTTAAAAAAGAAAAATTCAGCAAAAATAAAAAAGGGGAAAATTTGCTTTAAAAAAAAGAAAAAAAGACTTTTCTCACCTCAATTTTCGGTGGAACTTCATTAACATCGTGGCCACTTATAGTCTTTGACATGATGATGGAGCTCTACCAACACTGTAGTTACTCACAACCTCTCAAAAATGACAAACTCTTAATATCACCGTACCCACCCGTAGCTCCTTGAAGACAGCGAGCTCTCGACATTATTGCGACCACTTGTAGCCTTCCTTGAAGATGGTGGACTATTGATATCACCGTGGCCACCGACAGCTCTCCTCAAAGATGGCGAAGTTTCTTTACACTAACAAGCTTTTGGGCTTGTACTTAGTCAGTTTTCGGGCTTACACTTAGCCAACCTCCCGCTTGAATTCCAGCAAGTCTTCAAGCTCATGCCTTATCCAGCCTTCGTGCTCGCATTCAAACTAGTCTTCTGGCTCATATTCAGCCAATCTTTGAGCTCGCATTCAGCCAACTTTCGGACTCGTGCCATAGCCAGCTTCGTGCTCTCACTTACCTAACCTTTGGGTTTACATTCAAGTCAATCTTCAGGCTCATACCCAGTCAACTTTCAGGTTTGCATCTAGATAGTCTTCAGGCCATACTTAGTCATCCTTCAGATTTACGCCTAGCTAGCCTTCGGGCTCTCATTTACCCAGTATTTAAGCTCGCACCTAATTAGTCTTCGAGTTGGCATCTACCTAGCCTTTGGGCTCACACTCAACCTGCCTTAGGATTAGCACCCATCCAGCTTTTGGGCTCACATTCAAGCCAACCTTTGGGTCACACTTTAATTAGACTTTAGACTCGTACTTAATTAGCCTTCAGACTCATACCCAGCCAACCTATGGGGTTGTATTTAGTTAACATTTGGTCTCACACTTACCTAGCCTTCGGGCTCCCACCTTAGCTAGCCTTTATGCTCTAACCTTAGTCAGCTCTTAGGCTCGCACTCAGTTAGCCTTCGGGATTGCACCTTAGCCAACCCTCAATATTGCACTCAGCAAACCTTTTGGCTTGCACTCAGCCAGTTTTTGGGCTTATACCTTATCCAGCCTTTGAGCTTGCACCTCAGCTAGCCTTTGGACTTGCATTTAGGTAGCATTTGAACTCGCACTCAGTCAGTTTTTGGGTTTGCACCTCTAAGCCAGCTTTTGAGCTTACGCCTTAGCTAATCCTTGGGTTTACATATTTAAAGTCAGATCATGGGTGTGCTAAAATTATCACAGACAACTAAGGACCCTCAAATTAAATTGATTAATGTGAAGTACCTCAATTGCAACAAATGGAAAAAAGACCAAATTGGCTCAAATGCACTTAAATTAGTCAAAAAAATGGGCCGAAGCCCAAATCAGGTGGACTCTAGAAAAATCTAAATTGAGTTAATCTAAATCAAATAAACTCAGACCAAATCTTGATAAGGTTCAAGTTGGATCAATACGAAATCAAGTTAAGTCAAGATTGAACTAAGCTCAAATCAAATCCTAATTAGGTTAAATCAAGCCCAAACCAAAAGAGCTGAGCTCAAAGTTAAACCAGAACCAAATCAGACTAAGCCTAAACTAAAATTAAGTTGAACTAAATTGACTTGAATTTGAATCATAGTCCGTTAAGATGCAGACCCAGACTCGATAAAGGTTTGACATAAGGTCCAACTTGACTTAAGATAGATGAAATCAAACTCAAACCCAATCCACTTTAGTTTTGATGGAACTAAATAGGATCAAGCCGAGTTTCACTAGGTGTGCTAAACCTTCGACAATACTCCAAGGTTATGAACAAAGAGTGATGTTACTAACTTGACTTGAACTAGAATTAGTTTGAGTAGAACTAAATAAGCTCAAACTGAGTCTTACTCGCTGTACTACAAAAGCCTTTACCAATACTTCAAAGCTATACCCAACCCTATAAGTTGTTGGTGACACTACCAAGCTAAAAAGGTTAATTGCCAATACGTTCAAAGCTATCGATCACACTTTAAAGCTATACCTAACTCCATAATTCATTGGTGATGCTACCAAATCAAAGAAGTTAATCATCAATATGCTTAAAGCCGTTAACCACACTTCAAAGCTAAACTAACTCAAAAGCGTTAGCAATGCTTCAATTCAAATCAAATTATAATAGGCTCGAACTTGCTTAGTCAATCAACCATAATGCCTTGTTCAAATGAAGTCAACCAATAATATGCTCAAAATCGTTGGCCACGCTTTGAAGTTTGTTAACCCCATAATCTGATGATGATGCACCCTTCAAGCTAGCCAAGCCTAGAAGTAGTTAGTGATGCGCTCTTCAAGCTAGCCAACCACAAAAGTAGTTAATGACACACCCTTCAAGTTAGCCGACCCTAGAAGCAGTTTGTGATAAGCTCCTTAAGCTAATTAACCCCAGAAGCCATTGCTGAGTGTCCTTTCAAGCTAGTCAACCCTAAAAATAATTGACGATGCAATTTTAAAAGCTATTGGTAATGCTTTTAAAAATAATGAAGTTATCGCTTACATTTTGTTAGTTATGAAATACTTCAAATCATGAAGTTATCACCTATGTCTTATTGGTTATAGAAATACTTCAAGGTCAATAGAGTTATCGCTAGTGCCTTCTTGGATAATAAAAATACTCTAACTCAAATAAAGTTATCGCCAATACCTTATTGGCTATCGAAAATATTTCAAATCACAAAGTTATTATCGAAGCTCAAATCTATCCAAATACTTTAGGCTAATCCTAACAAGCCACCGACAATGCCATCCAACAAAGTTATCGCCAATACTCAAAGCTTTTAGAAACACTTTAAACTTCTCCTATTCCCTTTCATGTCCATTGGATGATGCTATTAACACCTACTAAAAACCAAGTCAATTTGGGTGAGATGTCACATGGTTCAGCACAGGAGGAGTGAGACAGCAACATACATCAAAACTTCTTTCCCACTCTTTCTATTTCTTTCATGTTTTCAATAATTTCATGGTAAAATTCATTGTAAAGTGAGAGCATACTCTTGCTTAAGTCATGTATAATTTTTCTTAAAATTAATCAAATAATTCTTTCTTCTTTTCTTTTTTGTGCGCTATTTTGCTAGCTAGTTTTTTGCCTTAGGAGGTTCCCGATAATCATCAGGTTAATTAACAACTGGGATTTATGTCTATTGAAAGTCATATTCCCAAAGTATTTGATAATGTACTTCACTTTAAAAAAAATTTTGATTTGTGATTCGAGCTCGCTCCCGGGGTTTTTGCTATTCTGGGTGATCAATTTTGATCTCATAAATTTTGGCATGCCTGATGGGATTTGATTTCTCCTCCAAGTGTAGAAGCATAGTTAATATAATAGAGACACTGATATGATAGAATTACAATTAAAAATCCATTAATTGTATTCTTTTTTACAGAAAAAATTAGATGACAACAACGAAGAATATCTCTGCCCCAAGATACACCATCATCCAGGAGGCAGGATCAACTATGCATTTATCTTAGTGAATGGTTGTTACAAAAGTAGCTAAAATTCAAATCAAGTTCGAGACTATGTCTGAGGTTGTCCAGTTCAAGAAAACTCCTATTACTATACCAACTGAATTTCTCGATATGCAAAATTAGCCTTTTTTTTCGCCTTCTATTAAGGGGAAGAAAGCCCAATGTCATTATCCCTAATAACAAGGGTTATTCGAATGAAGAGGTAGAAGTCATACCTTAACCTAAAAGGATATCAGTCTTCTAGAGGCTAAGGGGAAACAAAGCTTAGTCTTCAGTTACCTTCACCCAGCTCCTCATAGGGGGTAATAAAAAACAAATCCAGAAACAAGTGTCAATGAAGAAGAGCTCATCTTGACTGTAATAAGTGAAGGAAAAGTTATTGAAATTTTTAGCCATCTTGGAAAACCTATCCCTTGGGCAAAGTCAGTTATCACCATCCCTACTTCTAACACTTTTGCTCTATTAAGCAATTTAAAAAAGGGTAGAGCAAGTTACAGGGAGCATAATCTTGCTTTAAAACTATGGCAAAGGGTGAAACATCAAATAAAATAATAAGAGACACCATAAGATTATAGCCCGGCAAGGGGACTCATAAAGGGAGACCACCCACACTGTCAGAATCATTTTCCATCATGACTCTTGGAAGGACCGTGAGCTCGCACCTCAATTAGCCAAATGCCAAAGAAAGGCTGCCCTAGTGACATTTGCCGATGAAGAAATCCAAGAGGAGAGGACTCTAGTGAACCAATGGGAAAAGTTAGCCTCAACCCAAAACTTAGACTTGATTCTCAAGATATAGACTATCATGTTTTGACAAAAGCCTTAATCATAATTGAAAGCTCCAATCAAGAAGTAACCATAGAAGCATTGCAAGAACATCTGAGACAGTAAAAAAGATGAAGCTTAAAAGAAGGTCATGGAGTTGATGGAGATGATATTATAAATGAGTCAAAAGCCTGATAAGTTAGAACAATCTCAACAGCCATCTCAAGCAGTAGAGGTAGCAGAAGGTGCATCTCTTATAGATGAGATCCACAAAAATATGGGCACTTCACAAGCATCTCCTCCAATAAGAGATACCCAATCTCCAATTTCAAGGATCCCTGACAACATGAAACTCTTAGCATATATAAAATAGCATGTACAATGAATGGTAGCTGCACAGTTGAAATAAGGAAGTGAGACAGGTAGGGTAAATAATGCTAACCAACCATATCCTAACCATCATGAACGAGTGCACTATTCCAGGTGCTATATAGTGCCTAGTTTCAAATAGCTTAATGGCATAAATAATCCCGAATAATACATAGCTCACTTTATGACTCTATGAAAATTCAGGTAATAACCTCTCGTTGTTACTCCATCACCATCAATTTTTAGCAAACTTGACAAGAGTAGCATTCGAGTGGTATGCTAGTTTGCAACCAAAATCTATATATACTTGGGCACAAATGAAAGAGGCTTTCTAAATTAGGTTTGGAGGAGTTAGCGATAAAGTGACCATTACAGACTTTATCTCGACACTAAAATGTGACAATGAGTTAATTTTGGATTATATTACATAGTAGAGAAATCTCAGCACTAAGTATGAACAACCAATGAACCAATTTGAGACAATAAATTTAGTTCTTGGCAACATAAGAGGAGATTGATAACAGCTTATTAGAGCACCTCTTCTATTCATACCTTCTAAGACCTCATCATACAAGTCAAGAAGCTGAAAAGGATTAACCTACTAACCTTAAGTTTATAAACTTTCAAATTAGGAAATAATAAGGTAAAGCGTAGAGAGTCTTCCAAAAATGTAAGGGTTGCATTCATAGAAATTAAGCAAAAAAAAACCTCCAAACCCCACCATGAATAAGGGTAATCCTTAAAAGCCATCAACTCTTGGAGGAGATGAAGAAGTCAAACGATCCAATGATCTCCAAGAAAGGCTCAAAAAGAAATACTCTTTCAAAAGAGAAAGAGTAGGTAAAATCTTCTAGGACTCACTGAAGTTAGGCCTCCAATTGTCATAATCTAAGAAGCCAGGTGAGGCTAACAAAATAGAACATTCAAACTATTATCCTTACCATAGAGTCTTAGAGCATACCATTGAATATTGCTTTGTGTTCAAGGATTGGGTCGATAAGTAATACCAAGAAGGCAAGCTAGCTCTCTCAAAGGTAGTCTTATTTGAAATAGGTACTAAACACAACAATCATATTACTATATTCGAGGATAATAAATCACTTGCTGAAATCTTTTTTGGGAAAGAAGCGCAACGTACTCCCAAACAAGAGCACTTATGAAACCTTAAAGAGCCTGGGATGGTGATGAAGAAAGCCTCATCAAAGCAAACTGCCTCACCTACTCAAAGCATCAAGAAGAGAAAAAATAAAAGCAAGAAGAAGAAGCTAGTTCAGCCAGATGAATACAATGTCTGGAAATCAGCCATCTAGGAATACATCGATGCTCTGGATGAATATATTCAGGAAGAAAGAAGCCAAGTAACTCTTAAGAAATTCTTCCTTGACAAACTCAAATCTTTACTAGAGGACCTTGATGCAGGAAATGAAGAAAATGAACTTTCAATGGCAATATGCTCTTCCATATTCATCATTGGGGCTTATAACCAAGTCAATCCCCACCTTGTCACTTCAATGATGAGAAAATTTAGGTGTAAGGCAAGAAGAAGTGAATAGGCTCACTAGTTATGTTACCAATGAAATGAGAGATCCCATAGGTCTGCTTGAGGGCTACTCTCGAGGTAATTATCTTAGAGAGTGAAAGAGCTAGCTACAACTAATATGAGGTTTGTTAGGGGATAAATGTAAGTGCAAAATGAGCATGTGAAGGCTATGTTTTCCATATGAAAAGTGTGATAAATATGACTACCATGCTCTATGAGAAAGTCAAGAGGATGGAAAATATATTGGTAGAAAAGACAAAGTTATACAAAAGACCTTATGGGGTGGTGAGAAATTGACCCTCCTCAGGATCAAAACGACCATGTGTGCCACTTACTCCTGAGATGGGTCAAGAAAGTTAGACACTATCAAAGTGAGTTATATAAGTCTATGATCTCTTATCGCATGGTGACTCATATGTCCAAGGTGAATACTAACAAACTCCTATCCTAACCACCATCAGACAATCCAACAACAAATGCCTAACTCGCTAGGTTTGGTAAAGTCCTAGTCCTAGAACCTGTGGAAGGATGCGCTTTATCAACTTTAGAGAAATTATGTATACAAAACACAAACGATGAATATGACTCCATGTCTGACTATAGCATGCTCAAACTACAACTAAATACTATAAAAGAGCTAGCTACAACTAACATCAAGTTTGTGAGGAGGCAAATATAAATGCTGAAGGAGCATATGAAGGCTATGGCTGCCCACATAGAGAGAGTGACAAATATGACTACCATGCTCTGTGAGAAAGTTGAGAGAATGAAAAAGGTGTTAGAAGAAAAGCCAAAACCATACAAAAGACCTTATAGGAGTGAGAAATCACTTATTGACCCTCCTTGGGATTGAAATGATCACTTATGCCGCTTACTCTAGAGACGAATCAAGAAAGAGAGTTATCTAAGTCTATGACTTTTTGTCGTATGGTGACTCATACATCTAAGGAGAACACCAGTGAGCTACTATCCTAGCCTCCATCAGGCAATCTAGTAACAAATGCTTAACCTGTTAGGTTTGGTGAGATTCTAGTCTTAGAACTTATGAAAGAATGTGCTTTGCCAACTTTAGAGGAATTATTCATACAAGGCACAGATAATGAATACGACTCTATGTCTGAGTCAAAGCAATTTTATGATTACTTCAGAAGAGCTTACACTAGTAAACACCAAAGGAAGAAGCGGACATTTCGGGAGAAGATAAAGTGAGCTAATGCTAAAGCTCATTTTATCCCCATGTCAAGTCAATCTGAATATCCATAAAAGGGACATTCTAGAAATAATGTCCTGAAGAAGGTTATGCCAACAGATGAAGTAAAAGGGTTCATGTAGAAAGTTTCTAAAGACCTCTTTATGAGGAAACCCCATGTGACTAATTCTAATATTGAATGGGATAATTATTAGTCAGTCACATCCTCCGAGGAAATTTAGGAAACTACTATTTGGGTGCAAGGGTACACTACCTCTTGTCACATGATTAGCCTCGCGAGTGATTCTAAAAACAAATCTTATTGGTTTCATGATACCAGATTTCAACTAAACAATCTAGATATAACTTTGAGGTAGGAAGGCATTATCTCTAAGACAATCTCCAATGCCTACGGACTAGAACATCCCTAGGGACAAGAAAAAGGAAATTTAGATAAATAAGGGTATTGAGGCCTTATAAGCTGAACCTACGCTCAAAAAGGTGGAGTACAACATATCAGCCACTTCAAGAAGATCCATGCTATGTTGAGTGTTTTTGATATCTTGATGATGCCATAAGAACTCAAAGATACATTAGTACACATCTTGCAAAATTTGGCTAACTATCAAGCATACTTTATTAAAGAGAGGATGAAGGAGTCTTTGTGTGCACGCCAAAACTCTGCCATAACCTTCATAAATGATGATATACTACCTAGAACAACAAATCACAATAGACCATTGTATGTCATAGGGAACAATAATGAGATCAAGATCAATTGCATCCTAATTGACCTAGGTTACTTAGTTAATTTGATGACTCTTCGAACTCTAAAAGCTTTAACTTTGGATGTGTGTCACCTATTATCCGAGATTATAACAATACAAGACTTTAATTAAAACAGTCAAAGAGCTTTGGAAGCCATAATTATCCCTATGAAAGTAAGTAAATTGATGATAGACATCAAGTTTTATATGATCGATACTAATATATCATACAAAGCACTACTAGAGAGGCTGTGGCTATATGAAAATAAAGTAGTGCCATCAACCCTACATTGATCTTTCAAATACTTTAAGGATGGTAAAGAATACTGAATTGATAGAGATGTATACCCTTTTGATGTTCATGAGGTGTATTATGATGATGCAAAATACTATTAGAGATCCGATGCCGATAGGGGTCTACTTCTATCATCAAGTAAAATAAAAGATTGCTAGCCTAATCTTTACTCCTCACCTAGGAAGTGATTCTGACCCAACCTCTTCAGATGAAGAAGCCCTGTGAGTTTTCTTGGGTGGTTATACTTCTGACAAAAATGATAACAAAGTTCCAACGAAAAAAACTCTACTTATTATTAAAGTTCCAAAAGACTTATTTAAACTATTAAATGAGTTGAGCATCAATATTGTGGAAGAACTAATAACTTTCTACCTTCCTTCAAGACATAAAAGAGAAAAGGATATACTATTTTACAAAGCAATCCCTTGTGCCCAAGCATATATGAAATCCTGGGGACTGAAAATCTAGTGGATGATGGTGAGCATCAACCGGTAATTATGCCTAAATATTTCTCAAACTAGATTCATTAGATAATCAACAAATTTGGATATAAACATCCACAAACAAAGAGAGGAAATCTTTTCTTCAAGAATCTATGGGATCTATTCCAAGGATGTGCTTACATTCCTAGAAGAGAAAATAAAAATACAAAAGAACCAGGCTATATTATTCCAAATACCCACATGTGTCTTATGGTCATTATTGATCCTCTCTCTAATATTCAGGATGATTAAGTGGTACCAATACTCTCTAACACATATGCCAAGGTGGCCACGACTTTCAAACATCACAAGAAGATGACATCCTCAGTGGGATTTCATCAAAACCAAAAGAAAGGGGCATGATGCAGCCAAAATGCCTTCAATTGAACCTTCACCAAACCTTATTTGACATAATGAATTACTTGGTGAAGAAATAATCTTGAAACTGAAAGAAGCTCCATCAAAACATGAGGATGGGGGGGTAAGCCATAGTCGATGAACTGATGGAGATCAACTTAAGCTTAGAGGAGAATCTCAAGCAAACTTTCATTAGCAGTCAACTTTTAGGGAAAAGCCAAACCTAGTTCAAAGTAGTGCTCCAAGAGTACATTGACTATTCCATCTACCTAAACTAGATCCTAAAGTTTTAGTTCACAAGCTAGCCATCAATCCCAAGTTTCCACCTGTCAAACAAGGACCTAAGGTGATGAAACTTGACCTAGAATAGAAGGTGATCAAAGAAACAAAGAAACTGATTGAAGTAGGCTTCATCAGAGAGGAAAAAAATAATCGGATTGGATGGGAAGCATCATGCCAGTCAAGAAAAAGAATGACCAAATTTGTATTTGTATGGACTATAGGAACTTAAATAAAGCATGTCCAAAAGATGATTTTCCATTTTCAATAATGGAAATCATGATTGACAACATGACCGACATCAAAATATCCTCTTTTATGGATGTTTTTTCAGGATATAATCAAAGTAAGATGCATCCTGATAATAAGAAACATACAGCCTTTAGGATATCAATTAACATTTACTATTACAAGGTGATGCCCTTCAGGCTCAATAATGCAGACACTACTTATTAGAGGACCATGACTCAGATCTTTGATGACCTCATACACCACTTAGTGGAATACTATGTGGATGACTTAGTGGTCAAAACTAAGACCTAAGACAGGCACGTCCAAGACTTAAGAATCATATTCGATCGCCTTAGGAGATATAACTTAAAGATGAATCCTGTGAAGTGTATTTTTGGTGTATCATCAGAAAAATTTCTCGGCTTTTTTGTTTGACATCGAGGATTGAAATCAATCCATCTAAAATCAAAACTATTTTGGATATGCTACCACTGAGTAATTTAAAGCAATTGAGGTCATTCCAAAGATGACTCGCATATATAAGAAAATTCATTTCAAATCTCTATGGAAAATCCAAACCCTTCTCCAAGTTGATTAAAATGGACACTCCATTCATTTAGGATCAAGATTGCCAATAGGCCTTTGAAGAGATTAAGCAGTATCTCCTAAAGCCACCAGTCCTAGTGTTGCCTTTGCTTGATAAACACCATATCCTTTATACAACAACAATAGAAGGATCCTTGGGGGCATTTTTTTGCCCAAAATAATAAAAAGGGTAAATAAAATACACTCTACTATCTGAGTAGAATGCTAGTAGGGGCAAAAAAAAAAACTACTTACCCATTGAATGCTAGTAGGGGCAGAAAAAAAAACTACTTACTCATTGATAAGCATTGTCTGACACTCATCTTCATGATCAATAAGCTGATACATTATTTACTTTCTTATTAAGTCATTTTAATATCAAAGATTGACCCATAAAAAACCTGATGACTAGGCCTATACTTATTGAGAGACTAGCAAAATGGGCTTTAATCCTCATGGAATATGAAATTAAATTCACTTTCCAAAAAGCAGTCAAAGGACAAGCCCTCACTAATATTCTTGCAGCTCATTCAGTACCTGATGATTCTCCTCTGAATTGCGAACTCCCTGACGAAAACATCCTTTTAGTCAAAAAAGGAGAACCTTACTCGAAGTTATATTTAGATGGAGTATCATCCATCAAACTAATGATTAGACCAATATTTCCACAAATTAAGGCAAGCATTGGACTTGTTTATGTCACTCCAAAGCCATGCACAAACAATGAAGCTGAATATGAGGCCCTAATTGCAAGACCAGAAATGACCCTCAATATGGGAATATCACATCTATATATTTTCGATGATTCATAGCTAGTGATTAGTCAAGTCCAAGGTAAATATGAAGTCTATAGATTTGAGCTCCTAAAAGAACATAAAAAGGCTCAAGAGCTTATAAGGCAAATCCTACATATTCAAATAACTAGGGTTTCTCAGTGCATCAATGTAGAAGTTAACTCCTTAGCCAAACTAGGCAAGATACTGGCTAACCTTGATCAAGGAGAAATTCTAATTATAGTTCGTAGTAGACAAGTAATGAGCTTAGTCTTTAGCACCAAGCACGAGAGGATTAAATCTAAACTAGTAGAAGAGGCCATAGATTGGAAAACATCATTCACCAACTATTTCAAAAATGGAGAACTCATAGAAGATAAATCCGTATAGACATAACTCAGAAAGAGGCCCACACGTTTTCTATTTATCAATGACACTCTTTACAGAAGATTCTTTGATCAACTACTTCTGCGCTGTTTCTTAGATAAAGAGGCCAAAGAAATTATGTATGAAGTGCATTCTGGAGTTTGTGGGGCTCATCAATTTGGCTAAAAAATAATGACGAAGATTAAGCATATGGGCTACTATTGGCCTACGATGGTAAGAGATTGCATTGAATATTTGAGAAGATGTCATCTATGCCAAATTCATGGTAACTTCATTTATCAACACCCAATTATTCAACAATATCCTTATGGCCATTCGAGGTATGGGCTATAGGCATTATTGGTTCAATTGAACCACTTTCTTCTAAAGGCCATTGCTTCATACTAGCAGCAACTGACTATTTTCTTAGTGGGCTGAAACAATTCCATTGAAAGATATAAAAGCAAATACTATTATCCATTTCTTTCAGAAAAATATCTTGTACTATTTCAGTGTCCCTCGAAGGATCATTTTTGATAATAGACCATCCTTTAGAAGCTTCAAGGTAGGATGATTCATACATCATCACAAGATAGATTGGAGATATCCATCTATTTACAATGCAAGAGCCAATGACCTCACTAAGGCATTCAACAAGACCTTTTCCAAGATCATAAAAAAAGTTGTTGCTAGAAATAAGAAAGATTGGTACTAAAAGCTTGCTGAGGCACTATGGGCCTATCGCACTGCATATTGAATCCCTACTTTGTCAACGCTATATGCATTGGTATTTAGAATCAAAATAATCTTGCCATTAGAGGTGCAAATTCTTTCTCTAAGGATTTCCTTCCAAGAAGAAATCACAAGAGAAGTCAATATTCATCTTTGACTTGACTAGCTAGACTTTTTGGACAAGACAAGACTCGTGCTCCAGCAAAACTTGGAAATATATCAAGCATAAATGGCCAGGGCCTATAATAAGATGGCTCAACTTAGGTTCTTCCAGAAGGGAGAAATGGTCTTAGACCTAAGAAGACTTATAATCCTAAATTAAAACAAAAAAGGCAAGTTTGAGCCTAATTGGGAAGACCCTTATATCATTGAAAGGATATTTGAAGGGAGATCCTATCGATCAATGAAAAGGGAAAAAGGCCTATGCCACCAATCAACTGTCGATTTCTTAAGAGGTACTATGTCTTAGCCCTGGAGGCAATAACAATAATAACCAAAAGTGTCTATATTTTATCTATAATGAAATGTCTGATTTTCTCAAAAAGGAATGCTTAATCAAATATGCACTCCATGTTTCTCAAGGTAAAATATAGATACAAAACTCCATCCATCTTGCATGATGATCAAGTCTGCATCTACATGACACACATTAACTCCACTCTCACGTGGTAAATCAAGTCAATGTTATATGGCGATTAAGCTCGTATCTATATGGCAAACTAAGTCTACTTTTACGTGACAAATTAAGTTCACTCCTCCGTGATAATCAAGTCCACTTTTACGTGACAAACCAAGTTTACTTTCATGTGGTGATCAAATCCATTTTCATGTAGTAAACTAAGTCCACTTTCACGAGATAATTTAAGTCCACTTCCATATGACAACATTAAATACACTTTTATATGATAATCCAAGTCCACTTCTACATGACAAACCAAGTCAACTTTTACATAGTAAATTAAGTTTTTTTTTATGTGGTAGATCAAATCCACTTTCATGTGGTAAAATAAGGCCATAATTACATGTAAATTAGGTTCACTTTCATGCAGCAATCCAAACCCATATGGTCAATTCTTGAAATATTAGTATAGGGGCAAGTAATTGATGTATGTTTGTATCCTCTCCTCTCGTTAGAACTTAAAAAGAGGCTACGAAAAGGGAAATTTATATAAGGCAGTTTTTGTCATAATCAAATTTGATTGAAATTCGATTAAAATTGAGACTTGTATTCCACTAATTATGACTCAAATATATATTTTAGTTAGACTTAAATCGTGTCTGAGTTTCACTAAAAATTGAGCTCAATTTGGATTTGAATAATTAAAAATTTTAGACTCAAGGTAGGTCTAATCCAAATGAACTAATTAGGATGGATTTTTGGAGTAGAATTAGGCTTAAAATTCATTTAAAACTTGGGCCAAAATGGAAAAATACAACAATTTTGTAAATAGAATCCTAGATTAAATAAATCTTCATATATGGGTCTTAAGCCAGATTTTTCTTACAAATAAGTCTCTAAATAGGAATTTTGTGGAAAAGAAATAAAATCCTAAAATTACAAATCAGTCCCCCAAAATTTAAGGTTTGCAAATAATTTTCTCAAAAAATAAATAATTATAATTTGATCTATATGAAATCCAAGGTTTACGAATAAACCCCTCTAAAATTATTTATTTACAAATAAGTCTCTAAAATTTTAACTTTTATAAATAAGTCCCTCAAAAAATTTTATTTATAAATAAATTTAAATTTTGTTCAAAAAGCACTTTGGAAGTTTTAAAATTTTATAAATAAGTCCTTTTTGTAAAGAACCCTTGAAATTCATAAAATTATAATTTAGTCTAATTTTTATAAAAAAATTGTAAATAATCCCTTTATGATTTTATTATCCAGTATAAGTACAACTTTCAAATTTTATCATTTACAATAGATAAACTTATCCAAATCGACAATTATCCAATCCAAATAGAACTCATCCAAAACAAATAGACAAGATTCTTGATATAAATTTGAATGAGATTTATTCTAAGCTAACTTCATCTCTTCAAATCCTATATAAACTTGTTGACCTAAAAAAGAAGGATCAGAGAATAGAACATGGAGATCAGAGAAAAATTAGAGAGATTAGAAGTGAGAGACAGAAGATTAGCGAGGAGAATGTGAACTAGGATAAGAATAAAAGTAAGTTGAGAATCAACAAAAAAGTTTAGTGAATTCTTAGTTCTCTTCCACGTTCTTTCTCTGTTCCTCTACCCTCCAGCTCCTCCTTTTCTTACTCATTGTGAGATCTATGACAACCCTCCTACACCCGCAATCCCCACCTTAGCCACCAATGAAGTCCAGTTCATGCTCCCGCGAGCCCGCCTGAGCTGCTATCTCGGCTTGCACCCTCTACCAGTCACACTCCACGCAAGCTTTGCCTGAGTCATTACCCTTCCTCTTGAACTCCACCAACCAACTCTGTCAGCTTTTTCATCAACATTGTGGTCACCCACGGTCCTTGACATGATGATGAAGCTCCACCAATAATGTGGTCACCTGTAGCCCCTTGAAGATGGTGGACTCTCGACATCATCGCAGCCATTCGCGATCCCTTAAAGACGACAAACTCTTGACATCATCGCGGCACCTGTGACCCCCTAAAGATGGTGAAGCCTCGTTACCCCTAACTAGCCTTCAGGCTCATACTCAGTTAGCATTCGGGCTCATGCCTTAGCCTGCCTTTAAGCTTACACTTAGCTAGCCTTTAAGCTTGCATTCAAGCCAGTTTTTAGGCTCTTACCTAGCCAACCTTCAAGCTTGCATTTAGACAACATTCAAGCTCACACTCAACTAGCATTCAACTCGCACCTTAGCTAGCCGTCAGGTTCACACATAGCTAGCCTTGGGGCTCGTACCTAGCCAGCCTTCAAAATTGCACCCAGCTAGCCTTTAGGCACGCGCCCAGCTAGCCTTTAGGCTCGCATCTAACTAGCTTTTAGGTCACACCTAGCCAGTCTTTGGGCTCACACTCAAGTAGCCTTTAGACTGGCATCTAGCTAGCCTTCGGGCTTGCACTTAACTAGTCTTCCGGCTCACACTTAGCCAACCTTCTAGCTCACACTTAGCTAGCCTTCAGGCTCACACCTAGTCAACCTTCAAGCTCACATTCAAGTTAGCCTTCGGGTTTGCACTCAGCCAGTCTTTTGGGTCTTAGCCAGCCTTCAGGCATGTGCTTAGCTAGCCTTCAGAATTTCACTCAATTAGTTTTCGGGCTCACACTCAATTAGTCTTTGGGCTCAATTAGTCCTAGGGGCAGGATCAGCTGTACTACCTTAGTTAATGGTTTATATAGAAGTAAATGAAGTTCAGATCAAGTTCGGACCATCTCTAAGGTCATCTAGTTTAAGAAGTCACCTACTATTGCGCTAATTGAGGTTGTCATTATGCAAAATCAGCCTATTTCTCACCATCCATCAAGGGGAAGTAGATCCAATATCATCATCCCTAATGAGAAGGGCTATTTAGATAAAGAGTCAGAGGTCATGTCTCAACCAATAAAGATATCAGTTTTAGAGGCTAGGACCAAAACAAAGCTCAATCTTTGATCGCTTTCGCCTAACTCCTCACAAGGGAATCAAAAGCAAATCTGGACATAGGCATCAGTGAAGAAGGTCTCATCCTAGCTATCACAAATAAAGAAAAAGCTGCTAGAATTTTTAGCCAACTTGGGAAACCAATCCCTCAACAAAAGTCGATCGTTACCATCTCTACCTCCAACTTCTTCTCTCTATTAAGAAATTTAGAGAAATGTAGGAGCAAATCATAGGGGGGGCATAGTCTTGCCTTAAAAATATGATAAAAGGGTAAATTACCAAACAAAACTACAAGAATCATAGTAAAGTTACAGCCTAGCATGAGAGTTTGACCAAGGAGATCGTCCACACTATCAGAGTCATTTCTAATCATAACTCTGGGAGGGACCACAGCCCACACTCTAGCTGACTAAATACTAAAAGAAGACTACCCGAGTGAGGCTTACTGATGAAGAAATCCAAAAGGAAAGGACCTTTGTGAACCAATCCTCGCTACCACACCAAAGAGAAAGTGTGATGACCTGCTCATGAGTAGACTCTTGAATGACTCAAATGATGGGAGAAGTTAGCCTCAACCCAAATCCTAAACGTAATCTCAAGACATACACCATCATATTTTGACTGAAGCCTTGGTTATAATTTAAAGCTCTAATAAAAAAGTGACCCTAGAAGCACTGTAAGAACAATTGAGATAGCAAGATAACGAGAAAAATGAAGCTTAAAAGAAGATCATAGAGTTGATGGAAATAATGCTACAAATGAGCTAAAAGCTCGATAAGATGGAATGATCTTGATAGCCATCCCAAGCAGCAGAGAATGGCAAAAGGTGCATCTCCCATAGATGAGATCCACGAAAATATAAGCCCTTTGCAAGCATCTCCTCCAGTAATGGATATCCAATCTCCAATTTTAGGAATATCTGACAATATGGAACTCCCAACATATATACAATAGCAAGTACAATAAATGGTAGCTGCACAATTGAGACAAGGAAGTGAGATCGATAGGGTAAATAATGCTAACAAACATACCCTAGCAATCATGATCGAGTGCCATATCCCAGAGGCTATACAATGCCTAGTTTCAAATAGCTTAATAGCATAGGCAATCTTGAACAGTACATAGCTCACTTTGTGACTCTGTATAGAGATTCAAATAATAGTCTCTTGTTGTTACTCTACCAATTTTTGGCAAGTTTGATAAGAGTAGCATTCGATTGGTATACTAGTTTACAACTAAAATCCATACAAACTTGGGCACAAATGAAAGAGACTTTCCAAATTAGATTTAGAGAAGTTAGTGATAAAGTGACCATTGTAGACATTGTCTCAAAATCAAAATGCAACAATGAGTCAATTTTTGATTATCTCACATAGTGAAAAAATCTCAGGATTAAGTGTAAATAACCCATCAGCTAGTTTGAGGCAGTAAATCTTATACTCGGCAAATTAAGGGAAGAATAAATGACACCTTATCTAAGTACCTATTCTATTCATACCTTCCAAGATCTCATCATGTAAGTCAAAAAACTGGAAAGAATTGGCCCACCACACAAAGTTTCAAACCAAAAAAAAGATAAGGTAAAATGTGAAGAGCCTTCCAAAAATGTGAGGGCTACATCCACAACAACTAAGCAAAAGAAATCTTTCAATCTTACCATGAACAAGGGTAATCCTCATCAACTCTTGGAGAAGATGGAGAAGTGAAATGATCCAATAATTTCTAACAAAATCTTAGAAAGAAATATTCTTTAAAAAGAAAAAAGTAGGTAAAATCTTCCAGTATACTCTAAAATTAGGCTTCCAATTGCCCGAATCCAAAAAGCCAGGCAAGGCCAACAAAATAGATCACCTAAATTATTATTCTTATCATAGAGTTTTGGAGCATACCATTGAAGATCACTATGTGTTCAAGGATTAGGTTGAGAAACAATATCTCGAAGGCAAGCTAACTCTCTTGAAGGCAGTCTTATTTGAAACACCTGCCAAACACATCAATCATATTAATTTATTTGAAGACTATGAACCACTTGCTAAAATCCTCTTTAGGGAAGAAATACAACGTACCTCCGAATAAGGGCACTTATACAATGTTTACATTTCACAAAGGCTAAAAAACCTGATGAAGAAAATGACTAGAAATCTTGAAGAGTCTAAGATGGTGACAAAGAAAGCCTCATTAGAGCAAATTGCCTCACTTGCTCAAAGAATCAAAAGATAAAGAACATAATCAAGAAGAAGAAGCTAGTTCAACCAAACAAATACGATGTCAAGAAATCAATCATCCAAAAATGCATCGATGTTCTGGATGAATATGTTTAGAGAGAAAGAAGTTAAGTAACTCTTGAAGAATTCTTTCCTGACAAACTTAAAGCTTTAATAGGGGACCATGATGTGAAAATTGAAGAAAGTAAACTTTTGGTAGCAACATGCTTTATCATATTTACCGTCAAAGATTTATAACTAAGCTGATCCCCACCCAATTGGATTAATAATAAGGAAATTTAGCATGCAAGGTAAGAAAAAGCAAATAAATTTACTGGGAATGCTACTGATGAATAAGAGATTCTACAGGTCTCCCTAAGGGTTGCTCCCAAGATGATTATCTTAGAGAGTGGTTCACCTGTAAGTGCAAATATGGCATGCTCAAACTATAGCTAGATACCGTGAAAGAGCTAGCTACAACAAACGTGAGGTTTGTTAGGGACAAATGCAAATATTGAATGAGCATACGAAGGCTATGGCTGCCCACATGGAAAGTGTGACAAATATGATGACCATGCTTTGTGAGGAAGTCAAGAGGATGGAGAAAGAACTAGCAAAAAAGACAAAGCCTTATAAAAGACCTCAAAGAGGTGGTGAGAAGCCACTTACCGACCCTTCTTGGGATCAGAATGACCATTCATGCCACTTACTCCAGAGACAAGTCAAGAAAACTAGACACTATCGAAGAGAGTTATCTAAGTCTATAACCTCTTGTCACATGATGACTCATACATCTAATGTGAATGCCAGTGAGCTAATATCTTATCCTCTATTAGGAAATCAAGTAACAAATGCTCAACCCATTAGGTTTAGTAAAGTCCCAGTCCTAGAACCTATGAAAGGATGCACTTTTTTAACTTTAGATGAATTATGCATACAAGCCATGGATGGTGAATATGAGTCTATGTCTAAATCAAAATAACTTTATGATTGCTTTAGAAGGCCCTACACTAATAGGCACTAAAGAAAGAAGTAGGAATTTTGAGAGAAGATCAAATAAGCTAATGTTAAGGCTCATTCTGCTCCTGTATCAAGCCAATCTAAACATCCACAATCTAGCCAGTCTAGATATTCATAAAAAAAACATCCTAAATACAAAGTCCTAGAGGGGTTTATCCAAAGAATTTCTAAAGATCTCTCTACAAGGAAATCCCAAATGCCTTATTCTAATATTGAATGAGATGATTATCAGGCAGTTACATCCTCTAAGGACATTTAGAAAAATACTAATTGGGGGCAAGAGTTCATTACCTCTTATCGCATGATTAGCCTGAGGAGTGATTCCGAAGATGAACCTTATTGGTCTCATGATGCCAAATTTTAACTAAGGAGAACAAGCAAGATACAACTTTGAGGTGGGAAGGTGTTACCTCCAAGACAAGCTCCAATACCTAAGGATAAGAACATCCCCAAGGATAAGAAAAATAAAATTCAGATAAGTTAGGGCATCGAGCCCTTACAAGCTAAACCTGCACTCAAAAAGGTGGAATATAATATAGGAGCCCACCTTAAGAAGATCCCTGTTATGCTTAGTGCATTTGATGCCTTGATGATGTCACAAGAACTTAGAAATACACTAGTTCACATCTTGCAGAATTGGGCCAACTACCAAGTATACTTTGCTAAAGAGAATATGAAGGAGTCTTTGTATGCATGTCAAACTCCCGCCATCACCGTCACAAATGATGACCTGCTACTTGGAACAACTGACTACAACAGACCACTATATGTCACAAGGAATAGTGATGGGATTAAGATCAATCATATCCTGATTAACCTAGGTTTCTCATTCAATTTGATGACTCTTTGAACTCTAAGAGCTCGAATTTTGGATGTGTGTCACCTATTATCTGATATTATAACTATATAAGAGTTTAATCAAAATAGCTAAAAAACTCTAGGAACCATAACTTTTTCTAAAAGTTGGAAAAATGATGACAGATGCCAAGTTTTATGTGATCGATACTAATGTATCATACAAAGCACTACTAGGGAGGCTATGACTATACGAAAATAAAGTAATGTCATCAACCCTATATTTATGCTTTGAAACTTTGAGGATTGTAAAAAAACACCAAATTAATGTACACTCTTTTGATATTCATGAGGTATATTATAATGATGAAAAATACTATCAAAGATACGACATTGATAGGAGATCTACTTCTATCCATTAAGTAAGGAAGAAGATTGCTAGCCTAATCTTTACTCCTCTTTATCTAGGAAGTGATCCTAACCCAACTTTTTTAGATAAAAAACTCCACAAGTCTGTCTGGGTGGTTATACTTCTAACAAAGACGATAATAGAGCTCAAACAGAAAATACTCTCTATATTACTAAAGTTCTAGAAGGCTTATTTTAGCCATTAGATGAGCTGAGTATTAATATTGTGAATGAATTAATGACTTTCTATATTCATCCATAGTGCAAAGGAGAAAAGGAAATACTTTTTACAAGACAATATCTTATGCCCCAAGCATACATGAAATCATGAGTATTGAATATCTACTAGATGATGATGACCATCAACTGGTAGTCATGCCAAAATATTTCTCAGACTAGCTTTGTTAGATAATCAATAAATCTGGTTGTGGACATCTACAAATAAAGAGAGAGTTGTTTCTTCAAGAATCTATAGGATCTACCCCAAGAACATGCTTACATTTTTAGAAAAGGAAACAAGAACACCAAGGACTAACCCATATTACTCCAAACACTCCTACATATCTCATGGTCACCATTGGACCTCACTCTGACATTCAAGATAATCAAATGATATCAATACCCCCTAACACATGCACCGAGATTGCTGCGACTTTTTAAAATCATAAGAAGGTGACATCCTCAGTGAGATTTTGTCATAACCAAAACAAAGGGGGCATGGTACAACCAAAATGCCTTTAGATGAATCTTTGCCAAACCTCACTAGATATAATGAATCACTTGGTGAAAAAATAATCCTCAAACTAAAAGAAGCCTCACCAGAACTTGAGGATGGGGGCCAAGCCACAATCGATGAACTGATGGAGATCAACCTAGGCGTAGAGAAGGACCCCCAAGTTGACTTTCATCAACTCTAAACTTTTAAAGAAAAGCCAAACCTAGTTCAAAGCAGTACTGCTAGAGTATATTGACTGCTTCGCATGGAGCTATAAAGAGATGCCTAGAGTAGATCCTAAAGTTATAATCCACAAGCTAGCCATTAATTTTGAGCTTCCACCTATCAAACAAGTGCCTAGGAAGATGAAACTTGACATAGAACAGAAGATGATAGAAGAAATGAAGAAACTAATCAAAGAAAGCTTTATCAAAAAGGAAAAAATACCTAGACTGGGTGACAAGTATCATGTCAGTCAAGGAAAGGAATGACCAAATATGTATTTATATGGACTATAGGGACTTAAATAAAGTATGCCCAAAAGATGATTTTTCATTGTCAATAATGAAAATCATAATTGACAACACAGCTAATTTTTTAATATTCTCTTTCATGGATGATTTTCTAGGATGTAACCAAATCAGGAAGCATACAGATGATGAGAAACATATGGCCTTGAGGACACCAATTGGTATTTATTGTTACAAAATGATGCCTTTCGACCTCAAGAATGCAAGTGCCACTTATCAAAAGGTTATGACTCAAATATTTGATATCCTCATATACCAGTTAGCAGAATATTATGTGGATGACTTGGTGGTCAAAACTAAGTCCAAAAATAAGCATATCCATGACCTAAGAGTAGTATTCGATGGCTTTAAAAAAATATAACTTAAAGATGAATCCTATGAAGTGTGCTTTCAAGGTATCATTGAAAAAATTCCTCAGCTTTGTTATCAAAGATCGAGAGATTAAAATTGATCCATTTAATATTAAAGCTATCTTGGATATACCACTACCCAATAATTTAAAGCAATTGATGTCATTCCAAGACCGACTCGCATACATAAGAAAATTCATTTCAAACCTCTTTGAAAAATACAAACCTTTTTCTAAGTTGATAAAGAAGGAACTTCATTTATTTGGGATCAAGATTGCCAACAGACCTCTAAAAAGATCAAGAAGTATCTCCTAAAGTCACCAGTCCTGGCAATACCTCTACCCGATAAATCTCTTATACTCTACATAGCAGCAATGGAAGGATCTCTAGAGACACTTCTTGCTCAAACTAATAAAGAAGGTAAAGAAAATACACTCTACTATTTGAGTAGAATGTTGGTCAGGGTAGAAAGCAACTACTCCCCCATCAAAAGTATTATTTGAAACTCATATTCATGGTCAAGAAGCTAAGACATTATTTACTTTCTCATAAAGTTATTTTAATATCAAAGATTGATCCCATAAAGTACCAGATGACTAGGCATGTACTTATAAAAGGCTAGCAAAATGGGTTTTAGTCCTCATAGAATATGATATCAAATTCACTCCCCAAAAGATGGTCAAAGGGTCAGCCCTCACTAATTTTCTTGTAGCTCATCCAGTACAGATCGATTCTCCTCTGAGTTATGATCTCCTTAACAAAGAAATTCTTTTGGTCAAAAAAGGAGAACCTTATTGGAAGCTATACTTTGATAGAGTATCATTCATCAAACTAGGGATCAAACCAAAGCTTTCATAAATTAAAGTAAGTATTAAACTCATTTATGTCACACAAAAGGGAGAATTTTACAATATCCTATTTCCTCTCAAAACCATGCACAAATAATGAAGTTGAATATGAGGCCCTAATTGCAAGACTAAAAATGACCCTCAATATGGAAATATTAGGCCAACATATTTTTTATTATTCACAATTAATTATCAATTAAGTCCAAGGTAAATATAAAGCCCACAAATTTGAGCTCCTAAAATACCATGAAAAGGCTCAAGAGCTCATAAGGCAACTCTCATATGCTCAAATGACTAAGGTTCCTCGGTCTATCAATGTGAAAGTTGACTTTTTAGCCAAACTAACCAAGACACTAGATGACCTTGATCAAAGAAAAATTTTAATCATAGTCCATAGTAGACAAGTGATGAGCTCAGTCTTTAGTATTAAGCATGAGAGAATTAAATTTAAATTAATAGAAGAGACCACAGATTGGAGAACACCATTCACTAACTATGTCGAAAATGGAGAACTCCTAGAAGATAAATTTGTATGGATACAACTCAGAAAGAGGGTCACGCGCAACACTCTTTATAGAAGATCTTTCGATTAACTACCTTTACATTGTCTCTCAAACAAAGAATCCAAAAAAGATATGTATGAAGTACATTCTGGGGTCTATGGGCTCATCAATTAGGCCCAAAAATAATGATGAAGATTAAATATATGGGCTACTATTAGCCTACGATGATGGGAGATTACATCGAATATATGAGAAGATGTCACCTATGACAAATTCATGGTGACTTCAACCATCAACGCCCAAATTCTCTATATACAACAGTATCCTCATGACCATTCAAGGTTTAGGGTATAGACATCATTGGCCCAATTGAACTATCTTCTTCTAGAAGCCATTGCTTCATACTAGTAGCAACCAATTATTTTTCTCAGTAAGTTGAAACGATTTCATTGAAAGAGTTAAAAGCATATACTATTATCCACTTCTTTCAAGAAATATCTCGTCTCTATTCAGTGTCTCTCGAAGGATTATTTCTAATAACAGATCATTCTTTAGAAGTTTCAAGGTAAGATGATTTGCACATCATCACAAGATAGATTAGAGATATTCATCCATTTACAACACGAGAGCCAATAGGCTCACTGAGGCATTCAACAAGACCCCTTCCAAGATCATGAAGAAAGTGGTACTAGAAATAAGAAAGATTGGCATCAAAAGCTTGCTAAGCCATTGTGGGCCTATCACACCCTATCCAACCAATGTCATATGCATTCGTATTCGGGGCTGACGCAATCTTGCCACTGGAAGTGCAAATCCCCTCTCTAAGGATTACCTTACTAGAAGAAATCACAAAAGAAGATAACATTCATCTTCACTTTGAAGAGTTAGACTCCATGGATGAGATAAGGTTTGCAGCCCAACAAAACTTAAAAATGTATTGAGAACAAATGTCTAAGGCTTGCAATAAGATGGCTTGACTTAGGTCCTTCTAAAAAGAAGAAATAGTCTTAGCCCTGAGAAGACCCATAATCCCAAATCGAAATAGGAAAATTTGATCCTAATTGAGAATGCTCTTATATCTTCAAAAGAATATTTGATGAGGGATCCTATCAACTAATCGATGATAAGGGGGAAAGGCCCATGCCACCAATCAACAATCAATTCCTTAAAAGGTACTATGCCTAATCCCTGGAGGCAACAATAATAATAACCAAAAGTGTCTATATTTTATTTATGATGGAGCATCCAACTTTCTTAAAAGGGAATGTCCAGTCAAATATGCACTCCATGTTTTTCGAGGTAAAACATGGGCACAATACTCTATCCATTTTGTGGTGGCAGACCAAGCACATTTTGCGTGGTAATCAAACTTACATTTATATGGCACATTAATCTCACATCTATGTGGCAAATTAAAAGTTCATCTTGCATGATGATCAAGTTCTCATCTATATAGTAAATTAAGTTTACTTCCACATGACAATCAAGTTCACTTCTATATGGCGAACTAAGTTTATTTTCCTGTGATAACTTAAGTCCACTTCCATGTTGTAATCAAGTCCATTTCTATGTAACAAATCAAGTTCACTTCCACGTGGCAAATTAAGTCTACTGTTACATGGTAAATCAAATCCACTTTTATGTGGTAAATTAAGTCCATTTTTTATGGTAAATCAAATCTACTTCTTGTGGTAACACAAGTCCATTCCCACATGGCAAATTAAGTTTATCTCTATGTGGCAATCCAAGTCTATTTTATACAGCTAAATAAATCCACTATCACATAGTAAAATAATCCATCATCGCATGGTATGTCAAATCCATTTTTATGTGGTAAAATAAGTCCATCATCGCATAGCAAATCAGGTCTACTCTAGCGTGGTAATTCAAGCCCAAATAGTCAACTCCTGAAATATTAATACAGAAGTAAGTACTTGAAAATTGTTCGCACTTTCTCTTCTCGTCAGAACTCTAGAAAGGGATGCAAAGATAGCAATTTTTTTGAGGTGATATTTACCATAATCAAATTTGATTGAAATATGATCGAAATTGGAAATTGTATGCCATTAAATTATGGCTCAAGTATAGGTCTCAATTGAATCTAAAATATGTCCAAATTTGATTGAAAATTAAGCTCAATTGGAGCTTGAATTCTTAAGAAATTGGGCCTCGAATTAAAGTAAGTTGATTGGGTTAGATATTTGAATCAAAATTAGGCCCAAAATTTACCTAAAATTAGGACCAAAATGACAAAATATAAGAATTTTATAAATAAGTTTTCGAACTGAATAAATCTTTATAAATGGGTCATTGGTCTAGTTTTTTCATACAAATAAATACCTGAAATTGAAATTTTGTAAAAAAGTCCAATAAAATCCTAAAATTACAAATCAGTTTTGAAAGATTTAGGATTTATAAATAAATTTCTCGGAAGATCAATAATTATAATTTGATCCTTATGAAATATAGGATTTGTGAATAAACCCCTTCGAAATTTTTTATTTACAAATAAACCTCAAGAATTTTAATTTTTTACAAATAAGTCTCTCAAAAATTTTTATTTCCGGATAAGTTCAAATTTTGTTCAAAAAAATTCTACAAGTTTTAAAACTTTATAAACAAGCTTTTTAATAAAAAAGCCCTAAAAAGTATAAAATTATAATTTAATTTAATTTTTTAAAAAATTTGCAAATAACCATCTTACAAACTCGATATTTATGACTAATATAATTTTCAAATCTTTATTATTCACATTCAACAAACTCATACAAAGAGTTATCTAATTTCAAATAAATACATGCATAACTATCCGATGTAAACAAACTTAACCAAAATAAATAAATAAGATTCTCGATTCAAACTCGAATGAGATCCATTCTAAATTAACTTAATCTTCTTAAATCCTATATAAACTTGTTAACATAAAAAAAAAGAGAGATCAGATATTAGAAAATTAGAAGAGAGAAGGTGTCAAAGAAGCAGGAGAGATTATTAAGAAGGCAGAACATATCAAAAGCTGAAATCAAAACTCCAAAGGTAGGAAAAAAATATAAGCTCTTATGTTATTTGCTATTTCTTTTCCTCTCCTCTTTTTGGTTTTCCTCCTGGCAAGCGCTCGACTGTTGCATTCCATCTGGCCTTCACCCAAGAACCTTCGTCTAAACTTTGCCTCTCCCTCCCCGCCCACTCTACCTGCCTCTGCTTCTGCGCTGCCCATGACCAGTCCCTGGCCATCACACCGCCAACCTACTCCCTCCTGGACTCTGGCTTGCTCCGCCATTGGCCTATCCTACTATGCGTTGACTAGTCACTTGGCTACAACGAAGCTCCAGCCGCCATGATCCATCGCGCCTCACCGAAATCCCACCCACAATTGGTTGGAAATCCCCTGCACCCTCCTACTCCACGGCCTTTTGGGTCTCACACCGTCTTACACCTCCTACTGGCCAGGAAGCTGCCAAGACACTCACGGGTGGTTTCCGTTACCTCTAGACAACTACCACCACCATCAGCCACACCCTGCTCACCTCAAATATGCCCCAACCCTGCCACTTCAATCACCGCTGCCCATAGCCAGCGAAGCTCGGATCCGGCCAATATTGGCCGAATCCGGCCATGAATTAAGAGGAGGATGGGAAGACGACAGATCCTGGCTAGCTATTAAGAGAGATTGAGGAGAAATGAGGCGACGGAGAAGAAGAGCTCACGCGGTTTAGGGAAGAAGAAGGACGCTAAAAAACATATACAAAAAAAAGGGGTTGTTGGCCTTAAAAAAATCCGGTAAAAAACAGAAAAAAATGCACAAAAAGAAAGAAAAAAAAAGTTGCTGCAAAGAAACAATAAATAAAAAAAATTTGACTAACAGCATCTTATCTCGATTTTTGAATCACCATATCATGGTCACCCATGGTCTATGGTATATCAACAACTTCATCAATACTGTGATTACCCGCGGTCCCAATGCGATAGTGGATCTCCTTTAACATTGTAATCATCCAAGGCCCTCTTAAAATGGGTGGACTCTAGACACCACTACGGCCACTCGTGGCCCCCTTGAACACGGTAAATCTTTAACATTGTTATGGCCACTCGTGTCCCTTCCCTCAAAAATCGTGAATTCTTATCATATCCAGCTAACATTCAGGCTCGCATCCAAACCAACTTTCGAACTCGCACTTAGTTAGCCTCCAGGCTCACACTATAATTAGCCTTCGAGCTCATCCTTAGTTAGCATTCGTACTTACATCCAAGCCAACCTTCAAGCTCGCATCCAATCCAGCCTCCGAGCTCACAATGAAACTAACCATTCAGGTTCACATTCAACCAGTCTTCGGACTCGCACTCAGTCAGTTTTCGAACTTACACCAAGTTTACTTTCGGGCTTGCATCCTATTCAGTCTTTGGGCTCGTACCTTAACCAACCTTCGAGCTCACATCTTAGCTAGCCTTCGGGCTTGTACTTTAGCCAACATTCAGGCTCGCATCTAAGCCAACCTTCAAGCTCGCACTCAGCCAATCTTTAGGCTCACACTCAATTAACCTAAAGCTTACATCTAGCTAGTGCCTCTCTACTAGCTTTCAAGCTCATGAGCTAAGCCAGCCCTCGAGTTCACACATTTAAGACCAGATCATGGATTTGCCTAAAATTATCATAAATAGTTAAAACCCTCAAATCAAATTGCTTGATATAAAATAACTCAATCACATTAAAATTGAACTCAGCCAAAATAAATAGACAAAGTCCAAGTTGATTCAAATGGACTTAAATTAATCAAATAAATGGACTAAAACCTAAATTGAGCTGGACTCCAAAAATCCAAATAGAGTTAATATAGACCAAATAAACTCATACTCAACTCTAATCAGATTTATGGTGGGTTAATTTAAAATCAAGTTGAGTTCAAATTAAATCCAGTCTAGATTGAACTAAGCTCAAATCAAACCTTAATTAGGTTAAATCAAGTCTAAACTAAAAGGATAAACTCAAAGTTAAACCAGAACAAAACCAGGTTGAGCTTGAACCATAATCAAGTTGAACTAAATTAACTTGAACTTGAGCCAAAGTCTAGTAAACTTGAATTCAATAAAGTTCTAACACAAGATTGAACCCTACTCAAGCTAAATGAAATCAAACTCGAACCCCTAAATGTTAAACTAAATCAAATTGGATTCGAATCAAAATCAATATTGCTCCAACTAAAGTCAATGATCAGTATTTGACAAATTTTCTTCTAAAAATTGATGTTAAGCTTGGTAGATTGAATTTATTACTAAACATTTAATGACTTTGATATCTCACATGATTCCCTTGGTCATGCTATTAAGTATCAGTGTGAACCCGATCACCAAAGATTCTAAAAATAGGTAGACTAGAATATATCACTATCTTCTAAGAAGAAGTTAGTGAATCACAACTCAATCAAATTTTAAATATCTAGTTGAATCAATTTCAAACTCAAATTGAAATTGAGTGTTTCATTGATTCTAAACTAAATTTGGTCCTGAAATATATTAGTCCCAACGAAACTAAATAGGACCAAAGCAAGTCCCACTAGGTGTGCTAAACCTTTAACAGTACTCTAAGACTATGAACAAAGAGTGATGTTACCATCCTAGCCTAAACCAAAATTAGTTTAAATATAACTAAATAAAGTCAAATTGAATCTCGCAGGGTGTACTACAAAAGCCTTTAGTAACACTTCAAAGTTATATCCAACCTCGTAAGTCATTGGTGATGCTACCAAACTAAAGAACTTAATCATCAATATGCTCAATGTTGTCGATTACACTTCGAAACTATACCCAATCCGTAAGTCGTTGGTGACACTACCAAACTAAAGAAGTTAATTGTCAATATGCTCAAAGCTATGGGTCACACTTCAAAACTATACCTAACTCCCCAAACCATTAGTGATGCTACTAAATTAAAAAAGTTAAATGCCAACACACTAAAAGTCATTAGCTACACTTCAAGCTAGTCAACCCCAGAAGCAGTTGACGATGTGCTCTTCAAGCTAGTTAATCCCAGAAGTTGTTGATGATGCACCTTTAAGCTAGTCAACCCTAGAAGCCTTGACAACTTACTCTTTCAAGCTAGTCAATTCCAGATGCTATTAACAATGCGTCCTTCTGCTAGCCAACCTTAGAAGTAGTTGACGACATGCTCCTTAAGCTAGTTAACCCAAAAGTCAATTAAAATGCATCCTTTCAAGCTAGTCAACCCTATAAGTAGTTGATGACGCATGCCTCAAGCTAGTCAACTCCAAAGGTAGTCGACAATGTAATTTTCAAAGCTATACCCAACTTTATAAGTTGTTGGTGATGCTACCAAATAAAATAAAGTTATTATCGACACTCAAATCTATTGGAAATACTTTGAACCTCTCCTATTCCCTTCTATGTCCCATCAAACAATGCCATCATCATTTGCCGAAGATCGAATCAATATGAATCAAATGCCATATAGTCTAGCCAGGGGAGGAGGGCAACAACACATATCAGAGCTTCTTCTCCACTCTTTTTTCTCTTTTCCTTCCTTCATTTCTTTCATGTTTTCTATAATTCCATATTAAAATTTATTGTATAGTTAGGGCATACCCTTCCTTAAACCATATATCATTTTTTAAAATCAATCAAATGCTTTCTTCTTTTCTTTTTTGTGTCTCTATTTTATTATTTAGGTTTCTTGCTTTATGAGATTCCTAACAATTGTTAGGATAATTAATGATAAGGGTTTGTGCCTGTTGAAGGTCAATATTTTTACAATACATGATAATACACTTCAAATTAAAATAAATTTTGATTTATGATTCAAGGTCACTCCCAAGATTTTCACTATCCCAGGCCATTGAAATCAATCTCACAAACACACACGCGGAGAAGAAGAACTCATCCTAACTATCGCAAGGAAAATGCTACTAGGATTTTAGCCAACTTGGGAAGCCTACCCCTCGAATAAAGTTGATCAATACACTTCCTACCTCCATTTCTTTCACTTCATTAAGCAATTTAGAGAAAGATAAAAGTAAATCATAGGGGCACAATCTTACATTAAGACTGTGGCAAAGAGGCAATAGCCAAGAAAAATCACAAGTCATCATAAAGGTAAAATTCAACATGGGGACTCACCAAAGAAGACCACCCACACTATGAGAGTCATTTCTTATCATAACTTGGAAGGGACCATGAGTTTGCACCTCAACTAAGCAAACACCCAAAGGAGGAGGCGTAAGTAAGGCTTACTAATGAAAAAATCCAAGAGGAAAAGGCTTTTGCGGACTAATTCTTATTACCATGTCAAAGAAAAAGTGTGGTGCCTCGCTCCAAAGTCCAAACCTAACTCTCAAAGCATGGACCATCATGTTTTGACAAAAATGTTGGTCATAACTAAAACCTTCAATCAAGAAATGACTATAGAGGCACAATAAGAATAGTTGAGAGATAGTAAAGAAAAGAGAAAGATGAAGATCAAAAGAAGGTTATGGAATTAATAGAAATGATGCTACAAATGAGTCAAAAGCTCAAAAAGTTAGAATGATCTCAATATTCATCTCAAGTAGTAAAATGGCAGAAGGTGCATCTCCTATAGATGAGATCCACAAATATATAGGCCCTCCTTCACAAGCACCTCTTTCATCAGCAAGGGATACCCTATCCTTGATTTTAGGGATCTTTGATAACATAGAACTGCCAGCATACATAGAACAGCATGTGCAATGAATTATGGCTATATAATTGATATAAGAAAGTGAGATGGGTAGGATAAATAATGATGATAAACTATACCCAATTATCATGACTGAGAACCATATCCCAGAGGTTATATGGTGTCTAACTTCAAATAGTTTAATGGCATGGGAAATCCTGAATAGCACATAACTCACTTTATGACTTTATGTGGAGGTTCAAGTCATAGTCCCTCATTATTACTCTGCCAATTTTTAACAAGCTTGAAAGAGTAGCATTCGAGTGGTATACCAATTTGCAACCAGAATCCATACAAATTTAGGCACAAATAGAAGATACTTTTTGAATCAAGTTCGGAAGAGTCGATAAAGTGACCATTATAGAGCTTGTCTTGACACCGAAGTGTGATAATGAATTGATCTTGAACTATATCACGTGTTGGAGAAATCTAAGCATTAAATGTCAATAACCCGTGAGCTAATTTGAAGTAGTAAATCTATTTCTTGGCAACATAAAGAGAGAGTGGATGGTACCCTACCCGAGCGCTTCTTCTATCCACACCTTCTAAGACCCCATTATGCAAGTTAAGAAGTTGAAAAGGATTAGCCCATTAATCTTTCCTAGTTCACAAAATTTTAAACTAAAAAAAGACAAGGCAAAGTGTAGAGAACCTTCTAAGAACATAAGGGCATCATTCACAGCAATCGAGCAGAAGAAACCTTCGAACCCTACCGTAAATAAAGGTAATTCTCAGAAACCACCAACTCTTAAAGGTGATAGAAAAGTAGAACAATCCAATGATATCCCAAAAAGGCTTAGAAAGAAGTATTCTTTCAAAAGAGAGAGAGAGAGTAGTATAATCTTCTAGAATGCCTTAAAATTACGCCTTCAACTTCCAGAATGCAACAAGCCAAATAAAGTCAACAAAAAGGATTACCCAAACTATTGTCCTTGCCATAAAATCTTGGGTCATACTATTGAAAATTGCTTTGTATTCAAAAATTAGGATGAAAAGCAGCATCAAGAGGGTAAGCTGACTCTCTCAAAGTCCTATTTGAAATATCCACTGAATACATCAACACATTATTGTGTTTGAGGAGCATAAACCACTTACTGGGTCTCTCTTTGGGGAAGAAGCACAATGTACCCCTAAATAAGAGTACTTATGGAACATTTATGTTTTAAAAAGGCTAAAGAAGCTAATGAAAAAGATGACTAGAAACACTGAAGAGCCTGGAATGGTGATGAAGGAAGTCTCATCAGAGCAAACTACCTTACCTCCTCGAAACATCAAAAAAGAAAAAGAAAAAAACAAAGAAGTAAAAGCTGGTTTAATTGAATGAATACAATGTCAAGAAATTAGTTGTCCAGGAACACATCAATGCTCTTGAGGAATATATCCAAGGGGAAGAAACCAAGTAACTCTTGAGGAGTTCCTCCGTGATGAACTCCAAGTTTTGCTTGAAGGCTCCAACACTGGGAACCTGAAGGATAAACTTTCAGTAGCAACATGTGCTACCACTTTTACTGTTGGATGTCTACAATCAAGATTGCCATCAGAAGCATCCCATCATTTCAATGATAACAAAATTTAGAATGCAAGGTGAGAAGAAGTGAATAGATTTATTGGTGATGCTCTCTAAATGATTATCTTAGAGAATTGTTCACCTATGTATACAATTATGGTATGCTTAAACTACAGCTAGATACTGTGAAAGAACTAGCTACAACTAACATGAAGTTTGTCAAGGGGTAAATACAAATGTTGAATCAACACTTGTAAGCTATGGTTGCTCACATGGAAAACATGTCAAATAAGACTACCATACTCTGTGAGAAAATAAAAAAAATTGAAAGAGGTGCTAATAGAGAACGCAAAGCTATACAGGAGACCTTATAGGGGTGGAAAGAAATTACCTACTAACCCTCTTCAACATCAAAATAATCACTCATGCCACTTAATCTAGAGATAGGTCAAAAAACTAGATATTTTCAAAGACAATTATCTAAGTCTATGGATTTGTGTCGCATGGTGACTCATGCATATGAGGTAAATACTAATGAACAATTGTCCCAACCCCCATCAAGCAATCCAACAACAAATGCTTAATCCACAAGGTTTGGTGAGGTCTTAATTCTAGAACCTATGGAGGGATGCACCCTAACAACTTTAGAGGAATTATGCATACAAGGCATGGACGATGATTATGACTCTATGTCTAAATCAAAATAACTTTATGACTGCTTTAGAAGATCCTACACCAGTAAGCGCCAAAGGAGGATGTAGGCATTATAAGAGAGGGTCAAATAGGCTAATGCTAAAGCTTTTTCGGCCCCTGTATGAAGCCAATCGAGAACCCATAGAAGAAATATCCTAAATATACAGTCCTAAAGAAGGTCATGTTAGCAAAGGAGATAGAAGAGTTTATCCAAAGAGTCTCCAAGAATCTCCTTATAAGGAAATTTTATATGCCTAATTCTGATATTGAATGGGATGACTATCAGCCAATTATATCCTCCCAAGACATCTAGGGAACTATCAACTGGGGGAAAGAATTCATTACTTCTTACTGCATGATTAGTCTTTATAGTGATTCCGAAGATGAGCCTTATTAGTCTCATAACACCAAATTTTGACTTAGGAGAATAAACCAGGCATAACTCCAAGATGAAAAGGTGTTGCCCAAGAGACAAGCTCCAATGCCTAGGGACAAAAATACCTCCAAAGATAATGAGAAGGAAATTTAGATAAATAAGGATATCGAGCCTTCACAAACTAAACCTACACTCAAAAAAGTGGAATATAATATAGTGACCCCACCTTAAGAAGATCTCTGCTATGCTAAGTATGTTTGATGCCCTAATGATGTCATAAGAATTCAAGAATACACTGGTGCATGTCGAGATTCAACCAACTAACACACTTACTTCGCTGAAGAGAAGATAAAGGAGTCCTTATATGCACATCAAGCTCCTACCATCACTATCACAAATGATAACATTCTGTCAGAAATAATAGACCATAATAGGTTATTGTATGTCACAGGAAATAATCATATGATCAAGATCAATTACATCCTAACTGACCCAAGTTTCTCAGTTAATTTGATGACTCTCCAAACTCTAAAATCTCTAACTCTAGATATGTGCCACCTATCATTTGAGATTATAATTATCTAAGGGTTTAACCCGATAGCCAAAGAGCTTTGGGAGCCATAACCATCCCTTTGAGGTGAGTTGATGACAAATGCCAAGTTCTATGTGATCAATACCATTGTGTCATATAAGGCACTATTAGGGAGACCATGGTTATATGAAAATAAAGTAGTGCCATCAACCCGACGTCAATGCCTCAAGTATTTTGAGGATGGTGAAAAATAACGAATTAATGAAGATGTACATCTTTCTAATGTTCATGAGATATATTATGATAATGAAAAATGCTATTAGAGATCTCCTGTTGATAAAGGGTCTGCTTCCATTATTCAAGCAAAGCAAAGGATTGCCACCTTGATCTTCGCTCCTCCTCACCTAAGAATGATACTAGCTCAGACTCTTCAGATAAAGAAGCCCCACAAATTTTCCTAAGTAACTACACTTTTGATGAAAATGATAATAGATGTCAAATGAAAAATTTTCTCCTTATTTCTAAAGTCCCAGAAGGCTTATTTAAGTCATTAAATGAGCTGAGGATCAATCTCATGGAAAAATTAATGACTTTCTACATTCTTCCATAGCATAAAGGAGAAAGGGAGATATTGTTCTACAAGAAAATTCCTCGTACCCCAAGCATACATGAAATTCTGGAAACTAAGGATCGAGTGGATGATGGTGACTATCAGCCAATAGTTTTCAAAGCAGCTTCATCAAATAATCAAGAAATTTGACTGTGGACATTTATAAACAAAGAAAGAGAGTCATTTCTTCAAGAATCTATAGGATCCACCCTAGAAGCATGCTTATATTCCTAAAAGAGGAAACAAGAACACCAAAGAATTGGAGTATATCACTCCAAATGTCTACATATATCTCATGGTCACCATTAGACCTCTTTTCAATTTTTAGGATGTCCAAACAATATTAACACCCTCTTACACAAGCATTGAGGTAGCCACATCTCTTCAGACAACACAAAAAGGTGACATCCTCAATAAAATTTTATCAACACCAGAGGAAGGTGACTTAATGTAGCCAAAACACCCTTAGATGAACCTTCACCAAACTTTGCTCTGCATGATAAACCACTTTTTGAAGAAATGATCCTAAAACCAAAGGAAGCTCCACCAGAACTTGAGGATGAGGGGCAAGCCACTGTTGATGAACTGATGGAAATCAACCTAGGCTCAGAGGAGGACCTAAAGCCAACTTTTATCAACACACAACTATCAAAGGAAAGTCAAATTCAACTCAAAATAGTGCACCAAGAGTGCATTGATTGCTTAGCATGGAGCTATAAGGAGATGTTTGGACTAGGTCCTGAAGTTACGGTCTATAAGTTAGCCATCTATCTTGAGCTTTCACTTGTCAAACAAACACTTAGAAAAATGAAACTCAACCTAGAACAAAAGGTGATAGAAGAAATGAAGAAACTAATTAAAGTATGCTTTATTAGAGAAGAAAAGTACCCAAATTGGGTGGAAAGTATTGTACTAGTCAAAATGGATAATGGCTAAATTTGCATTTATCTAGATTATAGGGACTTGAAAATAGCATGTCCAAAGGATGACTTCCCATTACCCATAATAGAAATCATGATTGACAACATGGCCAACTTCAAAACTTTCTCTTTTATGGATAATTTTTTGGGGTACAACTAAATCTAGATGCATCATGATGATGAGAAATGTATAGCTTTCATAACACCAATTAGCATCTATTGCTACAAGGTGATGCCCTTTAGGCTCAAGAATGCAAGTGCCACTTTTCAAATGGCCATGACCCAAATTTTTGACAATCTCATACACCAGCTGGTCGAAGACCTACGAGTGATTTTTGACCGTTTTAGAAAATATAATCTAAAGATGAATCCATGAAGTGTATTTTTGGGGTATTGTCCGAAAAATTTCTTGGTTTTGTTGTTAAACACTGAGGGATTGAAATCTATCCTTCTAAGATAAAAGTTATCTTGGATATACCACCACCCAGCAACTTAAAGCAATTAAGGTCACTCCTAGGCTGACTCCCATACATAAGGAGATTCATTTCAAATCTCTCTAAAAAATATAAGCCTTTCTCCATGTTAATGAAGAAGGATGTGCTATTCATCTAGGATCAAGAATGCCAATGAGCCTTTGAAGAGATCAAGCAGTATCTCTTAAAACCATCAATCTTGGTAGCACCCCTTCCTGATAAACCCTTAATCCTCTATAATACTATAATAGAAGGGTCTCTAGGGGCACTTCTCACCTAGAATAATGACGAAGATAAAAGAAAATGCACTTTACTATTTGAACAAAATGCTCGTGGGGCAAAAAGCAATTATTCTCCCAATGAAAATCATTGTCTGGCACTCATATTCTCAATCAAAAAGTTTAGATATTATTTACTTTCTCATCAAGTCATTTTAATATCAAAGATTGATCCTATAAAATACTTGATAACTAGGCATATGCTCACTGAAAAGCTAACAAAGTAGGCTTTAATCCTCATGAAATATGATATCAAGTTTACTCCTCAAAAGGAGGTTAAAGGGCAAGCTCTCACCAATTTTCTCATAGCCCATCCAGTACTAGACAACTATCCATTGAATTACAAACTCCCTTACGAAAAGATCATTTTTGTCAAAGAAAGAGAACAATACTGAAAACTATACTTTGATGGGGCATCATCCATTAGACCAGGAATATACCAAAACTTCTACAAATCAAACATGCATTGGACTCATTTTTGTCACTCTGAATGGAGACATCTTACAACATTCATATTTTCTCTCAAAACCATGTACAAATAATGAAATTGAATACAAAGCCCTAATTACAAGACTAGAAATGGCCCTTAATAGAGAAATATAATGCCTACATATTTTTGGTGATTTGCAATTGGTCATCAATCAAGTCCAAGGAGAATATAAAATTCACATATCTGAGCTCTTGAAATACCGTGAAAAGGCTCAAGAACTCATGGGGCAAATTCAACATGTTCAAATAACTAAGGTTCCCTAGTCTATCAACATGGAAGCTGATTCATTAGCCAAGTTAGGTAAGGCACTGGTCGATCCTAACTAAGGAGAGATTCTACTCACAATCCATAATAGACAAGTGATAAGCTTAGTCTTCATCATCACATATGAAAAGACAAAATCTAAACTAATAGAAGAGACTATAGATTGGAGAAAATACCATTCACCAATTACCTCAAAGGTGAAGAACTCTCAAAAGATAAATCAATATACATACAACTCAAAAAAACTCTCGCTTGCTTTCTGCTTATCAATGATACCCTTTACAAAAGGTCCTTTAATTAACTACTTCTACGTTGTCTCTTAAACAAAAAATGTAAAGAATTCATGTATGAGGTGCATTCTGGGGTTTGCAAAAGCTCATCAATTAGGCTTTAAAATAATAATGAAAATCAAGCATATAGGCTACTATTGGCCCATGACAGTGAGAGATTGGATCAAATACGCAAGAAGGCATTACCTATGCCAAGTTCATGGTGACTTCATCCATCAACATTCAAATCTCCAACATCCAACAATGTCCTCATGGCCATTCGAGGTATGGGGTACAGATATCATCAGTCCAATTGAACCATCTTCTTCTAAAGATCACTGCTTCATGTTGACAACAACTGATTATTTCTCTCGATGGGCCAGGTGATTCCATAGAAAAAGATAAAAGTGAATACTGTTATTTACTTCTTTCGAGAAAATACCTTATACTGATTCAACATATCTCAAATAATCATTTCTAACAAGTCATCCTTTATAAGTTTCAAAGTAGGATGATTTGTGCATTATTATAAGATAGATTAGAGATATTCATCAATCTACAATACAAGGGAAAATGGCCTTACTAAAGCATTCAATGAGATCCTCTCTAAGATATTGGAAAAGGTCATCACTAGAAATAAAAGAGATTCGAAGGAAAAACTTTCAAAAGCATTGTGGGCTTATTGCACCATGCATCAAACCCCTACCCAATCAACACCTGTAACCTCTATCCACCTCGAGGCACCCACATCTGACCAAATACCAACTGACGGAGATCCCAGCCAAACCACTCTACTTAAATCCATATCAAAAAATTGGCATACTAGTATTGGTGAAGCAACGGTCACCCCTGGTTCCACACTCATATCAATCATGGGAAACAAAGAGATTGGGTCTCAAGATGGTATATGTGAACCTACCCCCACGCTGGGTTCAAAATAAGCAAATTTATGAACCAGGGCCTTCTGTACCTCTCGAGCCCTTTGCCGCTTCGACTCTCTACTACTTGCTGCCTACTTTTCCTTACTATGTGAACCAAACTCACTCTTGAATAAAAACTTTGGATCAATGTGAAAATACTCTCCTACACTATTAAACAACACTGTGGTATATAAACAAATAACTTTAGCCTCTTGCTCAATATTAGAAATATGATACTTTGAATTATCCTAGTGATGAGTGAGATACAACCAATAGCTTACTAACTAACCCAGATGTGTTGGCAATAAAAGAGCAGAAACATGCTCAAGAAAGCCATAATTATACCTAAGTTGCTGAGAGAGTCAGTGTGGATTATAAGACTCTATAGCTAAATGCTCCCCTGAGCGGAGTAGAAGTACTTCATGCCACAAAGAAATAATATACTCATAAGCCTTTGAAGATAATGGAAAATGAACTACATCTGCCAACATATTAGAATCTGAAAGAGTGTAAGGAAAAGCTCACCACTCGAGGTTCCAAGGATCTCGTGCATGCATCCTGACTTCTTTAGGAGCGAAAGTAGAAGCAACCATATTCATGATCTGAATTATCTCAAGAATAGGGAATAAGCATGAGTGACAAAACCCCTTAATTGCATTACTATGTTCCAACTCTTCAGTATATGTCCTTCGAAAATGAGCATAAATCCCTATATAAAGAAAGTGGATAGGAAACCAAGTTGAGAAATCACTTGATATTCTAGGGTTGTCCAACATCGCTCTAAAATCCATGTATATGGATCCCACCACCATATGACCTAGGGCAATGTTTCATCCATGTGCCATCTTACAAGCCATTGCAGAAGTCTCTAGATGAATGTATTGCCTATAATGTAACATGATGAAGTAGAAAAACCACAAGCAGATGGAAGTGGTGAAGTATGTCTTAGGGCCAAACTCCAAAAGGATTCCCTTGTATCATGCATGATCTAGTGAAACTTAGTTGGCTCGCTCATCTAAGATCTTTCAAAAAAAAGGCTAACCCAATGATCAAAGTATACCCACTTTTGATTATTCAAAAAATATGTCACCATCTAATCATAAATCCTGAGAAGGTCATGAAGGGTGTAACTAAAATCAATAGACATGCGATGGTTAGTAGGGACATACTCATCATAAAACACACAAAGACAGGAATTCCGGCTAGCTATCTTATGTCCCATAAAGAAATACCAACCTTGCCATACGAATTATGAAAAGTTTGTGGTATAGTTCCACATCTCAATTATGCTATGTAAAAGTTCTAAGTCTTGTATATACCGACCTTTGGGCGCTATAACTTCTCCCAATATACCAAGACTTGCGAGTTGAGCTGAAAATTGAGATATCATGTTGTTGACCTACTCCAATTAATTCAATAATACTAGCAATGCTCCAACAAGTGGGAAGGATCATCCTCAATGAGGAGAAAGACCATTTACAATGCAAGCCCACAAGGTTTCTAAAGATTTTCATTGCTCAAGACACCCAACGGGCTCCAACATGAAGGACTCGCCTGCCCTATCGGTACATGGTGTTCCTTCTTTATAGAAATGAGCAAAAAGATGGTAATTGTCAAATTGCACTCATCTTTTATGCTCCTAGGATTGGTATGTGATAACCATTTCATCATTAGTCCCTAAGATAGGAATACAATGACACAAGGCAAAAATATTTTTTCCTATTCCAGACTCTCTTGATTATAAGAGACTCCATCACACTTTTTAAAAGAAAAAAGAGAGAGAGAGAAGACAAACAAATAAAAGAAGAAAAAGGAAGTTATCACAAATTGATGAAAAAAAGAAAAAGGTGGAGAACCTCACTTGTTAGATACTTGTAAAAACAACAAAAGAAGTCAAGAACTCACTATAGTTAGCATCCACTCCCCTTGCCAAAGAAACTTGCAGAATGGATGCAAAGGGGGCACTTTATTCGGGTGACTTTTACAATCTGACTTTAATTTCGGGTTTGACAAGGAACAAGGTCAAACTTTGGACCCAATTCGAGATAGGAAGGATCTAATTTGAAATAGGGAAGGGGTGGAAAATCAAGCCAGAAGCTGAGTCGAGTCACAGTTGAATGTTTGGTTTCATTTGACTGCGTGAACCCTACTTGCAGTCAAACATCCGATACTATCTAACTACACAAACCCCACTAACAGTTCAATCTCTGGTTCTCAGCCAATCATGCAATTTAGGAAATGGAATTATTCTCAAAATTCATTAAGAATAAACTGAAGTTTTCAACAAGGAAAGTGTAATCTCATAATATATTATTCTGAGATCTGAATATGAAGGTTATGACAGAGAATACCCATCAAATCTCCCAGTTAAATCTCAATAATGAAAATTGAAAATCCTGTCAAAGCCTTATAAAAAGGGGACAAGGGCATACAAATTTTATAAAAATTCATACAGATTCCTAGAGAAATTCTACACAAATTGAAGAAAAAGTTTTAAAGAAGATCTCATCATCTAGAAAGAGAACAAGAAGGCATCAACAAGGGATCATAAAGATATAATATTTCATCTCTTTCTTCATCTTTTCTTTCATTATCCCCTCCTCTCTTTGTCCCCTATGAGGTTTTTATTTATTACACTTGTTGCTACTACTGCCCCCTTTTTTCATCTTGAATTTTGGACAAGACTGCAGGATAGCCCTTTGTATGATGGCGGATCTCTACCAATACCGTGACCACTCACAGCCCTTTGTACAATGGTAGATCTCCACTAACACCACAAATGCCCATGGTCTAGAATGCCAATAAATCTCCATGACCATCACGGCCATCCACGGCCTCATTCATCACCATGGCATTATGTCGAAGAACAATCGATGACAAAAACCTCTTGGATTGATAACAAAGACAAGAGCAAGAACAAGAACAAAACAAAACAAGAAAATAATAATAATAATATCTTAACAAAATGGTTTAGGGCCAACCTATAGTCTTGTTAGAAATTCAAGATGATTTAGAGCCAGCCTACAGTCTTGTCCGATAACTAATTGACTTAGGGTCAGTCTATAATTTCGCCCAAAAGTCAAGATGGTTTAAGCCTAGTATGCAGTCTCATCCTATAACCAATTGACTTAAAACCAGCCTACAGTCTCTCTCAAAAGTAAAAAGATAGTTCAGAACCAACCTGCAGTCTCGCCCAATAACCAATTGACTTAGGGCCAACATGTGCTCTCACCTAAAAGTTAAGATGATTTAGGGCTAGCTTGCAACCTCACCCAACAAGCAATCGACTTAAAATTAGTCTGTAGTCTTATCTTGAAGTTAAAATGATTTAGGACCAGTTTACAGTCTCATCTGAACTCAAAATAGTTTAGGACCATCATGTGATCTTGTCCGATAACCAATTCGACTTAGGGCCAACTTGCAGTCTCGCCCAAAAATTAAGATAATTTAGGACTAGTCTGTGGTCTCACTTGACAATCAAATCAACTTAGGACTAACCTATAATCTCATCCAAAAATCAAAATAGTTTACAACTAGCTTGCAGTCTCACCTGACTATTAGTTTGAACTTATGTTTTGCTTGCGAACTAGCCATAATGTCATTATGACAATTAGCTCTTGACCAAATCAATTAATACAAATCGATTAAATTAAAGTAACTCAAATTAAATTTCAAATCAGACTCAAACTAAAGTTGAGTTTTGAATATTGAATTAAATTAAATCAAACTTGGTCTAAATTAAATTATGAATATCGAATTGAATCAAATCAAACTTCATCCAAATCAAGTTTCAAACATCAAATTGAATTAACTCAGACCTAAGTCTAGGTCAAGTTCGAAACATTGAACTAAATTAGAGTGAAACTGAAACCAAGTCTAAATTTTAAATCAGGTCAAACTGAATCCAAGATTGGATCAAACTTAATTGGATTCAAACATGAACCAAAGCATAGGTCAAGTTTGACTAAGACAGGTTTGAATAGAACTGAAATAGGATCAAGTTGAATCCCTCTGGATGTGCTAAATCTCTAACAATACTCTAAGACTATGTCCAACCTCATGAGCAGTGGACAAGATCATTATCCTAATCCAAACTAACACTAATTTGAATAGAGTTAAATAGGGTCAAACAAAGTCCCATTAGGTTTACCACCAAAGTCATCGGTGATACCTCAAACCCAATCAACAATAAGACAAGGTGATCTATCGATTAACATAAGCCGAAACTGCTGATCATTCTTCCAAACTACGTAGAATAAAAAGTCGGCTCGAGCTAGCTTAGTTAGTCAACCAAGGTGTTTTGTTCTAACACTTCAATAAAAAAAAAATTATCGCCTGTGGCATATTGAATATGGAAACATTTTAAAATCCATGGAGTTATTGCTAATGTTTTATCAACTACTGAAAACATTCCAAATCAATGACATCAACACCTATGCCCCATGGGCTATTGAAACACTTCAAACTCCAAAAGGTTAACACCTACATCCCATGGATTACGAAATACCACAAACTCAAAAAAGTCAACACCTATGCCCCACAGACTATGGAAAACTTTGATAAAAAAGGAGATTATTGCCTATGCCACATTGGCTATGGAAACATTTCAAAATTCATGGAGTTATCAGTGATGCCTTATCAGCTAACACAAATATTTTGAATCAAAACCTATACCTCATTAACCATGAAAACACTTCAAAACCAAAGAAGTTATCATCTTCACCTCATTAACTATAAAAACACTTCAAACCATGAAATTACTACCAATGCCTCATTGGCTAACAAAATTACTTCAAAATCAATAAAGTTATCACTTACATCTTATTGGCTATGAAAATACTTCAAAACTAAAGAAGTTATCATCTATGCCTCATTGGCTACAGAAATACTTCAAAACTAAAGAAGTTATCACTTACACCTCATTAGCCATGAAAATACTTCAAAATTAAAAAAATTATTACCTACACCTCATTGGCTATGGAAACACTTCATACTCATAAAGTTATCGCTTATGCTTTATTGGCTATATAAATTCTTTAAACTCATGAAGTTATCATTTATGCCTCATCTGTTATGGGAACATTTCGAACTCATAAAATTATTATCTATATCTTATTGGCTATAGAAATACTTCAAAATCTGAAGTTATTACCTATGCCACATTGGCTACAGAAACATTTCAAACCAAATGAAGTTATCACCAATGCCTTATTAGCTAACAAAAATACTTTAAACTAAGAAGTTATTAGTTATGCCTTATTAACTAATAAAAATACTCCAAACCAAATGAAGTTATCATCAATGTCTTATTGGCTAATGAAAATACTTCAAACTTTGAAATTATCATCAATATTTTATTGGATAATGGAAACACTTTAACCACAAGAAGTTATCACTAACGCTCAGACTATTGGAAATACTTCACTTCTCATTCTCTTTCCATGTCCCACACGATAATGTCACCAAACCAAATCATCAATAATTGCCAAGGATCAAGTCAAGACTTATCTGAGTCAAACTCCACACAGTCCAATACACAAGAGCTAGATAGTAGCACATATTAGAGCTTCTTCTTCACTCTTTTTTTTTTATTTTATTTTTTATAATTTTCTATTGAAATTTATTGTGAAGTGAGGGCATACTCTTGTTTGAGTCATGTACTCTCTTCTCAAATCAATCAAGTAGCATTCTTTTATGTCTCTATTTTATTAGATAGGTTTCTTGTTTTAAAATTTTTTTAATAATTGTTAGGGTAATTAACAACAGAGATTTACACCTATTGGAAGTTAATATTTTCACAACATCTGATAGCACACTCAAATTAAAATATACTTTGATTTGTATATTAAGGTCGCTTTTCAAGGTCTCCCCCACTCCTGAGTCATCAAAATTGATCCCATAGGGACTCAGTCAGGAGCTATGTGTTGAGCACATTTAGTACACCACACAATATGATGGTTAACTCCATTGAAACTTGGAGCCCTCAATCAACTAGTTGTGTGATTTTCTTCTTGATGGCTTTTGCATTACAAGTCAACAGTCTTGAAGTGGTTGCACTACCCTAAGTGATTGGATCATATGCCTTTGATGAGGGGTCTTTAGGGTGGGATAGATCAAAAAGTATGGCTAAGTTGTTAAACTTCAAACATTCAGTAGCTTGGATTGTGGGTTGGTAATTTGCACATGAGTCACATTAGGCTATTAATGAAGTAATCTTCCAACTCCATGGCTGTGATTTCCATGTGATTGTAGCATAATACATGTTGGCATAGTTCATGACTTTAGCGCTATGCTCCTATTGAGTTGGTTGTTGAAGTGGCAAACATATCTATAGCATGCACTACTAATCCTTGACAACTTAGCCTATTGTTTCGATCTCAATCAACAGTCGATTTCACTTAGCCCTAAAGATTGAGTTATCACCCTAGTTCTCTCAGATTGTCCCCAAACTCCCTAGCCTAAAGTCTTGCTATTGAGAATAGAGTTCTAGTGAAGCCACTGTGCTTTGTTTTTGAGGCCCTAGAACATCACCTGACGACTATTGTTAGAAAGTCATTGGTTTCATCATCCCTCCAACTACTTGCTTTCCCATTTATGACTACTTCAGTGCAATTATTGTGGTTGGCTACTCAAACAGAGGCTTAAGTGGCCCTCAATGAAAACATCATTATTGTATCCCCTTGATTCTAGATTTGGTTGAGCTTTGCCTTCCTCTCCAGTTGGTCTTTAGCTACAATACTCAATCTCGTGAATTGCCCGCCCAAAGGAATATGGGGTCAGACATATTGGGTTTTAGAGGAAATTAGAAGATGATAAATGAGAAGAGAAGAGCTAGTTTAAAGAGTAGAGATTGTAGAAGTATTTAAGAAGAGCGTTTCATGTTTTCAAGGATCTTCGATTTATAGGAAATGTGAGAATTGAAACTCAATTTAGCAGGACCTAACTCAAATTTTCTAGTAAGTTAATCCAAGAGTGGTTCTTGAATTCACCTGATTTTTTGTACTGCTGCGTGACACTCCCTTGTTGTATAGTAAGAAGTAAAGTAGGAAGTGATTTTCATATTTAAGAGTCATCTTCCATAATATCACATTGGCACAATTTAATAATTCGAACTATGGTATTTCGGGGGTGTTGGTGAAATAAATACTCTTGGTTGGCATGGTAGCCCGAACAATAATAGCCTAGAGAACAACAGCAAGATAATGCCTCTTGAACCAAACTATAGTTTGGTAGTCATCTAAGTTTGAGCTATGAGAGTACAATTACACTTAAATGATCATCGAGAAGGCTTGATGGTTTGATAAGTTCAGCCTTGATTTTATTTTAACAGTTTCAACTATTTCAATTGTTTCGATTATTTTATAATTTTAAATATACCAATTATTTAAAATGATTTTAGAAATTATTAACAATACATTTTGGACAAAACATTTTGGGTTTTGCCAAAACTCAAAACTTTGGTTTAAATACTTTAGTCTTCGGTTTAGACACATGACCGGTTTCAACACATCGCCCCCTAACTTGATCAATATAAATGCTATTTTTCATGGGCCCACTAGCAAAAAGACAATTTTTACGAAAAGCCCCAATTATTTTAAGTTATTCTAAACCAAATGGAATCCAAAGCGTCGATTAACCCGAAAAGGCGCACTATAAACATTCGGATATTTCCAAATAAACCCCGGTAAAAAGTGGAAAAGGGAATTAGAAACACTTTGCCACTCTTTTACCCAGCGTACAATTAACAAACTGATGAAAAGCTGGCAGCCCTCTGATCCCAATCAGACGGCTTTCGGCTCTCAATCAATAAAAAAGCCAGATGAAATCGGGGCATAATTTTCACTTTTTACAACGTGGATTCGGGAAAAGCACGGCGCGGATCGCACCAAAAGATTTTCCTGAATTAAAAGTGGGGGCTTGCCTCGTGATGAGACCGGTCGTACACTCTGAGGCACAGAGAATGCAGCAAGGCCGTCCAATCATTGACGTAGGGGCTGTTCCAACCGTACGATCGTAAGCCAGTCGGATTGATCACGTTGGCTTTGTTGATCAATTATTGCTGTGATTTTGTGTCCTATGGACGGCTGATTAGTTTGTGAATATTTGAAGAAAAACTCTGCCTTGAAATTTAATTATCAGAATTATATGTAAATATAAATTGAATTCTGGATTTATCTATAAATAAAAATAAAAAAATAACCTCAATTGTATATAATTTCTTAAAATCTTATAAATTTACATGTATTTTTTTTAAAATTTTTTTTTTTGAAGTTCGATCATTATTGTAAATAATTTTATCTTACCCAATTGAGAATTTATCTCAAATTAAATTTTAACATGAGATATAAAAATAATTTTACATATGGAATTAATATGGGTCCGATCTAGGCCAATCTAGGCTCAATTTGGACACATGCGAGACTCGATATTCTCACAATTATTCACCCATATTTTGATTCTCTAAAAAAATAAAATCATAAAAAATATTCTTGTATAAAAATTCATTGTTTTCATCCTTGAGCCTACTAAATTTACAATCTTTATTTGACGAATTGCAGCTCAATATGAATAAAAACTTAAGCATATGAACCAAAATTAAGGTTAAAAAAACTTGAAAAATAAGGGATAGATTTCAAACTTGGGTCATTAATGCGTTCCTCAACAAGTTGTCATTTCCATAAATAAATCAAACTGTCATTGTTGATCTTTTGCAAGATATTTTCGTATTTTTTCTTCACTCTAAATAACAACAAATGAAATATTCCCTAAATATTCCTAATTTTGATGATAAATATATATCCTAAAAGGCTTTTGCAAAATACCTAATAAACTAAAAATAAGTATGCAAATTTTTACATTTAGAGAAAAAAGATATAATTTGGAAAGATTTTAAGGAATTATATGCAATCGATCCAAAAGAATAAGTGGTAAAATGGTTTTTCCAAAAAATTCTTATAACTAAGCTTTAAGTTTTGGCTAAACCTGCAATATTTCAATTTAAAATTTGATTTTAGACTTAGAATATATTGTATTCAATTATATATATAATTTTTATATCATTAGTCCAATTACGTTTCTCATTTTATTTTCATATGCTTAAGTTTCTCATTTTATTCTCATATGACCTTGCTTTGAATTCTTACTTTTATAATTTATTATCTTTTTGATATTTTAGGTAATTCTCTATCCAAAAAATTTTGTAAAATTTATAATATTTTTAAATTTAAAGTCAAAGTGTAGCTAAAGAAATTTTAAAAATATATGACTAGAACTGAAATTTATCAATTTCGGTGGGTATCGAAATTGATCACAAAAGCAAAATATAAAATCTTACTTATAATGGTCTTACCTCTTAAGGCCATCAACTTCATTGATTGAGATTAAGCCATTATTATTACAATAAAAAACACAATTTTACTGTAATTTTATACTCTTGAGATTGTTTAATTTGAGATGATCTCAACTAACTGGGGAGAACACATAAAAGACATAGGGAGAATATAGAAAGGACATGAGAAGCATATAAGAAGAATATGGGAAGGATACAGAGAGATCATAGGAGAACACAAGAAGGATATAGAGAAGACATGGAGAAAACATGAAGAGACCATGAGGAGAATATAGAAAGAATACGGAGAGAGCATGAGGAGGGCATGGTAAATAGTATGTTATGTCTTTTTTTTTTGAGAAATAAATGGCATGTTATATAAAGCTACTGTATAAATGTGTTTTATATTTTTCAAGTTATAATGATTCAATTAAAGAAAGCTCGACATCTTGTAGTTATATTCACAACAGTATAAGACAAAGGAAGTGAGGAGGGGGTGTTGGAGAGCTATTATCATTCAATAGAGATTCTTATCATTACTCTAGTGAAGACAAGATGACTTCCTTATCCCATGTAGAGGAAGATCAAGATGTGCATTCTGATGAAGAAGACACATAATATAAAGAAAATACTACCATTTTAAATATCTATGCTCATTTTTTAGTTTTCTAATTTTCAAATTTGATCTTAATTTTCATCCCCATTGTTTTAGTGGCAACTCAATCTGAACAAGAAATCAAGCATTTTGAACCAAAATTAAGGTTGAAAAACTTGAAAAACAAGTAATAAGGGTAGGTCTCAAGCTTTGATTGTCAATGCGCTCCATGATAAGATTTTATCTCTATAAATAAATCAAACTGTTATTATTGATTCTCTGCACTTTAGAGAATATATAGGGTTATCTATTAAGTACAAATCAACCCCAACAATTGCAAAATCCGGCGTTGGGGCTTAGTGAAGCTTAACCTCCATTAATGCACTAATAACCCCACCAAAACCTGCTCTAATCAAGTCGGTGATATTATTGTATTTTCTCTTTAACTTAAATAACATCAAATAAAATATTCTCCGAATATTCTTGAATTTTGATGATAAATATACACTAGATAAGATTTTTATTACATACTTAATAAAGTCAAAAAATATAATTTTTAATTTTAGAAAAAATATATAATTTAATAATATTTTAAGAAGTTATATATTGTTGCGTAAAATACTGATATTCACCATAATTTACGATGTAGAAGAAGAAAAAAAAAGAAAAAAATAGCACACAAGATATTTACGTGGTTTAGTTTACAACCTACTCCATGGGTGAAAACGATTCGAAGGATATTGTATTGATGAGAAAGAAAAAGATATTACAATAATAGAGGTGAAATTTCAATATTATTAACTTTCACAAAAGACTAAGTAAACTCGCTATCACAAAATATTTTGAGAGTTTCGATTTATGTCTCTCTATCTCGGTCTTATGAAACCCTTAGATAAATAGGATATTTATAGAAGAGGACTAATTGAGTTTGAGTAAAGTAAGAGACTAACTCAAGTAAAAATTCTACTAATTCAAATCTTTAAGTAGGAGATAAATTCAGAGAAGGACTAGGGTTACTAAATCACTTCTTAATTTGAATCCTAATTTAATTAGGACTCTCCGAAAAATCTCAACAATCCCCACCTAAGCTTAAATTATCTTTTTCTTTGAATTTGAATCTTCAACAGATGCCTTTGTCATTACCCTATAGGGTAGGATTAATGACCTTGAGCATTGATCAAGTCCAAACAGAGTTTAAAATTGTCAATTAGAATCACTTTCGTTAATATATGTACATAATTTCTTGAAGTATGAATCTTTTGTTAAAAAACCTTGTCATCTTCAACAATGTCCTAAATAAAGTAAAATCGGGCTTCTATGTATTTTGATCCAACATGTACATTTAGTTCTTCACAAGGAATATAGCACTCTGACTATTATAAAAAATAGGAAGAACACATTGAGAAAAATCAACTTTATTTACTAAATCCTTTAGCCATAGAGCTTCTTTGACTACTTATGTAGCTATCATATACTCAGACTCTGTTGTAAATAATGTCATAGTTGATTACAAGGTATACCTCCAGCTGATAGGACTATCACAAAGAGTGAAAAAAAAACTAGTGAGGGATCGTCGTCGATCAAGGTCTCTAACATAGTCTGAATCGACGTATCCAATAATTTTAGCTTCTTGAACTATGTTCATATCGAAACATAAACCAATATTAAGAATACCTTTGATATATCTTAATAACTACTTCACAGCTTATCAATTCTCTTTTTCTAGATTTGTCATGTAATAACTAACAATATTGACTGCTTGTGCAATATCAGGTTTTATTCACACCATACCATACATTAGACTTTTAATAGTATTTGAAAATACGATGTTCTCCATGTATGCATACTCCTCATCTATAGAAGGACATAGTTGAGTTGAAAGCTTAAAGTGGGATGCCAAAGAAGTACTAATAGATTTTAAATTCTGCATAACAAAATGAGAAATAATCTTCTCGAGATACTTGCTCTGTTTGAGATATAACTTATCATGTTTTTAGTTCCGATCAATCTCCATGCTGAGAATCTTTCTTGCAGCACCTAAATCTTTCATCTCAAATTCTTTTTTCAATCTAGGTTTTAGATTATTAAGTATAGATATGTCTTGAACAGCAATAAGCATATCATCAATATAAAGAAATAATATAATAAATAAATTATTGGCATGTATTTTAAAATATATACAACAATCATGTTTACAATGGATAAAACTTTGTCCCAATATAAAACTTTCAAACTTTTTATGCCATTATCTTGGAGACTGTTTCAAATCATATAGTGATTTGTTCAACTTACAGACATAATTTTTCTTACCTTCTTAGATAAACCCTTCGGATTTTTGCATAAAAATCTATTCTTCTAATTTTTCATGTAGAAAGGCAGTTTTGATATCAAACTATTTTAACTCAAGATTATGAAAAATAACTAAAGCAAGTAAAAAAAAATGTATATTTAACCACAAGAGAGAAATTTTTATTAAAGTTAACACTTTCCTTTTGTGAATACCCTTTTGTAACTAAATGAGTCTTGAATTTAATACCATCTATCTCTGATGAATGTTCTTTCTTTCAAAATACTCACTTGCATCTAATTGCTCTTTTACTTTATAATAATTTTACCAAATCTCAAGTATGATTCTTTTGAAAAGAATCTATCTCTTCATTTATAACAACTTGTCACTGAAAAATTCTTATCTTGCCCTGCTTCTTTATAGGAAAAAGAATCATCATTGTCAATAAATAAAGTAAAAGTTGTCCTATCCTTAAAAACATATGTTTCAGGTGATTTTATGTTTCTTTGAGATCTTCAAAATAGAGTCTTCTCAAAAATTTTAACTTGACTCTTGGAATTTTCTTAAAAGTTTGACACACCTTGAATATCTTCTTATGACGGAATTGCAGACTCTACCTCCACTTGAATTATATCACTAGAACATTTCTTGAGAGATTTTAACATAACACTTTTATCAAACACTATATTTTTATCAATAATTACATTTAAAATAGTAGGATCCCATAACCCTTAACACCTTTAACATAACCACGGAAAATATACTTTTTCGAATGTGCATCTAATTTATCCTTGATGGCATACACATAAGCAGGACAACTAAAAATTTTTAAAGAAGAATAATTTATAGGTTCACTAGTCTATACCTCTTCAAGAGTTTTGTAACCAATAACTGTCTAAGGAGAGCAATTGACAATGAAACACATTGTGTTGACTGCTTCTATCCAAAAATCCTTATTAAGATTGGCTGTATTGAACATACTGCGTACTTTCTTCAACAAAGTTATATTCATCCTTTCAGTCACATCATTCTGTTGAAATTTTTCTGAGATGTTCAAGTGGCATTTGATGCCTTCATCTTCACAGAATTTGAGAAACTTTGTTGATTTGTACTCTTTGTCATTATCACTTCTAAGGTTTTTTTTTTGTCGGTCCTTTCTTTGACTGAAGTTTTCACCATTTAAAAACAAAAAACACTTTGATTTTGTGATAAAAAAATTTATCTACACTTTTTTAAAAAATTATCAATAAAACTAATAAAATAACGAACACCATATTTTGATGGAATAAGAAAGCACCATACATCAGAATAAATATAATCAATTAAGTTTTTAGTGTAATGAGTATTAGTGTTGAATTTTATATTGAACTATTTACCATAGAGACAATACTCGTAAAAATCTAATTTACATGAGTTGAGACCTTTCAACAATTTTCTTTTGTTGAGCTCAGTCAAACCTTGCTCATTTATATGACTAAGATGCTTATGCTATAAGTGGGTCATATCAAAAGAAACTTGAGAAATTGTTACTCCACCTTCAACAATTTTTCCTACTAACTCATATAAATTTCTATGTTTTAGGTTTCTCATCGCTATCAATAAGCCTTTAGTAACTTTAAGAAGTCCGACTTCAGCAAAATACTTACAACCAGCAGAATCCAAAGCACCCATAAAAATTAAATTCTTTTTCAAATGAGAAACATGTCTAATGTCAGTAAGAGTTCTAATAATATTATCAAACATCTTAACTTTAATTATTCCAATTTTGATAATTTTGCATGGATTGTTATTATCCATCAAAACTAAATCACCATTATAATACTTATAGTTTTTAAACCAATCTTTATTGGGAGACATGTGGTAAGAATAACCAGAATCAAGAATCTAAGTATCATGGTAATGATCAAAATCAGAATTAACAGCGAGATTATTATCATAATCATCATCAAAACTTCAACAACTGACACTTGTTCTTTGGCTTATTCTTTAGACAGAGATTCTTTCCCTTTCTTTACTTTGATCTTTCAATACTCTTCAATTACATGTTTCATCTTCTTATAGTACCTATGATTCTTTCCTTTGAATTTGGATCTAGAATAACCCGATCTTTCTTTGGTGCGACCTTTGATAATCAGTGCTTTTGAGTGTGACTCATCCCCTTTGATTTTTTTCCAGATATTCATTAGATAAAAGGGCAACAAAAATATAGTCAAACTTTAAGTCCTTATCATACATGAGAGTAGTTTTGAGATTCTTAAAAGAAGAAAGTAGAGACGATAATAAAATAATTATCTTATCTTCATCTTCAATTTTAATATCAATACTTAATAATTGAGAGACTAATTTATTGAAGGCATTAAGATGATCGATTTTATTCATACCTTCTTTTATTCAAAAATTGAAAAAGTTTTCTTTTAAGTAAACTTGGTTTAAAATAGACTTACTTATATATTATTTCTCTAACTTTTTTCATATCTTTGAAAGTGATATTTTATCAAGAAATAGATGGAGTATCTCATCGGTGAAACTGAGGATAATAATGTTATATGCACAGTCTTTCGGTTCTCCCAGATACTTTCGATGGCATATTCAGGCTTGACATCCTCCAATATGCTTTTCAACTCTTATTGAGCAAGAATTGCATAAACTCTTACTTACCAAATATAAAATCCTTGTTTTTCATTAAGTTTCTCTACATCAAATTTTGTAGTGGATATATTAAACTAAGCTCTGCTACCAATTTATTGTGTAAAATACCGATATCCACCATAATTCATAATATAAATTTAGAAAAGAAAAGAAGAAAAATATTACACAAGATATTTGCGTGGTTCGATTTACGACCTATTCTACGAGCGAAGTCGATCCGAAAGATATTGTATTGATGAGAAAGAAGAGGAGGTTATAATGATGGAGGTGAAACTCCAATATCATCAACTATCACAAGAGACTAATTAGCCTAGCCATCAAAAGATATTTTGAAAATTTTGATATATATATCTCTATCTCAGTGTTATGAAATCATTAAATGAATATGGTATTTGTAGAAGTGTTCTAACTGAATTTGAGTTAAAGTAAGAGATTGACTCAAATAAGGATTCTACTAATCCAAGTCTTTTAATAAAAAAAAATTCGGAGAAAAATTAGGGCTACTAAATCATTTCTTAATATGAATCCTAATTTAATTAAGATTTTTTGAAAAATTCAAATTCGAGACACGACTAAATCAATAATATATAATTTGACTCTAAATAATATGCAGTAAAATGACTTTTTCAAGAATTTTCTTATAATTGTCTTACCTCTTGAGACCAACAAATTTGTTCATTGAGATTAAATCATTATCATTACAATCAAAATATAATTAGTAGATTACAATTTAAATTATTTGGATTGTTTGATCTAAAATAATCTTAATTAGTCATACTAAATTTTAATATAACTAGTTATTTTAGTCGTACTAATTAATCATACTAGATATTAGATATTTGGAGTTAATATTATCAGTATATTTTAGTCGTACTGATTAGTCATCTTGACTATAAGTATTTGGAGTTAGTATTATTAGTATTATCCATTAAAATACTATTTGGGTGATTAATCATACTAATTAGTAGATATTTGACTATAAAATACTAATTATACTAGCCAATACTAATCCCAAACTAAACGGACTCTTTGAGTTAGATCTCAAGCGAGCAAAATTACGAGCTCATGGATTAGAGTCTCTTGGGGCATAACCATTTTAAATTGAGACTTCTGCAATTATATATAATTAGGACGATTTGTAAGGGTGTATTTGAATCCCTTTTTGAGGTTTAGATTGAGATTAAGAACATGTTGACCATGAGTTGCTATGATTAATACATAATCTAAATAGGACGAACTGGCCTTCTTAAAGATAATCTTTAAGTGTTTCTTTCTTTGTGAAATACACGAAGACATATCCACCACGTTTAGTTCATTACAAGCTTGTTATACTTGATCTCTACAGTGAAAAAGGATTGATCCTTAACCCATAATCATTTAATATCAAACTTTCTTTCATGTCATGTAAGTTACTTTGTTAAGGATTTATTCCCCCTCAATGTCCCCTTCGTACATATCAATCGATATTTCGATACGAGAATTGGACAAGAAAAAATAATTATCACAATACAAGTAAGTTTCCAAAAATTTGAAGTTGGAAAAAACTTTTGGAGATACTGGTGTAGCATCATATCTTTTTATTCTGTCAAACTCTTGTGTTTAACTCAAATTTTTTTTTTTTTTGTTGGTAGCATATTAAGAACCGTTTAGTTTCATACTAGCTGGTCTCACTAACTAGTTTTCTTATGGCTTTGCAATCAAACGTCTGCTAGCTAGTGTAATTAATCTCAAGAATAATGCTAGAATTTATAACAGTTATTCATATTAATTAGTATGACTAAGACTAACAATCATATTAAGGTTTAATGTGATTAGTTGAAATCATTTCGACCCATAGTTTAAGTTGATAGTGCAAATTCTGTGATATAAACTTATAATTTGTATGATTAATGAGATAGATCATTAAGCAAACAATGCATTTACACTATTAGTTTAAAAACTGACTTCATTATTGGAAAAATTTTACCAAAACGGATCTCAAATGGCAACACTGTGAAACTAGATTTCAAATTTGGCCGATCAGAAGTCTTGGATAGAGTCTTGTGTTTGGTTAGAATCTTTATTTCTAACTCTTGTGACATTTCTACGATTGATGTTAAGTTTTGAGCATCAAGTTGGTTAAGTTCGATTGAAATGAAGCATGTTCTACTGACACAAAAAATAAAATAACAACTAATGATGAGTAATATTTCACCTCAGGATCCTAAACATCAATCATTCTCAAGGATAGAGAGCACAATAAAAAATAAAAAGGCTTTGTTATATGTAAATTTAGTGGGAACATGTCCAAAAGCAAGCAAATCAATGCGTAGTAGCAAATTAGCAATAGAAGATCATCAAAGTGAAACACAGAAAGAGGAAAACGGGTGCATCAATTTAATGGATTGGAGTCAATAAGAACTAAAGTCCAAATATCACATTATTCTATTTTTTTTTTAAATAATGATGATGATGATGATGTCCATCAGCAAAACATGCAGCTCTGGTCATTATCACATATGATTGCACCAAGAGCAAGCGTCCATCCCTTCGTCCCCTGCCTCCGCATACAAACACATGCTGCAGTGTCCTCATATTTGCGCCCCATAATGATATCATTGGAATGGAAATAAAAGATATAAACTTATTTATTATAGACGCACTTTTGTATTTTTTTTTTCTTCTAAATTTTGTGAAGCAATGTTTAGTCCCTGAAATGCCTTTCGTAACAACAGAAATAAGTCGGATTTAAATTTTAATCAAAATTGAAATTTTTTCTATCGTACCCATAAAATTTTAGTCTAAAATTTAATTTTGACTTAAAAATATATTTTATTTAATTTTAAATATTATTTTTATTTTAATATTTCAATTTATACAAGATGATTAAATTTCTAATTTTATATATATAGAAACTCGAGTTTGAATATATGGTTTTGCAATTTAATTTTTTAATACTTATTTATCTTTAATGATTTTATATTAATATATATCTAATTTTTTATTTTGTTAAAGTGTATTAAAAACAAAACTGCCAATAATTAAAATTAAATTAGCCTACTCTATTTCTTTTTTAATATATTACAATATTATCTTATTAGTATCTAAAATATTAATTTTTAAAAAAATATGTTCTATGTAAATGATTATATTGCTTAGGCTTAAATTTAATTTTTTAATTATTTTTATACAATAATAATATGGATAAATTAATTTCATAAGTATCAAACTTAATTTAAATTAATTAAAATATAACATATAATAATATGGTAAAAATTGTCATCAATCTTTTTTAATGTTCTAATTTTTTATATATTTTTTAACGTCGTCAATTAGTTTGTCACTAGTTTCGATCGAGAGGCTTCTCAAGATCTCGATTCATTAGTTCACTCTTTCACCAACTTGCATGGAATCGTAAAGGGGATAGTCGAGAACTCTCTAGTGATGGTTGTTGTGAAGCTCAAGTCAACACTGATCTCAATTCAAAAAGTGGAGAATGAAAATTGATATGTCCTTACCTCTTCAGATACCATGTTATTTATATGTTGCAAAATGGTTCAACATAGCTGGAATCTCGTTATCTCAGCATTGTAAACCCATCAAACTCCTCATAATGGATAAACATGAGCCTCGAATTTTTCAAAATTGATTTCTAGAGATAAATGTGTACTAGATCCCATAATTATCTATTCTCCATCGTGCATAAGTCGAGGTATCAAAGCCTATTGGCTCAGTTTGGTATAACCCTCTCACTAAATGACATCTACCGAATATATCGAGCTTCCTACACCTTGGTTGTGAACAAGGTCATCGACTCAAGTACATTGCCTTACAACTCAGTTCAAGGGTTGGTTCCTCTTGGCCTTTTGGTTCAGTCAACGACCTTGGTGTCTCATCAATACCCCCCAAATCTGTATAATGAGTTGTTACAACTCGTTGTTCGGGGTTGCTTATGGGAGATTATTTTCCTAAATAAGCTTGGTGATTTCTCAGGGAACGAGTCATTGCCCTCTTTTAATATGACACACTTGTCTTCTCATCATGCACTCGCTAGTTTCCAGAGCACCCCCTTCGTGCATCATGCTAGTGGCTAGTCGTTTGGCAGCTAGATTAGATCTATGATAGGTGTCTGCCAAGATTCAAATACTTGGTTTGAAACATCGCAGGCAATCAACCAGCTCAGATCTCATCATATGTCGGCCATCGAGCGACTATAGGAGACCATAAAGTTGGATTTGAGAGCGGCAATTCCATATTTTTTGCTCTTCCATCTTCAATCACAAGCCCTAGCCACCGTTTTTCTCTCAATTTCTCTAGTAGTTTCAATGGTGAACAATGACCAATTCGTGGCCGACGGCGGTACTCCACCTTTGGCAATGGCTACACCAATCTCCTCCGCTCCTAGGACCATTATAGTGTCCATTTCAGCGATAAGTGTTGTAGCCAAGACTCGAGAGACAACGACTCCAACCACTTCCCCCACCACAACTGTCCCTCAACCTTCTCAGGTTCACAACTCAGGTATGCACTACTCCTTCATTACTTTGATTCAGCCTTTTATTTCTAGCATTGACTACTTTAGGGTTACATAGTCCAAACTCATAACTACGGGTGTGCACTATTCGATTTTAACCGAACCGAACCGACCGACCGAAATCGAATAACCAATTCGGTTCGGTTTATTCGGTTCTCGGTTCGGTTTCGGTTTTGAAAAAAAAAATTTAAATTTCGGTTCGGTTTCGGTTTCTGATTTTCGAAAACCGTAAAAACCGAACCGAACTGAATTATATATATATCTATATACTGCGGTTTTGGTTTTGGTTTTGGTCTAATCGGCTCGAACAGACCGGACTGCCTATATAATCTCTGTTTTCAGAGCGGTTCGCCAGTAGCCACTTCGCCGAGCCGATGCCTGCTGTTCTGCTAACCCTAACCCTAACCCTAACCCTCTCGGTGCTGCGCCTTCATCCCTCCATCTTTCGTCCACCCCCGGACGCCTCTCCTCCTCTGAGGACTGAGGCTCTGAGTCCCGACGCGGCGACGCCTCTCTCTGGTCGACGCTCTGAGTTTCAATCTCTCATTTTTCTACGAGTCTACGACGGATTAAGCTACAAGGTGAGGGTATTTAGGGTTGATTTTTGTGAAATTAAATTAGGGTTTTTTGATTTCATACGATTTTATTGTTAATCCTTTCATCCACGGTCCACCCCCCGATCACCCCCCTCCTCCTCTCCTCTGAGGCTCTGATTCTCAGTCCCAACCCCTCAATATCTCTCTGGTCGCGCTCTGAGCTTCAATATCTCATTTTTCTACAACGGATTAAGCTGCAAGTTGAGAATATTTCGGAAATTATGAAATTTAGGGTTGATTTTTTGTGAAATTAAATTAGGGTTTTGTGAAATTAGTGTTCTATAACGGCATCATCGAGATCAAATTGCAAGGTTAGGGTTGAATTTTGTGAAATTAAATTAGAATTTTTTGATTTCATACAATTTAATATGTAATTCTGTATTTTTCTATTGACAGATGTTGAACCAAGATGACAGTCAGCAGCTTTCAAATACAAATCCAGTTATTCCAAGTCCAATGCCAATTTTTGCCTCGCAGGAAAGTTCTGCGCCTATGGCTATCGAAGTTGCAAATGAGGGCAATGTATCTACGTCTACGTGCAGTACAAAGCCTCCAATGCCGAGGAAAAGAATGGCAGCACGATCAGCTGTATGGGAGCATTACACAAAGTTCACAGACCCGGGCAAGTCAACCAAAGCCAAATGCAACTACTGTGGTAATGAATTCTTGTGTGCTTCAAAGAAAAATGGTACTTCTTCTCTTCTTAGACATCACATGAATCAGTGCAAGCGATATCCATATAATGTTGATACACATCAAACACAAATTGCTATGCAACCTATTCAGAAAGAAGTAGCAAATGAGCCTGTACTAACAAGCTGGAAGTTTGATCAAGAAAAAATTAGAAAAGCACTGGCACACATGATTGTTGTAGATGAACTGCCTTTTAGCTTTGTGCAACATGAAGGCTTTCAATACTTTATGTCTCAAGCTTATCCTAGATTTCGAATGCCTTCATGTTGGACTATGACTAGAGACTATTTTCAACTTTACCATGATGAAAAGGTAATGTTGAAACAGTATTTCAGAGAGTCCAAACAGAGAGTTTGTTTGACCACTGATAATTGGACCTCAATTCAAAACATAAACTATATGTGTATCACAGCACATTATATTGATATTGATTGGAACTTGAAGAAAAAGCTTTTGAATTTTTGCAAGATTACAAGTCATAAGGGTGAAGTTATAGGAAAACTAATTGAAAAATGCCTCTCTGAATGGGGAATTGATAGTATTTTGACTGTTACTGTTGATAATGCCTCTTCAAATGATACTGCTATTTCCTATTTGAAGAAAAATTTTTTGAATTGGGGCACTTGTTTGGCACAAGGAAAATATATTCATATGCGTTGCATAGCACATATCATTAATCTTGTGGTGAAAGATGGTTTGAAAGAGATGGTAGATTCCATTACTCGGGTTAGATCTGCTATTAAATATGTGAGATATTCTCCAGCAAGATGGCAGAGGTTCAAAGAATGTGTGAAAATTGAAAAAATTGAGAGCAGAAAATGTCTTTGTTTGGATGTATCCACAAGGTAGAATTCCACCTATATGATGCTTGAAGCAGCTCAAACTTTTGAGAGGGCTTTTGAAAAATTTGAAGAGGAAGATAGCAATTTCCGTCATGAGCTTAATGATGAAGATGGAACTCCTCTGTCTTTTGACTGGCAGAATGTCAGGCGACTTATTACATTCTTAGAGCATTTCTATGAGCTGACTCTTAGAGTTTCTGGCTCTATGTATGTTACAAGTAATTTATTTTTTGATGAAATTTGTCAAGTTAACCTTCTTTTGAATCTGTGGAAGGTCAGCGGTGATACAAAAATCCAAGAAATGGCTGCTGTGATGAAAGACAAATATGACAAGTAGTGGGGTGAGCCAGAGAAGATTAATATGCTTCTCTTTGTTCCTGTTGTCTTTGATCCAAGACGCAAGTTAGAATATGTTGAGTTTGGAGTTGAAAAAATGTATGAAGGTGAAAGAGGTGTTATGATGAGGAGAAGGTTGCATGAAGTTGTATATAATTTGTTCAGAGAGTACAGAATGCGACTACAGCTGGGAGGAATGCCATCTGGTGAAGGATCAAGTATGCGAAAGCAATCAGGTAAGTACATCTTAAGCAGTCTATTTGCTGAGCATAGAAAAAGTTTCATGGGTGATGAAATAAAGTCTGAGATAGACAAGTATTTATCAGAGGATCTTGAAAAAAATGAGCCAAACTTTGATGTTCTGGGCTTCTGGAAAGTGAATAGCTGCAGATTTCCTATTTTGTCACACATGGCTCGTGATATGTTTGCTATACCTATCTCTACAGTGGCCTCTGAATCAGCTTTTAGTATAGGAGGGCGCGTACTTGATCGTTTTCGTAGCTCTTTGACTCCTACACTAGTACAAGCTCTCATTTGCACTCAAGATTGGATTAAAAATTCAAAAACAGAAATCAATGTTGAGAAAAGTTTGGAAGAACTTGAAAAGATTCAAGAGGGTAAGATTTGCATTGCTAATATTTTTATTATTGTATTGTATATTTCTTTATTATGATCAGATAATCATTGATTGATTTTTTTATTTCAGAGGTGATAAAAATGAAATTGGATGTCGCAACCATTGAATTTTGAAAAGTCATCTTAAGGTTTGAATATGTTTACTTATTTTTTATGCATTTCTGTTCATGTTCCTAACTTTCTATGGTCATCTCTTGCAGATTCATTCTTATATATCCTTATCATTCATGTGCATCGCAGCATCAGTGCATGTGTGAAGTTATAATCTTACTGTCCTTAGTTCCTTACCCAGTTACTTACTCACCTGATATTTTCTTAATTACTTTTACTGTGATGATATTTTACTATGTTTTTTAGGTTCAACAGTATGATCCAACTATCAAGGGACAGGTATGTATCCAACTATTATTTTGCAGGAGCAGCCAAGCAGGTTGATGCCTGAGGGGAGACATCTTCATTTTTGATGATGCATTAAAGCCATCTGAGCCTCTTGAATTTTTGCTTTTATTTGAGGTTTTTTTTATCTTTGGTGTTTTGATGCGGAGGTGTTCCAATGGTCCCCTACTCTGGTTCGGTTCGGTTTTAACCGAATGCACACCCCTACTTGTAGCAATGGCATGGTTGTTTGGATGGCCTGTGAAGGCAACCACTACCTACCATTCGCTCACGGGGACAGCCAGAGAAGGAATATGACAGTATGACCCTCTTGGAATTGTTTTATAGTTTTTTTAATGATATTTGTTGAATTTTTCATAAGTTGTTTGAGGCGATGAAGATGTTGAATCATTGGCTCATTGCCATATGCTATGCTCGCATATGGGCAAGTGACTGATTAGACGATTGTCTCATTCTTTGGCTTCACCCTAGTAATGTTATGCTGCTTGGAAGTTGGAACTTCTAGTTCTGGGCCTTCTGAGTTCTGGCTTCTGTTTTGTTACTTCTGTACACAGGACTACAGGAGATTTCTCAAGCTTTTTTCTTAATAGATCATTTGGCATGATATAATCCTTCAAAATTAAAATGCTAACTGATTACTGAATTGATCATATTTATTTTGAACCACATAATTACTGTTATTTATTCTGAACCACATAATTACAGTTGATCATATTTATTCTAAACCACATAACTGTTGAAGTGTTCTGCAGCAGTGCAGCTTGCCAGCTTTTGATACTATACAATATACATGCTCCTGCTGCTGTGCTGCTCCTGCTCCTATGCTGCTCCTGCTGCTCTGCTGACTGCTGCTCCTGCGACTTGAAGTCTTGAACTGTCTTGTTACATGAATTTGAGCTGTTGAAGTGTTTTGCAGCTTGCCTGCTTCTGCTAGACTGCTAGTCTGCAACTATACATTGTCCTGCTGTTGCTGCTCAGCCTTCTCCTAGCCTCCTGCTGTGCTGCTTCTGGCTCCTGCTATGTTGCTCCTGCTGCTGCTGTGTTGCTCCTGCTGCAGCTGTGTTGCTCCTGCTGTGTTGTTGTTGTTGCTGCTGCTCCTAGCCTCCTTCTTCTCCTGCTGTGTTGCTCACTTTCTCCTGCTGTGTTGCTCCTAGGGGTGCTACTCCTAGCCTCCTGCTGTGCTGCTCCTGCTCCTAGCCTCCTGCTGTGTTGCTCTTGCTATGTTGCTCCTGCTGTGTTGTTGTTGTTGCTGCTACTCCTGCTGTGTTGCTCACTTGCTCCTGCTGTGTTGCTCCTGCTGTTGCTGCTCCTAGCCTCCTGCTGTGTTGCTCCTGCTCTTGCTGCTCCTGCTCCTGCTGCTCCTAGCCTCCTGCTGTGTTGCTCCTGCTCCTGCTGTGTTGTTGTTGTTGCTGCTGCTCCTAGCCTCCTGCTGCTCCTGCTGTGTTGCTCGCTTGCTCCTGCTGTGTTGCTCCTCTCACTCTGTGTTTTGGTTGTTGGCTGCTGCTCCTAGCCTCCCTGTTGCTCCTGCTGTGATCCTCGCTTGCTGCCCCTCCCTGCGGTTTGCCCTAAGGGTGCTGCTCCTAGCCTCCTGCTGCCTGCTGGCGCCTGCTTAGCTACTGCTCCTAGCCTCAGGCTGTGTTGCTCCTGCTGTGTTGTTGTTGTTGTTGCTGCTCCTGCTGTGTTGCTCACTTGCTCCTGCTGTATTGCTCCTGCTGGCTGCTGCTGCTGCTCCTAGCCTCCTGTTGTGTTGCTCCTGCTGTGTTGTTGTTGTTGCTGCTGCTCCTAGCCTCCTACTGCTCCTGCTGTGTTGCTCGCTTGCTCCTGCTGTGTTGCTCCTAGGGGTGCTGCTCCGCTGCTGATGCTCCTAGCCTCCTGCGATGTGTGCTCCAACTGTGGGTTGTTGTTGCTGCTTGCGCTAACCTTGCTGTGTTTGCTCACTATACTCCTCTCCTTCCTGCTGTAGTGCGTCCTGCTGGTTTGCTGCTAGCTGCTCCTAGCCGCCTGCTGTGTTGCTCCTCCTGTCTGTGTTGTTAGTGTTGCTCGGCGCTCCCTGCTGTGTTGTTGTTGTTGCTGCTGCTCCTACTGTGTTGCTCACTTGCTCCTGCTGGCTGCTGCTGCTGCTCCTAGCCTCCTGCTGCGCCTGCTGTGTTGCTCCCTCCTGCTCCTCACTGCTGTGTTGCTGCCTCTGCTGCTTCCTAGCCTCTTTCTGTTGCGCTCCTGCTGTGTTTGCTCACTGCTCCGATCCTAGCTCCGTTTGTGTTTGCTCCTGCTGCGGTTGCTGCTCATAGCCTCCTGCGGCTCCTACTGTGTTGCTCACTTGCTCCTGCTGTGCTGCTCCTAGCCTCCTGCTGCTCCTGCTGTGTTACTCACTTGCTCTTGCTGTGTTGCTCCTGCTGCTGCCTGCTCTTGCAAATATGACAATTATGTACATTATACTTCAAGTGCTGCTGCTGCTGCTGCTGCTCCTAGCCTCTTGCTGTGTTGCTCCTGCTGCTGCTGTGTTGCGCCTGCTGTGTTGTTGTTGTATATCTTGTACTAAATTCTTTTTTCCCCCTTAATCCCTTATGCAAATGACCAGATTCAAACCCTGTAAATTTCAGTTTTGCAATTCGGTTATAACCGAACCGAACCGAAATATTTTGGTTCGGTTCGGTTCGGTTCGGTTTTGGTTTTCGAAAATTTCAGAAAATTCGGTTTGGCCGGTTCGGTTCGGTTCAGTTCGGTTTTAATCGAATGCACACCCCTACTCATAACTTAAAACTCTTTTACAAGTATAATTGTATAGGCTTGAGACTTTAGGAAACTACAATTTAGTTGTTAGTCACACACCACAGTGAAATGCCCAAACCATAGTGATTTGGTTGTTAGCTACACATCGTGTTGTAGTTAAACACTGAGGCCTAGTGCACCATTAGGCTTTTACTCCTATCAAAGATTGAACACCTAGTTCAAAGCTTTGATTTTCCTAATGGTATAGAGGTTGACACGTGGGGTTTGGATAAAGATAACTTCATCCTCAAGGACCAATTCAGACAAGTCTTCACAATATTTTGGGAGATATTCAAAGGTGGGCTCAGATATCCCATGGATGAGTTCACTCTTTGAGGTACTAGCTCCCTCAACGTTGCACCAGGCCAATTAGTGCCTAACACAATGAGGTTGATCATTGCATTCCAAGCCTTGGCAGTGGTGAAGGGTTCCAGTCCTACCATTGAGATGTTCTTCAACTTGGACAAAAGTTCAAGTTCAAACAGAAGACGGTACTTAGCACTGAGGAAGGGTTGAAGACTATTTGGTGTGAACCCCTCATCAATCCACTACTAGAAGGAATATTTAATGAGAATCTTCTTGTGGGATGACTTTGGACTCCAAAGTGACTAGGGATAGCCTTCAGATCATGGGAAGCCCCCGATGCATCCCCGAAGGTTTGCCAGCTTCTAGTTCCTAGGCACCTAAGTTGTGAAAGACCAGGTCTACCCCAAGGTGGGCAAGTCAGAGGAAGCTTAGCACTGTCAACCTCTTGGTTACGAAGGACTCGAGTACATTCTGAATTATTCATTATATATAATGTCTCAAACTATTATAGTAGAAATGCTATTAACTATTTTCTTAGTGTCTTATGCAGGTCTCAGTGGGATGGCGTTTATGAACCAAGCCCTTCTATAATGGGCTATTGCAACCCGAGCTACCCCTCCTTAGCATCTAAAGAAACTAAAGCAAAAGGGGGGAGAAGTTGCAGAACCCTCCAAAGTAGTTACCTCAAAGGGGAAACAAAAGAAAAGGAGGCCAAGAACCTCAAGGGATAAATGCAGCAGCTTAGCCATGCCAAGGAGCAAGGCAAAGAAGAAGAAGAAGGTGAAGAGGAAAAGTCTTATTCCCCCTCTTGCTACTCCAACTAAAGTCACCAGGGAATCCGTGGAGGCAGTCCCTGCTACTGAACTACCATGCGAGGTGGTAGAAATTCCATCCTCACCGTCCCCTCATCCAAAGCCACAATGGATTAATTCAAGCCCTCCGAAGCCATGACGCAAAAGGAAATGAGATCACTAGGGAAGAATACACCTTGGAGGGTGGGTTCAACCCTAACTCTCAGATTGCCAAGCTACCTAATGAGGACTTATTCCTTGCTAAGGTGAATGCTTCATGATGTAAGTGATATACTCTCACTCTTATAGTGCTTTTTCTCCTTTCTTTTTTATCTCACTAACTATTGCCTTAGCTTGCAGATTGTGGAGTACTTCCACCACACAAGAAGTGCTTTTGACAGGTCTAGAATGTGGTTCTTAGTAGTAAGTCAAAGCTTACTATGGTTGAGGATAGACTTGAGGCCCTCCAATCTCAGTTGGAGGCCCTCAAGTTAGACCTAGCTGAAGCTTGGTCTTCTGTTGAAACTGAGTGGGAGGCCAAGAAGGTGGTCTTAAAGGAGGAGTCTACTGAGGCAAATTTGAAGGAAGTGAAACAAAAACAAAATGCAGCTCGATGGGAGAACAAGAAGTTACAGAAATTTCATGCCACCGAGCTCATCAAGGCCCAAGAGAATGCAATCATGGCCTTCAAGAGGAGCAAGGAGTATGAGATTCTCATCAAGGACACAAAGAGCTCACAATCTTAGAATATGAGGAAAGTGTGGAGTATTTGATGAAGCTTAGGTGGCTTAATGCTGAAGCATTTGAGAATGGTTACGTGACTTGCAGAGGTACGATAATTATCCTCTCAGCGAGGCTACATTTTGACCCTCACTGACTCAAAATCGAGCTTTATGATGAAGCTCAGGTGGTGTGACTGCACAAGGATTATGGTGAGGTGACCAATGTCGACCCAATTCTCAACGAAGGTGCTAAGGCACTCGATGATCACCACTCGAAATATTCCCTCAGCTCCTCCAAGGGTGAAGACGACTCAATGGAAGCATCTAGCCTACCAAACTAGCTCTCCTTCTTTTTGTACCCCCGAACTCAAGTCTTTTGATGTAATAGCACTTTGGTTTTAGTATTAATGAAAAAGTTATTTTCTTCTATTTGTTTCAAGTTTTGGCTCGGATGTAAGGATTTTATCACTAAAATAATGATTAACTCAAACCTTGGTTCAATTTGTTAAACTGTGAATCCTCTTTATGGTTATCAAATTAGGGTTGGGTTTCAGCTTGGATTGGCGAATTACATAAGCCAAAAATAGATCTTGTGATTCAAGGGCTTCTCACATTCTCGAAGTTTTCCTTCAGTTTAACCCTCAAAATTGGTACATACCAACCTTTTAAGAAGATAACTTTTCTATTCAAACAATAGATTTAAACCTAAGGCCTCACCGACTAGACTGGGTCCTTTGGCCTTTGGTCAAAGTTTTCTACCTATTATAGAATCAAAGATCCTATACTCAATTTTGAACTGAGATCTCATGTTTAGTGCACAATTGGGGTCATATGTTTGGCATGGAACCGAGATCTTATATTTGGCATGGTGTCGAGGACTTCTATATGGTATAGAACCTAAAGTCTCATGTCTGGCATTGAGCCAAGATCTTATGCCTGATGTAGAACTAAGGTCTTATGCTTGGCATGAAGTTAAGCTCTTATGCCTGACATAGTACCAAAGTCTTATGCCTAATATAGAATAGAGGTCTCATGCCTAGTATGGAGTCAAGGTTCATGGTTATCGTTTGAACTGGTAGATAAATAAAAGAGTCATCATTTATTTTAGAGATAGAACCTTCTGAGGTTATCAATATGTGATGTCCTCAAGAGCATCTTGCCATCTGGTGCTCGAGCTTGAATTCTCCTGATCCTAGAACCTATGAAAACCTAAACGGGTTAACCCAATTCAGAGATAATTTTTTGAAACTCAATTAATGAGTTTGGCTCAACAAAGTACCCCAGCTATTTGGTTATAGTTCTCAACTGCAAACTCAAGCATTGTAATATTGAGCCACTCACTGCTAGTACTTGGCAATCCTCTTATGCAAGCCTCCAAAACAAAGTCCTTCTCTGCTCAAATGTTTACCTCATTTGCCTTGAGATTGTAACTCTTGACTCTGGTGAAGTGAGTTCAATCTCCAAAGGGACGACTATCTTGATCCCATAAGTAAGCATAAAAGGTAACTCGCCAATTGCCACTCGGGTGTAGTTTGATAGGACTACAAGACGTGTGACAATTCTTCAACCCAAACACTTTTTGCCCTCTCAAAGTGCTTGTTTATTCCTGAAAGTAAAGTTTGGTTTGCTACTTTGACCAAGCTATTGGACTAGAGATGTACCACCAAGGTGAACTTTTGCTCAATTTGGAGGCTACTACAATATTTCTTAAACTTTGAGTCATCAAACTACTTTCCATTATCTATGATGAGCACCTACAACAATTCAGATTGATAGATAATGCTTTGCCATAGGAATTCCTGGATCTTCTTCTTGGTGATCATACCAAGGGATTTATCTTTCACCTATTTGGTGAAATAGTCAATCATAACCATCAAAAAATTTATCTGCCCTAAGGCCAATGGAAATGGACCAAAAATGCCTATTCTCTATTGGTCAAAAAGTCAAACAGCTTAAGTTTGTTGGAGCTGAACTACTAGATTGTAATATACCAAGATGTGTCTCTGACATTATTCACACTTAGAAATGAACTCAGCCACATCCGTCATAGCTTCCACATATCCCTTTGTGTACTTTTTTTAAGTACATATTTGGCCTCATTAGGTCTCAAGCAGTCAAGGAGTGGCCAGGTGGGTAACCTCTTGTGTAAGACTTCATCTATTCAGATGAAACTCATAGGTAATTTCTTAATCATTCAAGCTTTTTTTGGATTCTCAAGAAGCTACCCTTCTTTGAGATAGGAGATGATGGGACCCATCTAGCAAGGCTCTTCATCCACAATATTCACCTAGGCAAACTTAAAATAACTCAACTATTGAAGATTCCCACAAAGATCTATATCGACTTTAAATTTGAAGAAGCCAAGGCAAATCGTGCAACGGTGTCTGCTTCTATGTTGTTGTTCCAGGGTATTCAATAGCTCTCCACTTAATCCATCTTTGTTATGAGCCTTTGTGCTTCAATTAGGTACTGAATCATAGTTGCGCCTTTTGTCTCATCCTCCCCATTAACTTGCAAGAACATAAGCTGATAGTCATCAAGTATCTTTAATTTGTTGACTCTTGCTACTAGTGCCACTTGCAATTCGAGAAGAAAAACTTCATACTCTATAGTATTATTCAACGCTTCGAACTCCAATCAAGCTGAATATTTAACCATTCTTCCATTCAAACTTAGGAGAATAGTGCCCATCTCATAATCTGACTCACAAGATGAACCATCTACCAGAACATCCCATGGTTTGGATTCTAATTTGTCAAGATATGAGGTAGTCTCCACCAAGAAGTCTGCTAAGACCTGAGATTTGATAGTCCTTTGAGCCTCAAAAGTTACATCAAATTGTCTTAATTTGATGAACCATTTGAGCAATCTCCCTAAGGTTTTTGGCCTTTGTAATGTTTGTCAAAGAGAGAGATTGGTAAGTATCGTGATCAAATGTGGCTTAAAGTATGGATGAAATTTTCGAGTTGCCAGCACTATAACATAAGCCAGCTTTACCAATGGAGGATACCAAACCTCCACCCTAGTAAGCATATGGTTCATATAGCCTATCTTCAGTAGTGGATAACTATCTTTTAAATAGGCTTTATTCAACTCAGTGAAGTCGATGTATGTTCTCTATTTGGCATTGGGCTTCTTCATCATCATTACATTAGTCAGCCACTCAGGGTAGTGGACTTTTCTAACGAATCTTGTATTAAGAAGCTTACTTATCTCCTCTACTATGACCTTTTGATGCTCATAGGCAAAATTTCTCTTCTATTATTTGAATAAATAATAGATTTCTATCACTATGAGCTCATGCTATGTAACCGAGGGGTCTATGCCTCGCAGATCTTCAAGGGACCATGCAAAGACATATTGACTCTTCCATAAGAACTCCCTAACTTTGGTACATAAGGGCTTTGTGAGATTTGCCCCAGGCTTTAATGTTCTCCCTGAGCTCTCATTAACAATCAGGTTGCTGAGTTGTTCCATAGGCTCGACATGCACCTTTTTTTATTTAGTGGTAGATTCACTAATTTCTGCAACCATTGGACTCTTGCCTTTCTGGTCAGGGTTATTCTACCAATAGGTTACCTCATACTTCTTGGCAAGGGACTGATCATCCACACTTCACCTGTGCCATGTTTAGTTAAAAATTTTATAATTAAATAAAAAGTTAAGATTACCACTTGAAGCTAATTGAGCATTGAATGACCCACTATCACATTATAGGTAGACGAGGCCTGGACCACCATAAATTTTGATTTGATTATGGTACTCTTGGGATTCTTTCCAACTATGAGGAGTAAATTAGTCATGCCAAGTGGGATGGCTGAGTCTCTCATGAATCCAATGAGTGTCTTGATATATGATTCCAACTTCTACTCGATTTTTATTTGATCATAAGCTTGAGTGAATAATATATTTGCTAAGCTTTCCAAATCTATCATGATACATTGTGTTGTATAGTCATCCTAGATCTTTGAGATCACTAATGTATCGTTATGGGGTGCTAAAATTTTCTCTAAGTCTTTTGCAGAAAAGACCATGTCTCCATGCTCAGGCTCATAATGTTATCTCTTTGTCTCCTCCTTCAGCTCCTCTTGTCCCCTATTGATGGTTTGGTGTTTGTTAGTCGATACCAAGACTTCACTTTGAGTTGATGAACTTATTAAGATCATATTGAGATAACCCTTAACTGGTGGATGATGCAACTTAGGAAGAGGATTCCTTTGAGGAGACCCCCACTGATGAGTCTCTTAAGCATGAGCTTTTTCAGCATGTTCACATTGATAGAAAAATTGTTTGAGATGGACCTCTTTGATGAGCCTTTCAACCTCATCCTTCAGGTGCCTATATTTTTCAGTATCATATCTATGATCTTGGTAGAAATGACAGTATCTTGATTTAACTAGATTCTACCTATTGGTGTGGATGGGTAAGGGTCTTCTCAGGAAGTCTCTATGCTTAATTTAGCCAGTGCCTCAGACCTTGAATTGTTCAAGAGCATACAAGCTGGAAACTCAACTCTACACCTCCTTTGCTTTGTCCTCTATTTCTTTAGCTCAGGGAGCTTGGCCTCTCAAGATTCCTTCTTCGGCTGATTGCTACCCTCAAATTCTCTTTTAGTCAAGATAACCTCTTTGGCATCTATTTGTTTCTGGCCTAGTTAGAGAAATTTTGCTAAACTTCTAAGGGGTTGACAGGCCATCTCATAAGCCACTCAAGCTTACCAATTGTATTAACTGTGGTAGTAAGGACAATTGAACTATCTAGCTTGATAACTTCTAGCCAAGTTTTGTTAAACTGAACTAGGTGTTCTCTTAAGTTTTTCCCTTCTTTCTACTTCAATGTCAAGAGCATAGAGGGGTCCTTCCATCAAGGTACCATGAGATGAATTGCTCTTTGAACTTATCAGCTAAGTCATCAAAGAAGGTTATAGAGTACCTTGGGACACCAGAGTACTAAATTGGGGCTAAACCTTGTAGTATCATCGGAAACACTTTACACATTGTGGAGCCCCATGCTCCTTGTAGAATTATGACATTTCTGAATATGCTAATGTGATCTACCGGATCCTTCAAAGTATCATACACCTTGTAGAGGTGTTGGTGAAACTTCAGATATAGTGGAAAGTTATCTCAAGGATTCGAGGGGTATCATACCTTACTTGATTTAGATGAGCTGGTGCATTGGATCTTTCCCAATTGGCACGTTGCATGACCTCTCTCTATTTGCCCTAGCCAAGGCTCAATTGGTATGTTGTAGTACATGGCCTCATTGGCTGGATCGTAGATAGGGTTATGCTTGCCATAATTTCTCAAGACTTGATACATAAGTAAAGCAATCACCAAGGGATCATGATGGCTCAGGTGGTGTTGCCCGCCAAGGTGTGTTTGGCTCAAAACATGTGACTACGATATATGTTGCTGGTTTGATGCAATGCCATGAGCCAAAACTTAGGCATTAGCTTGAGCCTACTATTGAGCATAATGTGTCTAGAGGTTGTGTACCATCTAAGCTTGGTTCTGGATCTGCTAAGCCTGCAAAAATTGCATGTCTTGTACATAAATCTCCAATAATTATGTCATTTATTGAATAGTAATAGTCAGCGTCTGAAACTCCCACTAACTTACCGAGTTGGAGGGACCAAGTGATATCTCAGGAACCATTAACAGGGGGGCCCTCAAGGCTATTGCTGTACTTGTGGCTGAGTCATCAAGTTGGCTTACCAAGATAACTCATCTACTGGAGAAGTTATGCAATTCCGTTGGCATGGGACTACCTACCTCCCAACTTTTTAGATCAACAGAGAAGAGAGGCAGAGCAAATTTTAATGAAATTCTAATTTATTGATGGAGTTTGGTTCGCTATTGGCTTCGATTTGAGAAACTTTTGGAGATTTTGATTCATTAGATCGCACTTCCACCAATCTACAAGAGTAAGAAATTGTGAAAGAGACCACTCTGAATTCTCTAACAATAATCACTTTGACACTCAAGTTAATAAAAATCTCAATTCAAAAAGTAGAGAATGAAAATTAGCATTAGTCCTTACCTCTTTAAATGTTGTGTTATTTATATTATGCAAAATGATTTAGCATATCCGGAATCTCGTGATCTCAACACCATGATTTCGCTGGACTCCTTGTAATGAATAACCATGAATCTAGAATTTTTCGAGATTGATTTCCAGAGATAAATGTGTACTAGATCCTATAATTATATGGTCTTTTATTGTGCATAGACCAAGGTATCTGAGCCTACTTGCTCAACTCGATATAACCCCCTCAATAGATCACACTTGTCAAAAACATTGAGCTTCCCACACCTCCGTTGCAAACAAGGTCATCAATTCTGATACACTGCCTTACTGCTCACTTCAAGGGTCAGTTCCTCTTGACCTTTTAGTTCAATCGACTATCTCAATGTATCATCAATAATATTTTTAAATTTAAAATTAAAATATAATTAAAAAATAAATTGGCAGAAATTAAAAAGCCAAAAATATCGATTTTAATAAATTTTAAAACCGATTTAAAAATCAAAACTTAAAATCTTAGAAATAAGCTTACCAATAAACTGAGTTTCCATGAGGAAACACCATTATAATCACAATCATATCTAGCTAGTGATTCAACACACCTGTTTCTTCACCTGTTTCTTTGGATAAAAATGTTATCAACATTAAGGATAGGCAGAAAGATATGTAGAGTGTAGAGTGAGTATATTCCCAAGACAGGGTTTCCCTCCAATTTTTCATAAAAAATTTAATATTTAATTACAATAATAAATTATACTTAAGTTCAATAATATTCAGTTTCTTGATCCGAATAAAGAATTTGTTTTCGAAACGATGAAATCTGATGTTGTATTTACAAAGGCTCCCTAGCGAATCCTCAACAATTAAAAGAGAAAAAGAAAAAAAAAACGAGAGAGAAAAACAAATCCCCCTCTTTAATGAGAGAATAAAGGCCCATTCACGAGAAAGCACGATTTTGGCTTTCTTGCAAGATTGCGGGTGTTTTGCACAAAATGGAAAGAAACAACAAATTGCAAATTGCAATTGGGCCTCATCATCATCATGATTGCCAAAAATCCCTGCTTTTTATGGCGCAATTATTTGTTTAATTATTAATTCCCAACACTGCCCCTCCTCCTTTTTGTGGGGTCACGTGTGTTTTGTCAAACCTTGTCGGTCAAACCCCAGCCCACCTCTGCTCCCCTTCCTCTATAAATGTCCGCTCCCCCTCAGCCCCTCAAATCCTCCCATTTTGCGTTTCTGTTTTTTATGGATATAAATTTTTGTCTTCCAAGAGGTTTTGTGCAAAAAAAAGAGGAAAAAAAGATGGAGCTTGGGTTGAGCTTAGGGTTTGGCGGTGTGGTGGTGGAGGAGAAGAAGCAGGATAAGGGGCCTTGTGGTCCTCCGCCAGTGCCACTCGAGCTGCTTCCCATGGAGCCCGTGCCTCGTGATCTGTGCTCCAACTCTCAGCTTCGCCTCCCATGGCTTCCCGAGAACAGTAAGAGGTTTTTCTGTTTCATTTTCGGAGGATTTTTTTGTGCATATTTCGGTTCTGTTGTGACAAATGGGATTTTTTTTTGTTGAAAAAAGTAGGTTTTTTCCTTCATATATTTGATTTTTGTTTGCTGCATGTTATGAAAAAAAATTTTATTTTCTTTTTTATTTGCAAGAAATTGAAGTAGGATCATCTTTCTCTGTGATTTGTTGAAATATTTGGTCTTGTGTTTTGCAAAATGATTTTTTTTTTTTTTTTGTGAATTTAGATTGATTGTTTGGGTAAAATAAATTGAAGGGCGAAGCGTTCTTTTTTTGTTTTTGCACCTTGAAAATTTTTGAGTCTTTTGTTATAATTTGTTTGGGATTTGAAATTGAGGGCATGGAATCTCTTTTCTTTCTTCGTATCTGAAAACAAAGCTTCTTTTTTGGTAAATTTTGAAAATTTTAATTGATGGATGAAGAAGGATTCTTCCTTTCTTTTCCTTGTGTTTCCAAAAAGGAAAGAAATGTGTTTACAGAAAAAAAAATCGCAAATAATTTTGAGTTCTCATAAAGATCCAATGTTTGCAATACTTAGGAAACATGGAGGCCACCTCAAGAGGCTTTGATGTGAACTGCGCGCCGGCGGCGGAGGAAGATTCGCCGGCGCCGCCGTCACCGACCAACAGCGGCGGCTCTGGCGGCTGTGGAAGCGGCTCCGGCGAACCGGGGAGGGAGGAGGAGGAGAATGGCCTGGCAAGGAAGAAGCTGAGGCTTTCCAAAGAGCAGTCTGCTTTCCTTGAAGAAAGCTTCAAAGAACACACCACTCTTAATCCGGTAAGAATTATTTCAAGTTTTTCATGGATTTAAATGTAAAGTCGAGGTAAAATTTTAGGAAAATGATTTTAAAACGTGTTCAAATTTTGCAGAAGCAGAAGCTGGCTCTGGCCAAGCAGTTGAACCTGAGGCCAAGGCAGGTGGAAGTCTGGTTTCAGAACAGAAGAGCCAGGTACTGCTCTTTTTCCTTGGTAATTATTTTATTTCATGGGGTTGTTTGTAAATTCTCTGTGACTCTTTTATTTGTTTTTTCGTATTAAACGCTAGTAAATTTAGGTTGGAGGAATTTGTGCTGCATTTTGGGGTGTTATTCAGATTCAGATATATTTATAATTATACCGAGTTCTGTTTATTTAATAAAAATCCTATCAATTTTTCTGTCAATCAAGGAATATTTGTAGTATTCCTTTGGGTATAGTTCATATTGTATATTTTGAGGGTATCTTAGTTCTTGGGCAGTTCCACTCTCCTAAGTTTATTTTTCTCTTTATTTAATTTCATCAAAAATATGCATGTATAGTTTGTCCAAATATAATTATAATCATAATCACATCCAAATCCATTGCAACTTTTGAATATAATTATATTTCAGGAGCTTTTCGCAACAACTCAAAAGAGGTCTTTATCTGCAAATATCACCTTAAATTTTGACTTGTGAATCTTTTGGTCAACAATAATTTTGTTCCATGAATCTTCAATAATGGCATTGCATAAAAGTCCAACTTTTATATGAATTCTCACCGTTCATCATCGTCTTCTCATGCATTCAGAACAAAGCTGAAGCAAACTGAAGTAGACTGCGAGTACCTGAAGCGCTGCTGTGAAACATTGACGGAAGAGAACCGGCGACTCCAGAAAGAGCTGGCCGAGCTGCGAGCTCTCAAGGCCACCGCCACACACCCGCTTCTCTCCCATCTCCCGGCAACCACTCTCTCTATGTGCCCGTCCTGCGAACGGGTTTCCTCGATGGCTACAAACCCAAATACTGCCGTCAACAAGCCAGCAACGCCATTCTCCTATCTCTCTCGGCCTCGTTTCTTCCCATTCACTCCTCATCCGTCTGCTGCTTCCTAAGGAACCGCGTCTGAGGACTGTTGTGTAAATACTCCCTGTTTCAAGGGCTTGTCTGGTTATTTTGACATGTTTTGGTTTTCTCTGGGAGAAGAAGAGTACTACAGGACTGGTTGTTTCATTTCTTATTTCAATATTTTTTTTATCTTTCAGAGTTTTTCTGATTTTGGTCCTATTCTGGTGTGTGATGAATTTTGAGAATTTAGGGAGTAAATGACAAAATGGTGGCTTGTGAAGAACGTGAAGGTGAATGAGAACGAAGTAGTCATCTGGTCATGATTTTCATGTTCAGAGAGGCTTGCTTGGATTAAAGTTGCATTCAATTATGAGTTTTGTTTGGACTGTTCCAGAAAAAATGGAAAAAATTGGAGATGAGTGAACAAACTTTTAATTTTAAAACAAAGGAAGAAAACAAGAAATATTGTTCCAATTTGTAATGTCTATTTTCAGAATAAGAAGCAAACCTTCATCATTACTTATCAGCATATTTGATTGAGAATAAATTTCATTTCCATTTTGAGACTTTATTGAGCTAATTTTAATTTATGATAACTACATACAATGATAGGTAATGATAAGATCTTATGCACTCATTATTTTGAAAATTGCTGCTCTAGCTTGGATTAATAATAGCTATTATTTGCTAACATGATTATGGGGAGTTACTTTCATATTTTGCTTCCGATTTAAACTAAGTTAAAACCAAAGCTACACCTATTAATTCTGTTGATGGAGCAAGGACATGTGACAGTTCGAGTTCAGGTATGGTCCAAATTTTGAACCATTGCAACTTAACTCTTCATCTATAAAATAAATCTATGTCAGACGACGTTGAAATTCGTAACGAAAGATGTACGAATCTCTTATTCTCAAACAACATAAGAAACGAAAAATAATATAAGATAAAAAAATAATAAGAAAAAATACAACGATATACATAATTCATCCAAAATCAGATTATGTCCATAGGAAAAGTGAGATATCTATTATCAAAAAATTTTACAAGAGTCTATAAGAAAGACTATACTCTTTTTTATCTAACTAAATTCTTTTATCAAGTCTCGGCAATACCTCCACCTTCAAAGAGAATATCTAAGAGAACATTATAAGGAACTGTCACGAGGAACCACCAAGAAACACTAGAAAGACTCACACACGAGAGCCGACACTCTCTCTATTCTCTCTATTCTTCTCTCTCTATTTTTCTTTAGTTCAACCTCAGCATTACACCATATCTAAATCTTATATATTACTAAAATATTTATAGACCCTTATTGAGTTTGAGTTTTACTCTAATTACCATTTCTATTATTACATAATAAGTATTCAAAATCAATCATAATTCTAAATCCAATTTTGGATTTCTACTTTAATTCAAACTTTAATCTAAGTTCGAGACACCCAAAACTTAACAATCTCCGCCTTAGTTTAAATTAGAACGAGCCACGATCACAAAACTTCAGCCATTATCTCTCATCCAATCTCTTCTCCTGGGCTACTAGATTATTCAACTAATCGCAAGACACGAGCTTAAGTCAACCTCGAATTCGCTCTTCATACCTACAATCTTATACTTTTGAAAGCCTTTCGGATGATTTGTATCCGTTTCTATAGCAAAAATAACTTGAGAAGAATATCTATCTCTTGTCAAATCACTCCAAATATCATACTTCCTTTTCACCACTGTAGGCATCAGAACTCCACCTATAATGGTATTTTCTACTAATCGATAAATATTGTCACACTTCTTTTCTTTAATCAGGATTCTAATACTGCATGTCACCTTCATGACTTCATCCTTAACTAAATAATTACAGCCTGTTGAGTCCAGTACACCAAGTGAAATTAGATTTTTTTTTTTTCCCGCATCTTGAGGACATACCTTAGCCCAGTAAGAGTATGAACCACTTCATCAAATATCTGGATTTGGACTATTCTTATACTAGTAATCTCACAAGTCGAATTATTACCCAACCAAACAGTACCTTCCTTCTTATTCTCCTTATAAGAAGGAAACTAATCCTTCATGAAGCAAATATAACACAAACTACCAGAATCTAAAATTCACTCACCAGAAGTACTGAATTCTACGGATACTATAAGAACATCTCCATCCATATTATTCTCAGAAATATCATCCACTATTGCTATCGCCATATTGGAAGACTCTATTTTCACACATTCAAGATAATGCCGTCTAATGTGGTCATCCTTCTTACATGAATAATATTATATTTTTACCTTCAATTTTGATTTGGATTATTAATTACTTTCTTCATATTCTCTTAATCTTTCTCTTTTGTCAGTCACCAATTCTTCACCAAGCTCTACATTAATATTAATATTAAAGTTTTTCATTTTCTTATTATAAAGAAGATTAGTTGTCACCTCTTCTATTTTGAGAGTTTATTTATCATGAACAATTATGGTCAAGAATATGATCATACGAAGTAGGAAGAGACATCAAGAGAATCAACGTCTTATCATCATCTTCAAACTTCACATCAACTTTTAGTAAATCATTGATAATCTTATTAAAGGTATTCAAGTAATATAATATAGTTATATCTGCGCTCATATGCAGTCCATACAACTATTATTTCAGGTAGAACTTATTTGTGATTCTTTTTGACATATATAACTTTTCAAGTTTTGTCCAAATATCCACCGTCGTCTCTTCATTAATGACATTATATAAAACTTTATTAGTCAAGCTTAGAATAATTAAATTCAATGCCTCTAATCTATCTCCTCCTAATCTTCATCTCTTATCTTGGCCGGTATCTTTTTTTAACCCTCTAATGTCTTTTGCAGATCTTGACAAATAAGAACTTGTTTCATCTTTTTCTGCCATAAGGCTAAATTTATCTTGCCGTCAAAATTCTCCACCTCGAGTAAGGACTTTGCCATTTTAGTTATTTATTCCTAAGCTTTGATACCATTTGCTAGGATTCGCAGTGGAAAGTTCACGAATTACCTTGTTCTCAAACAACAAAAGAAATGAGAAGTAATGCAATATAAAAAAATAATAAGAAAAGACACATCAATATATGTGATTCACCCAAAATCGGATTATGTCCATAGAAGGAGTAAGATACTCACTATCAAAACGCTTTATAAGAGTCTATAAGAAAGATTGTACTCTTTCTTATCCAACTAAACTCTTTCACCAAATCTCAGCAATGTCTTCATCTTCAGAGAGAATCTTCAAAATAATACTATTATGATGTACTAGATTGTAATACAACTTCGCAGTGAGATGAAATGGAGTTTAAGTTTCTTCAAATGCACCTTGTGTGATTTTTGTTTGTGTGATGAAATCCCTACCAATCAACTCTCAGATGGTGTGTAGGTTGTCGAGTTATGCCTAACATTCATGCAAGGATGATGTTCAGAGGTGCTCCTGTTAAACCATCCCTTCAATTAGTTGTGGTGAAATATGAGGCCTATCAAACTCTTAATGATATGGTGAGTTACTAAGATGGCACTAAGATAAGATTTACTAAGCTAAGTTGTCCTTAAACAAAATACCTAGCCAAGTTAGCCTTAAGAGTGTGTATGGTTGAGCTAGTAGTAGAAGAAAACTTGATTGAGCTTGCCATATGAGAAAACTTGGTTGTGCAAGCTTTAAGAAAGAATACCTGGCCAAGTTGGTAGTGAAAGAATATCAAGCTAAGATGGCCTTAAGAAAGAATACATGGTCAAATTGGAAGTGAAAGAATACCAAGCTGAGTTGGCCTTAAGAAAGAATAACTAGGTGAGTTGGCAATGAAAGAATAGCTAGCTTGAAGAAAAGAATACCTGGCCAAGTTGGCAGTGAAAGAATACAAAAACAAGCTATCCTTAGGAAGATAATACATGGTTGAGTTGGAAGTGAAAGAATAACAAGCTAACTTGCCCTTAAAGAAAGAATACTTGGATGAGTTGGTAGTAAAAGTATACCAAACTAAGTTGGCCATTAGAAAGAATACCTAACTGAGATGGCAACGAAAGAATACCAAGCCAAGCTAGTCTTAAGAAAAGGATTCTTGGTCGAGCTGGTAGTGGAAGAATACTATGTCGAGTTGGCTTTAAGAAAGAATACCTGGTTGAGTTAACGATGAAAGAATATCAAGTCGAGTTGGCCTTAAGAAAAAATGCATGGCCGAGCTAGCGATGAAAGAACACCGAGTTGAGATAGCCTTACAAAAAGAATACATGGTCGTGCTGGCGGTAGAAGAATACTAAATTGAACTGAAGCTTCACAGCCTAGGAAAGGCTAAGGTGATGCTAGAGTTTTAGGGTGCATTTGGTTTGGGATCAGAATCAAAATCATTCTGTCTTGACCAGCCTAATATCCAAACATCAAAAAGATAAACAGACTATCTTTACGTTACTTTAAAAAGTAAATTACCATATTACTCTTATATTTATGCATTCAAATCTCAATAAATAATATACCCAAGGGCATAAAGATACAAAAAAAAAAATTAACCATTCACTAGCCAGACTAGCATCCAACCACCAAAAATTTGACCAGACTATCTTTTTGTACTTTAGTCTTAATCTTGAACTCAAGCTTGACCTTGATCCCCAACCAAACGATGCCTTAGCGCCTAAGGAACTATTTGGTTGGCAAAAAGTACAAAGAAATGGTTGATTGTAAGCTCACTTTCGTCTATATTTTATGTTTGGTTGTGCAGAAGTAATTTCTTGAAAGTAGGTCTATTTTCAACCACTTATGTTCAAAAGTGAATAATGAATTAAATTTTACTTTCAAATTTTTTGATCCAAAGTAATTATAGAAGTAAATTTAATAATATTTTAATTTATAATAATATTAATAACCATCTACATAATAATAATATATTTTTTTATGAAAAAAATTAAATAAATAATATTTTATATACTAATAATTATACTTTTGAAATGTAGTTTTGTTCAATCAAATGCCAAAAGTGGATCACTTCCAACTGCTTCTAGAAATAGGTCGAAAGTGGAGAGAAGTGACTTCTCCATACTTTCATCCACTTTTGGATAATCAAATAATTCCTAAAAAAGGCTAGGACTTTGGTGCATGGGTGAGACTAGAGCTTTTGTGCCTAGGCACTAGAGCTTTTGTGTCTAGACAAGCCTAGGGCTTTAGTGCCTAGGTTTAGGACTTAAGTTGGTGCACAAATAATGTTGGAGAGAGACCACTTTATTGGTATGAGACCACTTTACTGGTATAACTTCTTTAAATTATTGATATATCATGTCCTTAAAAGTAAGGTTTCATCCAGCTGAGTAAGCTTATAGGATTTGGGATCACAAACTTTTGCAATTCTTAACAGGCCTTCTTAATTAGTGGTTAACTTTTCCATTGACTTGCTTGCTAACTCTATCTTTCTTAGTACTAGGTTGCCGATCCGAAATCCACTTTTCTTGACCTTGGACAAGTGATAGCGAGTTACACTTTGTTGGTAAGAGCTCAGTATCTTAGCTTTGGGAGAAGGTCTCTTTCAGCTCTCAATACCTCTTTATTTTGGTTGGCATTGTAATTGCTTGTCCTCATATATGACACGAAGATCTCCATGGGATGACTGCCTCGATGCCAAAAGATAATTGGAAAGGACTCTCATTGATGGGAGCTTGCTACGTTGTTTTGTATGCCCAAAATACATTTAGTATGTGATTGGCCCACAACACACTGAGCTCCTTTAACCTCTTTTTCAAACCTTGGAGGATGGTTTAATTAGTGACCTCAATTAAGTTGTTAGACTATAGGTGTGCTGCTAAAATGAACTTTTGTTGAATTTAGATATTGATGCAGAACAACTTGAACTTGATGTTATCAAATTGCTTACCATTGTCCATCACAAGGAAATGGGGCAGGCCAAATCTACATACAATTTTCCTTCAGAAAAGTCTTGGATCATTAGCTCAGAAATTGTAGCTAGAGGTTTTGCTTTGACCCACTTGATGAAATAGTTAATGGTTATGACCAAAAACTTTCCTACCTAGAAGCTAGAGGGAAGGGTACTAGAATGTCCATCCCCCACATGTTGGTGAACTAGGGAGGCGTGCAACTACGTTGCTCACATTGTCAAACCAATGCTTGAGACTCCGCATGGTGGGCAATAGTAAAATTGTCACAATAGCTTGTGAGTGAAGATTCTCCCCTCTTGATGTTGTTCATAGATCCTTTCATGTACACCTCTCAGGGCATAATCCATGTTAGTGGGCCTAGGCATCTGAGGAGGGGTTACAACAAGGATATCTTGTAGAGCTTGTCTCCCTCCAGCAAAATAAAATTGGGAGCTTGCTTTGTACATGTCGGGCAGCCTTTCAATCACTTGGTAGCACCTTGTCTTTCAAGAAGGTGACAAGGGGGTCCATTTAGCTTGGATCTCGATCTATCACACTGATTTTGGCTACACCCTCATGTATGCTTGGCTGATCCACTATTTCAATGTGCACCAAGCGATGTGAATTCAACTTTGAGGTGATGGAAAACCTTGCCAATATGTCAGCCTATGGGTTATGCTCCCTAGGAATATCTACAAACTTAACTGCCTCAAACTGCTAACCTTGACTTTCTATAAGTATTGTGTCAATATTGTATCTTTAACATCGAATTCCTCCATACTTGGTTCATTACCAACTAAGAGAGTCATTGTGCATCTTGAAGTGCCAAGCTCTAGCTAGGTCGATAATTTGGAGATCTTGAAGTAAGGCCTCATTCTTAGCCACATTATTTGAAGCAAAGAAGTTGAGTTTGATGGAATATTTTGTAACTTCTCTGTAAGGGCATTCAAATACCACACTAACTTTGTTTCCTTTCTCGCCAGCATTATCATTCTTTTTTAAAACCCATCATGCTACTACAATCATGCTAGTTGGCTACAACTCAGTGACCTCGTTAACAAAATCTGCAAGGGTTTGAGCTTTGATGGTTGTTAAGGAAAAATAATGGATATCAAACTATTTAAGCTTTACCATCCATTTAAGAAGTTAGATCGATGTTTTTGTCTTTTGGAAAGCTTGCCATAGTGGCTGGTTAGTCATAATTATAATGTTGTGGGCTTGAAAGTAGGTTTGGAGTTTTTTGGAAATAAGGATCATTGTGTAGACTAGTTTCTCAAGTGCGGATATCTCATTTTAGCACCCTCAGGACATGGCTCACTTATTAAACAATAAATTATAAATTATTTTGATTACTAATAAGTATGACACTTACCTTTTTGTGGCCCTACCACTATATATAAGCAGAGGATCTCCCTCGGGGTGGATCTAATTAGGAGAGGAGGTGAGGAGAGATATTTCTTTAGTTCCAAGGATGCCTTCTCGCTCTCCTCATCCTACTAGTAGTCCTTCTTCTTCTTGAGAGCCTTAAAGAAGGGAAGGCATCTTTCTCTTAACTTTAATAAGAAGTGAGAGAGAGTTGCATTCTGATCAGTGAGTAGCTGAACTCCCTTGATTGAGGTCAGTGGCTCCAAGTCAAGGATGGCTTTAGTCTTCTACGGGTTTGCCTCGATGCTCCTTTCTAAAACCATAAAGTCAATAAACTTACTAGATGCAACCATAAATATGCACTTCTCAAGGTTGAGTTTGACTCTAGCATCTTAGGGTATTGAAGATCTCATCAAGATTAGCAAGGTGTTCCCCTACCTACAAGCTCTTCATTAGCATGTCATCAATGTAGAATTCCATGTTCTTGCCTAACTAGTGTTGGAAGACCTTATCAACCATATGCCGGTAGGTGGCTTGAGGCCAAACAGTATGGTTGTCTAGCAATAGGTACTGATGTGAGTGATAAATGTTGTCTTCTCTTTATATTTTAGGTTCATGCAGATATGGTGGTACCCTAAGAAAACATCGAGAAAACTCAATAGATGGTCAGCAAACGAATCAACCAACTAATCTATCTTAGGGAGGAAGTAGCTATTGAGTTTTAGGTATCTTGAACTCGAATTAGAGTTTGAGTTAAAGTAGGAATCTAAAGTTGGATTTAGATTTATGATTGATTTGTAATATTAGGAGTTATAATTAAAGTAAAGCTCAGACCTAATAAGTGTCTATAAATATACTATAGTATATAGGGCTTATGGTGATATAGTATTGAGGTTGAACTAGAGAGGAATAGAGAGAATAGAGTGAAGAGAAAGAGAGAGTATGTCGGCTCTCGTGTGTGAGTCTTTATAGTGCTTCTCGGTGGTCTCTCATGGTGGTTGCTCGTGGTATTCTCTTGAAGATTCTCTCTGAAGGTGGAGGCATTACCGAGACTTGGTGAAAGAGTTTAGTTGAGTAAGAAAGAGTGAAGTTTTTCTTGTAGACTCTTGTAAAAGCCTTTTCTTTTGATAGTGGATCTCTCGTTATCTTATCTTATTATTTTCTTTTATCTTGTATTACTTCTCGTTTCTTATGTTATTTAAGAATAAGGTGATTTGTGAACCTTCCGCTGTGAATCCCAACAATTGGTATCAGAGCTTAGGAGCAAACAACCAAGATACAAAATCTTTACTCATGGTGTAGAAGTTTGACGGCAAGATAAATTTTGCCTTATGGCAAAAGAAGATGAAAGCGGTTCTTACTTTTCAAGGTCTGCAAAAGACATTAGAGGAAAAAAAAGGCCGGTCAAGATAAGCGATAAAGATTGGGAAAAGATAGATCAAAAGACATTGAATTTAATTATTCTAAGCTTGACTGATGAGGTTTTGTATAATGTCATTGACAAAGAGATGACTATGGACATCTGGACAAAACTCGAGAAGTCGTACATGTCAAAAAACCTCATGAATAAGTTTTACCTGAAACAACAGTTGTACGAACTGTGTATAAGTGAAGGTACAACTATATTACATCACCTAAATGATTTCAATAAGATTATCAATGATTTGCTAAAAGTTGATGTGAAGTTTGAAGAGGACGATAAGGCACTGATTCTTCTGATGTCTCTTCCTGCTTCATACAATTATATTGTGACCACAATTCATTATGGTAAAGAAACTCTCAAGATGGAGGATGTGACAACTAGTCTTCTTTCTAATGAGAGAAGGAAAAACTTTAACATTAATATGGAGTTTGGTGAATGATTGGTGGCTCACGAAAGAGAAAGATTAAGAGAACGTGGAGAAGGCAAGCAACGGTCCAAATCAAAATTGAAGGTGAAAGTAAAATGTTATTTATGTAAAAAGTATGGTCACATTAGATGGTATTGCGCTGAACGTGAGAAGATGGAGTCCTCCAATATAGCGACGACAATAGCGGATGATACTTCTAAGAATAGTGCGGATAGAGACGTTCTTGTAGTATCCGCAGAAATTGGTACTTCTGGTAAGTGAATTTTCGATTCCGGTAGTTCTTATCATATTTGCTCCAGGAAGGATTGGTTTACTTATTATGAGGAGAATAAGAAAAAAAGTACTGTTTGATTGGGCGATAATTCAACCTGTGAGATCGCCGATGTGGGATCAGTCAAAATCTAGATATTTGATGGAGCAATTCGTACTCTTACTGGGGTAAGGCATGTCCCCAAGATGCGAAAGAATCTAATTTCACTTGGTGTACTGGACTCAAAAGGCTATAATTATTTAACAAGAGATAGAGTCATGAAGGTGACACGTGATATTAGAATCTTGATGAAAGGTGAGAAGTGCGGCAATGTTTATCGATTAATAGGAAACACCATTGTAGGTGGAGTTCCGGTGGCTACAGTAGTGACAAGGAAGCATGATACTCGGAGTAATTTAATGGGAGATAAACGTTCTCCTCAAATTATTTTTACTACAACAACGGATACAGGTCATCCGAAAAGTTTTCAAAAATACAAAACTGTTGGCATGAAGAGCAAATTCAAGGTTGGCTCGAGCTCGCATCTTGTGATTAGCTGAATAAGCTAGTAGCCCAGAAGCAAAGGCTGGATGAAAGATGACGGTTGAAGATTCGTGATGGTGGCATGCCCAAGTTCAAGCCAAGGTGGAGATTATTGAGTTTTAGGTGTCTCGAACTTGAATTAGAGTTTGAGTTAAAGTAGGAATCTAAATTTGGATTTAGATTTATGATTGATTTGTAATATTAGGAGTTATAATTAAAGTAAAGCTCAGACCTAATAAGCGTCTATAAATATATTATAGTATATAGGGCTTATGGTGATATAGTATTGAGGTTGAACTAGAGAGAAATAGAGAGAGAGAAATAGAGAGAATAGAGAGAAGAGAAAGAGAGGGAGTGTCGGCTCTCGTGTGTAGGTCTTTCTAGTACTTCTCGGTAGTCTCTCGTAGCGATTACTAGTGGTGTTCTCTTGGAGATTCTCTCTGAAGGTGGAGGCGTTGCCAAGGATTGGTGAAAGAGTTTAGTTGAGTAAGAAAGAGTGAAGTATTTTTTATAGACTCTTGTAAAAGTCTTTTCTTTTAATAGTGGATCTTTCGTTATCTTATTTTATTATTTTTTTATCTTATATTACTTCTCGTTTATTGTGTTATTTGAAAATAATGTGATTCGTGAATCTTCTGCTGCGAATCCCAAAAGGTAGCTATCCTGAGAGTACCCTTGATTTAGATATGTGAACTCAATGCATATGGGTCATTTATCATTTGCATTCTTTACCATGACAGTATCGACTAACCACTTAGGTTAGTACACCTATCAGATCAATCTTGCATTAAACAATCTTTATAGCTCTTTGGTGATCACCACTCGTTAATCAGATGCGAAATTCCTTCTCTTCTGCTTTATTGATCTTGCTTTCAATAGGATATTTAATATGTGTTTAGCAACTTGAGAATCAATTCCAAGTCATTCAGGGCCTATGTGAAGACGTGTTAATTACCCTTGAAGAATAGGACCAACTCCTCTGGCATTGAATGATGGAGCATGAGCCTATGGTACTCCAAGATCGGATATGATTTAAGCTCTAGGACATTACGATTCAACTTCTCACTTGCAAAATAAGTATTGCTAGAGTAAATTTCGGCAAAAATCCTCTTGACGCTCAAGTTAATCGAGAGAAAATATAGCATGCATGGAAGAAAAAAGGACGGAGTCGAACCCCCTACCACTAGGCTCGAGAAGGTATTTATATCTAGCCTTGCAATTGATGCAATGAAAAGAGGTTTGGTGAAACTTGACTTGATCAGGAGCCAATTCTATTGGAGAGATATGAGAGAGAATCTTTCTTTCCTATTTTGTCTTGTCAAAAAAGTATAATTGACATCAGTCGAGTCATAAAAATCTCGCCATATTTAATAAGAAAATTTTTGAATTATAATAGAGATTTTAACATTCAATATGTGTAAAGATCAAAACTATGTCCTTAAATATAAGATCAATGCACATTCTTGCAGTTGAAGGATGGCATCTTTATAATGAACGAGATACTGACCTCTTTGATGATGTGTTGACCTGGCTCAACCGAGAGCACCGAAGTCATTCATAATCCATCCGGTTTCGACTTGCAGATTTGGTCGGGGGCTGGTTCAACAAGCCGTCCCCCATCACTTGTAAACTCCAGAATGAATGAAAAGTAAATAAGGCTATCTTGTTAACAAGGATGATTAGACAAACTCGTTAATATAAAGACGGTCACCCACCAACCAACACACGTCCCTCTCTTCTTCGTCGTTTAAAAAAAGTAATATAATTCTTTAATATTGATGTGACTAACAAATTGATTGAAGAAATACTAAAATTTTAAAGATATGATGAACATTAGTCAGACTTGGTTGTCCCAAATTAAGGGTAAGCGCAATTGCATTATAATGAGTTTGTAATCTAATTACTGGATTTTATGATGCGATTAATATTAGCGGGCAAAGCCAAATATTTAGTTATTGAATTTTGAACGCAAGCATTTGCTAAGATTTCTCAACTCACATATCAACATCAATCAAAATTTTGTAATTAACATACTAGCATCAATTTGTCATGGCATAATGAGAGGCAGCATGCCTAACTGCCACAAATGATGAAACACTAGGTGTCAATTGAGACGGCCCTTGTGTCAACATCAATCCGAAACATTAGCATAATCCGTTGCATTAATCGTGGTGTTAAGAGCATAAATAATTGCCGACCATGAGGTTTGCTTCCTCTCCTTGGCGCATGGAGAGGCGGCTCTGACAATTTATTAATGGACAGACCTCAAAAATCGTATCACTTTAAAATGATTTCATGTGATTAGAGCAGTTAATTTTATTGCAGATTGGTTATCAAAATTTGTATTTGTTACGTAACACCTATGGGCCGTTTAGATAATTTCGGGTTTCGAAATTGAGGAAATTATCAATTAGGTCAATTACGGGGAATTGGCCGAATTTAATAATTTCAGTGTTTGGATGTACTTTTTGAGTAAAGAAAAGGAATTGTCAATTCAGTCAATTTCGTGAATTCGGTTATTTGGAATATAAATTGAAATCAACGAATTCCGCCAATTCCCTCAATTCCGGTGTTTGGTTGGATTTGGAATTGGAGATATGATCACCCAATTCTTAATGGGTGAGATTACCTCCTTTTTTAATATTTTCTATATTTAATTTTAATATATATATATATATTGAATTAATAAATTAATTAGACATATTTTTGAGGTTTTAAAAATAAATAATATTAGAATTACATATTGATAATATCTAATTTTTTTAAAAAAAAGGATAATTGATTTAGACAATATTAAATCAATAAAATATTTTTTTAGATCAGCTCCAAGTAACAAAAAAAGGAATTTTGCCATAATAAAACAATATAAAACTTAATGCCCTATTACAAACCTCAACTTCACATAAACTGCAATATAAAATTAAAACAAACAGTTATACGAATAATAGTCAACAATCGAATGTTAAATAACTCATTATATAAAGTTTAAAACACAGATAATATAATGAAACACATGTTCACACAAGGAATAAGCCTAGTTATTATTGTAATCCTCCTACGTCTCAGTGGCTATTTGATCCCTCAACTGAATTCACTTCTGGTTCTCTTCTTGTTACTCCCTGAGAGTGGAACCTATACACAACGGCTCCTCTTCTTCAGCAAAACCTTCTTCATCTTCATCTGACGGACCGCCGCTCGGGCTCGGGGACGATGGGTGTCAGGGCTCGGAGATGGACCGCGCTTAGGCTCGGGGACGATGGCTCGGGCTCAGGGGAGACGCGCTCGGGGCTGACGGCGCTCGGGCTCGAGGACGACGGCGCTCGGGGCAGAGGCGCTCGAGGACAATGGGCTCGGGGACGAGAAGAATTCGGCGGAATTCCGCCAAATTCGCTGGTATATAAACGGCTGAATTGGAGTTTCGGGTAGTGGTGGGACTCACTAAATTCGGATCCAGAATTGCGAATTCCTCTCTTCTAATCCCAAATTCAAATCCAAAATTGGGAATAATGGGAATTGGGAATTCATCCAATTTCGAATTTTTATTTAGTTACCAAACAGTTGAATTGGGGGAATTGAATCTCCGATTCCCCCAATTCCGAGTGTTACCAAACAGCCCCCTAGCGTAACTATTGGAGATAATCAACACAAATGATACGGTGTTCGAAGAAACTTGGTCATTAGGAATGGATAATTACAATTAAGTGGAACAGATGACACGTGTGATGCAGCGCGAGCCGTATGATAATCGAAGTCATGCATGCGATCAATCATCATCGTGGGAATTATATTTTTGCGGGATATTTTTCCTGGACGAAAACGATGGAGCTTGACGGGAGAAAGCCCGACCGCTGTTGGAAGGCCAGAAGATTTGCCTGCCTCGGGCAATCAAAACCGTATCTCAGCAGCACCGCATCGGACGGATGGAAATCATTAATGATGGAGTCCGACCGTGCCCAAATCCTGCTCCGATTCTCTCTCGTGAAACGGTCGTCTTCTTTTATCTTCTTCTCCATCATCGTGTTGTTCTTCGCGGCCACGAGTCAAAGCTCGTGTTACCTTCAATTATGGCTCCCCAACAGCCTTCCTTATTGACATCATATTTTCCTCTTTTCAAAAGAAATTAGATTGTTTTTTTTTTTTTTTTTTTGAATCATTTTGAAATATATTAGAGTAATGATAATCACAAGTTAAAATTAAGGTAGTTAAAATGCTCAAGTAGTTACCTAGGCGTCGGCTGAGCAGATGGGCGATCGTTTAATATGTAGTATAACTTATTAACAAATATTTGGGCGATTGATTTCTGTCAAATATGTAAGAGGATAAATTGTCTGGACGCTTGGACAATTGTTTTTTACTATATTAATTAGGATGATATATGAACAATTAAAATTTTCATGGAGAGATAGAATTAGCAGGTCCTAAGCTATTATCCGATATCCCAAACTTGTATTTGTTTTTGGATTAGGTCGTGAGACTAAGGGTCCTTTGGATTAATTTCGAATTTGAAATTGAGGGAACTATCAATTCGGTCAATTTTGGAGAATAGAGGGAATTGACCGAATTGATAATTTCGGTACTTAAATATACTTTTACTGTAAACAAAAGAAATTGTCAATTTAATTAATTCTGTAAATTCGGTTGTTTAGAATATAAATAGAAATCAACGAATTTCGTTAAATTTTGAAATTTCAATATTTAGTTGAATTTGAAATTAGAGATATAATCACCCAATTTTTAATGGGTGAGATTACCCCCTCCAATTCTATCGCTGGCCTCCTCCCCCAATTTCCGATCCGAAACCCTCCATGGAATTCGACAATGATGATGCAGGCGGATCCCCGCCGGACTCTTGATCCCCAATCCCCACCTCCAACGACATCGCCGTGGGCCCCGGCACCGTCATGATCGCAGCCGCCCCCCACCAGCAAACCCTGATCCTCGCGCTTCCGATACAACTCCAAACTCCCTCCTCCTCCTCCCGCAAGGACTGCTGGAGCGAGGGTGCCACCTTCGCTCTCTGGACCTCTCTTGCGGGAATCTCAAGCAGAAGCACTGGCAAGAGGTCGCCGATATCATCAGCTTCCGCGATGACTACACCAAGGCCCCCAAATCCAACGTCTAGCGCAAGAACCGCATCGACACGTTGAAAAAAAAAGTACAAGCAGGAGAGGAGGGCGAGGGCGACGTGGACGGAGAGCGGAGAGAAGAAGATGTTCCGATCGAGGGCGAGAGTCTGGCCAACATGCTTGCCAACCGAAGGGAGAAGCCGGTAGGGTTAGCGATCGCGGCTTGAGACGACGATCGCTGGGGTGACGAGAACGAAGGTCAGAATCGAGGTGAGAATTCTCGATTTCGGCCGATTTTCACAGAGAGAAATTACCGTTCCCACGTGGTGGTGGGACCCACCTAATTCCATTCTGAATTGCGAATTCTTCTCTCTTCGAACCGAAATTCAAATCAGTAATTCGAAATTACTGGAATTGTGAATTCACCCAATTTCGAATTTTCTTTTAACATCTAAACAGTCGAATTAAGGAAATTGGACTTCCAATTCCCTCAATTGAGGTAATTCAGCCAATTTGGACGGTTTCAAAAACAGCCCCTAAATGATTTTCTCGTATAAAGGTTAAGATATAATCAGCTTACAATAGCAACCAGGCCAATTGTAAGATAAATATTCCAATTCCACGCGAATGTAACGGAAATAACATGGAAAGCAAATACCAAATGGAGAAATAGGTACAATTGCTATTTGCGGTGGCAGCGAAAGTAGTATTTGGTTGGGGACGTCAGAATTGGGTCATCATACTTGGCGAACACCTTAATAGATTAATAGTCAATATCATTTTAGTAATTATTCGTTAATTATTTTAACAATTTTTTGTTTTTAATTGTAATATTACCGCAACAATTTTAATTCTCTTAATCTGACCATTTTTTACCGTATCAAGGCTAATAAATATTGCCAAAGTATCGTCTTAAACAAGCAACAATGTGCATTTAGGTGGTTACATTTGAAAATTCACCGCTAGTTGGCGATCTTCATTTAATTCAGATTTTTGAGTTGAACGCACCAACGACAATTGAGAAGGGTCTTGCTTTCAGTCCAACTCCAAATTAGACTCGCAATCGGTCGCATTATTAACCGCCGAAGTCAAACTGTGTGATTCGTCTTTTCACTACCTGCAAATGCTCTCTCAATCACTAATTTTAGAATAAACTACTACGTGATACAAATTAATCTTTTTCATTTTGGAAATCAAAACTCTTATATCAATTATTGAAGGAGTCCAACAGTATCATAACTTAATGTTTTTAAGAGTTTTTAATTAAAAATTACCTATTTTATGGCGAATTTATAAAAAATTATATACGTTGTTGTTGTTATTATTATTATTATTATTATTATTATTATTATTATAAAAAACACTAGTCTTATAGCATACATTTTTAAAAAATTATATCGATTAAAATTTTTAAAAATATTTTATTTTAATAGAATTTTATTAATTAAATTAATATAAAAAATTTAATTATCTTTATTTGATTTTACTTCGGATAATTATCCAAAATTATTGGACAGTCGATTTGATAAAAATAAATTTTGAATTTCTAATTTCATAATATTAAGCTACCAGTCATTCATAAAATATGAAATAAGACCAGTTGATTTTTATATTAATTTAATAATTATTTAAATTAAAGTTAAATTAGAATAATTTTTTAATATTAATTTAATTAATAAAATTAAATTACATTACATTAGAATATTTTTAAAATATTTTAAATCTGATAATTTTTTAAATTATAGTATAAAGTGAGTAATTTTTTATTAATAATATTTAGTTAGGTGGTTTTCTATAAATTTGCTATAAAATGAGTGATTTTTTTATCAAAAATATTATTTTTAATCATTTGGGTAAAATAACAGCCTACATTCAATTAGCGCATTCGGTTCATTGGCAAATAGAATTTAAACCATCGAAATGAAAAGATCTCCGAAATACAAGCCAAACACTCGTTAATTCTATTTTGTTTATTGGCAGAGATTTATCGATCAAATAATAATAATAACAGGAGTCGCTGTCAACCACCGGACAGACCACTGAACAGACCACCCAATCCACCAAAAGACAGTGTCATTTGGCGCGTCGAAAGCACATTAAAAAAATGAATAAGCCGCCTTTTTCCCAGTCACGTGACCGTCGAGCCAACCGATGACGTGTCAGAATACCATTGGTGAATGTGCGAGGGCACAGTTGGTAATAATGGGGAAGAGGCCCTTAGCCTGCGATTCGGCGAGAAATGATACTGTTGGTTTCGAGGAAACAAGCGGTGAAGAAGAGTCTGAGAGCGCAATCATTGCACATCTTTGCAGGGTGGTCCCCCGCTCTTTTTTTATTTAAGTTTTATTCCCAAATATTATATTACCTCTGTGTCATTATGTCCCTCTGATTTGCTGTGGTCCCCCTCGTCGGCACTTGCTTTTCCACCTTCACCGTTTTGTCTCTCCATTTCTCCTTGCTAATTAATAAGCATTTATTTCTTGGGGTTTTTACATATAACACCTTGTAATCTGCAGTTATTATACTTATCTCCATAGTTTGTTCTTCTACATTTGACTCCCTAGAAAGTTACGTGTTGGAAAAAAGCTATGATTAAGACCGGTAAGCCATGGAGTAATTAGATAAACTTTTATTTACGCTTAGTCTTCATTAGATTTAGGAAATGATAAATGATTTTTTATAAACACCCCTTCCAGGAATTGTTATGTGAACATAAGAAATACAAGGGAGGTGTTTTATAGTAAATTTTAGGAATTTGCATTTATACTGGGGGTTTTCTTTTAGAATTTTTCACAAAAAATTATCCATTTTATGATAAATTTATAAAAAAAAATTTTTTTTATCGCTATTTGTAAAAATTACTTGTATTATATTATAAATTTATAAAAATTCACCATAATTAACACGTTAAAAAATATTCTGTTTTAATTTAATTTTATCAATTAAATTAATAAAAAGACTATATTATTCTTATTTGGTGCTAGTTCGGATAATCAGTTCACAATCACCAAATAATCTATTTGACAAAACTAAATTTACGGGAAGGCTAGTTTTTTATAAAAATTAAAATAAGACAATTTATTTTTTTTATCTTGATTTAATAATTATCCAAACCAAAAGTAAAGGAGGACAATTCCATTTTTAAATTAAATTAAATTAAATTAAATTAAAATATTTTAATTAAAATATTTTTTTATAAATTTATAATACAAAATAAATAATTTTTTATTAATAATAATAAAGCAAGTAACTCTTTTGCAACCAAAACTCATTTTTAAAAAAATTGACTCATAGTCAAAAGGGAAAAGATTCGTTTGACTTGAGATTAAAAACGGGATGATCTCATTTTAAAATAATATCTTTTGCTCAAATTGAAGTTAAATAGTCTGATTAAAAAAATAAGGTTATTTCAAACTAAAGGCTTAGAAATGCTCGAGAGGGACTATCGTCAATGATCTATTTAATCAATAATTGAAATTCATTAAAATTTATAAATTTATTTAATAAAATGTTGAAGTAGATTAAGAAAGATGTACAAATGTAATCATTATTTTTTTATTAAAATTAAATGAACACGTAATGATTTTATTTATAGCCAATGGTTAACAAATGTTAACTTTTTCTCAAATAGAGCCGCAAATAACGGACAGTGATAAATGCATTTGCTTAATGGGAGGATACACTTCGTGTCAGATATAATAAAGGGTGAAAATTTTCTATATGCCACTGAAAAGTTATGATATTCCTTTTGTATCCCAACAAAAATTATAATTTATTTATATTTCTGAAAATTTCCTTTTTCAAATGCGCTTTCAGGAGAGGTATTTGATAAATAAACAAATTTTTTGAAGGATATATAAAAATTCGGATGGGCATTTTAATTTAAGGGTTATGTAAAAAATTATAATTTTTTATAAAAAAAATTTAAAAAAATCATAATTTTATAAGGTTATACAGAAAAAATTTCCTAACAGAAATGTTCACATGTTCACATGAGAATTTTTTTATGTGTGTGTGCATCAAAAATTACAATCAAACGAGTAACAATTTTAGTAATTTTACCATGACATAAAGTAGGGTCAAAAGTATTGTTTGACTTTAATTTGGACCAATTTATATATGCAGTGTCGTTCCTATATCATGTGTTTGTCTGGTACTTGTTCAACCCCCTTCGTCACCCATTTTCCTTTGACACGACTATTGCCATTTTTATTTTCCTTTTTTATTTACATTTTTTTTAAAAAAATTTCTTCAAAACCCCAATATAGATTTAAGGAAAATTTCCTTACAACTCTCCGATAAATTTTCACATTCCAAAAAACCTCATCCAATTTATGAAATTTCAAAAAATCTCCTTTGTTAACAATAGTTAGCATTAAAGATCTAACAATATCGTATCAATACTGTAAAAATACTATGATAGTACTATAAAGTAATGAAATAATATATTAAATATTAAATAATATAATAGTATATAAATTACTGTAGCATTAGCATACACATACAAATTAACTATTATAATAAAAAATATATGGTTTTTTAATTATATGTGACAAGCTTTGATTATAATAGTCATTTTCTAGTTATATATATATATATATATTTGATTAATTTATTTTATTTTTGGTTATAGTGGTTTGATTTTAATGATAATAGATAGGACACTTTTACGATATTCAAATATTATTATATTATTACTATAATAACTACTATAGTATTTAAGCAAATGTTAATAATAAAAGAAATTAATTTAAAATATTTGTCACATTCAAATGAGAATTTTAAAAATTGAAAGAAATTTTTAGAAATTTATCAATTTTGAAGGGGTATAAGAAACTTTCCTTAGTTTTATATTTTTAGAGCATATGTCCGAGGTTAGTTTCTAAAAATAAATTTAAATATGAAAATGTTCAAAAACATCCTTGCAAATCTGTAAGCCAAGAAAATCGTAGTCCACAACATATGATAAAATCAGGTTATAAGTTTGGTTGATGGGGAAGAGAACTCGAGCTCATGTATAATTTGAAATTCATATTTATATTAGAAAATAAAATTATAAACAGAATTGTGTCTTGAAAGATAGTATTTCTTTCACCATATTGATAATAATTTGGCGATTCTTTTCTCATATACAGGAATATAGACATAACAAACATACCTAACTACTCCATTTTATATGACTAGGCTAGCAATGTCGGCTAAAACAAAGAATAAAGTATTTAAAAAGGGAGAAAAATAAAAATCAATATGATCATAATTTGCACCAAAAATAAGGAATAAATGTGAATCAATGATTTAAGTGACTAATACCCAAGAATAGTCACAAACTGCAAGGTACACTGATATAGAAAAAATTTATTTTCTTTCCCTGTAAAACCATATTACAATGTAGTTCAAAGAAGACTTGGAAATAAGAAACACACAGTAAGAGAATTTAAAGAGCTTCAAGGTCTTCCTTCGTTGTTATCATCAGCATAACTACCACTCCCCGTCCGGTGCAAGATCCTGGTTTGGAAGCATAAGGATCACACCATCGGCAACACGCTTGGCATGTAATTTCATAGGAGCTCGAATGTGCTCCTTGTTGGCTGTAAGCTACCGCCTCTCCCCCACATTAAGGTCCTAATCTAGTTCCATATCATAAACTAGTCCGGTCGTTGTTTAATCATGACTACAACCAGGCAATCAATGATGTTGGCAAGTACCCAGAGAACATAAAGATAGCATTCAAGCCAAGCTCCTGGTGTTATTTATGCCATTGCTCCTCTCATCACGGTCCTCAAGACTATTGCAGCCCACTTCCTTCTCTTCATCTCCCAAAAGGATGACTTGGGTGTATTCCTTTGACCCATGATTGTACTCACTAGCTCTAATGACCGCCACCTAAGAAATACTAATTATTAAATCTAGGGCAAAAGTAGACCCAAAGCGGTGATAGATGCACCATAAATTTGTCAAAATCACAAACGGTGGTGATGATTTGTTACGCGTCTCAAATTCAAATTTTATAGACAATCTTAATTAAATTAAAATTTATATTAAAAAATAATTTAATGATCATAATTTTTTTCTAAATTTATCTCTTAGTAAAATATTTGGATTTTTTATTTGAATCAGTCTCCTACTTTAACTTAAATTCAGTTAAATCACTTCTATAAATATTCTATTTATCTAAAAGTTTCATAGTAGTGAGATAGACAAACAAGTTAAAATTTTCAAAACGTTTTATAACGGATAGGCTAGTTAATCTTTTATGAGAGTTAATGATATTGGAGTTTCGCCTTTATTATTATAATCTCCTTTTATTTATTATTACAATATTCTTCGGATCGCTTTTGCTCGTAGAATAAGTTATAGATCGAATCACACAAATCTCTTGTGTGCTATTTTTCTTCTTCATTATCGTGAATTGTGATGGGTATCAATATTTTTCACAATAAATTGATATCAGAGTTTAGTTTAAGATGTCTACTACGAAGTTTGATGCGGAGAAATTTAATAAAAACTAAGAGTTTTCTATTTGGTAAGTAAAAATTCATACAATCCTTACTAAATAATGGTTAAGAAGTATATTGGAGGATGTCAAGTTTAAAGATATCATCGAAAGTATCTGAGAGAATCAGAAGACTAGTGCACATATCACTATCATCCTCAGTCTCACCGATGAGGTCCTCTATTTATTTTTTAACGAAACATCACCTTCAGAACTATGAAAAAAGTTAGAGAAATAATAATGAATAAGTTTATTTTAACCGAGTTTACTTAAAATAGAAGTTTTTAATTTTTTGAATAAAAGAATGTATGAATATAGTTAATAATTTTAATACTTTCAATAAATTAGTCTCTCAATTATTAAGCAATGATATTAAAATTAAAAATGAAGACAAGATAATTATTTTATTATCATCTTTACCTCATTCACTTAAGAATCTGAAAACTACTTTCATGTATAGTAAGAATTTGAAATTTGATGATATTTTTGCTGCTCTTCTATCTAATAAATATTTGAAAAAGATTGAAGGGAATGAGTTACACTCAAAAGCACTAATTGCGAGAGGTCATATCAAAGAAAGATCAAGGTCAGGTCATTGTAGATCTAAATCTAAAGAAAATAGTTACAGGTACTGTAAGAAGATAAAACATGTAATTGAAGAGTGTTGGAAGCTCAAAGCAAATAAAAAGAAAGAATCTCAATCGACAAAAGGAGGCAAATAATAAATATCAATTTTTTAAATTTTTTGAAGATGAAGACATCAAACGCCACTTTACCATCCTAGAAAAACCTTAATAGAATGGTGTGATTGAAGAGTTGAATAAAACTTTGTTAGAGAAAATACATAATATACTCAGTGTAGCTAATCTTGACAAGAATTTTTGGGCAGAAGCAATCAACACAATGTATTTCATTATGAATCACTCTTCTTAGATAGCTATTAGTTATAAAACTCCTGAAGAGATATGGACTGATGAACTTATAAATTATTATTATTTAAAAATTTTTAGTTGACCTACTTATGTGCATATTATTAAGGACAAGTTGATGCACATTCCAAAAAGTATATTTTTCTTGATTATACTAAAAGTGTTAAGGATTATCGTTTATAAAATACTATTATTTCTAATATAATTATTGAGAGAGATGTAGTGCTTGATGAAAGTGTTATGTTAAAACCTCTCAAAAAAAAGTCTCAATGATATAATTCAAGTGGAGATGAAGGCTACAGTTTCTTCACAAGAAAATATTTAGGGTGTGCCAAACTTTCAAGAAGATTTTGATAGTCAAGTTAAAATTTTTAAGAAGGCTCCATTTTTAAGATATCAAAGAAACATAAAACCATCTGAAAGATATGGTTTTGAGGATATGATAGTTTTTGCTTTATTTACTGACTATGGTGATCCTTTTTCCTATAGAGAAATAGTGCAGGATAAGAATTTTTTTTAGTAGCAAATTGTTATGAATGAAAAGATGAACTCCTTTCAAAAAAAAAAATAATCATATTTGGGACTTGATAAAATTACCAAAAGGTAAAAAAATAATTGGTTATAATAGGATATTTCAAAAGAGAGATGATTTTTTTTAGATAAATGATATTAAATTCAAGACTCATTTAGTTATAAAAGAGTATTCACAAAAAGAATATGTTGACTTTAATAAAATTTTTTCTCTTGCAGTTAAACACACATCTATTTATTTTTTATTTACTTTAGTTATTTTTTATAATCTTGAATTAGAATAGTTTAATGTCAAAATCGCCTTTCTATATAGAGAATTAAAAGAATAGATTTTTATGCAGTAACCTGAAAGGTTCATCCAAGAAGGCAATAAAAATTATGTTTGTAAGTTGAACAAATCACTTTATGATTTGAAATAGTCTCTAAAGTAATGGTATAAAAGATTTGACAGTTTTATATTGGGATAATATTTTATCCATTACAAACATGATTAATGTGCATGTCAATAATCTATTCATTATATTACTTCTTTATATTAATGATATACTTATTGTTGCTCAAAACATATTTCTACTTAATGATCTAAAGCTTAGAATCAAAAATGAATTTGAGATGAAAAATTTAGTTGTTGTAAAGAAGATTCTTAGTATGAAGATTGATCAAAACCAAAAGCATGGCAAGTGATGACTCAAACAAAATAAGTATTTGGAGAATAGTATTTCTCATTTTGGCATAATATCCGTTAGTACTCCTTCGGCAGTCTATTTCAAGCTTTCAGCTCAACTATATCCCTCTACAAATGAGGAGCATGCATACATGGAGAATATCTTATTCTCAAGTGTTGTTGGAAGCTTAATGTATACTATAATATGCACAAGACCTATTATACAAGTAGTTAGCATTGTTAGTCATTACATGGCAAATCTAAAAAAAAACATTGGTAAGTTGTGAAGTAATTATTAAAATATACCAAAGGTACTTTTAATATTGATTTATGTTTCAACAGGAACATAGTTCAAGAACTCAAAATTATTGGCTACATCGATTCAAATTATGCTAGAAAGCTTGATTGATGGTGATCCTTTATTGGTTATATTTTTTTCCTTTGTGGTGGTTCTATTAGTTGGAGGTGTACCTTATAGTTAACTGTGATATTATCTACAACAGAGTCTAAGTATATGGTAGTTACAGAAGTAGTTAAAGAAACTCCATGGCTAAAAGATTTGGCAATTAAAGTTAACTTTTCTTAATGTATTCTTCCTATTTTTTGTGACAGTCACAACGTCATTCATCTTGCGAAAAACCAAATATACCACACCATATTATAATATATAGATGTCTGATTTCATTTTATTCGAGATATTCTTGAAGATGAAGAGATTTTTTTGTAAAAAATTCATACTTCAAGAAATTCTGTAAATATATTGATGAAGGTGATCCCCATTGACAAATTCAAGTTCTACTTGGATTTGATCAATATTCAAGGTCGTTGATCCTGCTCTACAGGGTAATAACAAAATCATCTATTGAAGATTCAAATTGAAAGAAGAATAAGATTCGAGTCAAGGCGGAGATTATTAACTTAGTCATGTCTCGAATTCGAAATTTTCAAAGAGTTCTAATTAAATTAGGATTTATATTAAAAAATGGTTTAATAGCCCTAATTATTCTCCAAATTTATCTCCTACTGGAAAACTTAAATTTCTTATTTGAGTCAGTCTTCTATTTTGACTCAAATTCAATTAAACCACTTCTATAAATACCTTATTTATCTGAGAATTTCATAGTAGTGAGAGAGATATAAACATTAAAACTCTCAAAATGTCTTATGACGACTAGACTAGTTAGTCTTTTGTGAGAATTGGTGATATTGGAGTTTTGTCTTCATCATTATAATATCCTCTTCTTTCTCATCAATACAATATCTTTCAGATTAGCTTTACTCATAGAGTAAGTAATATATCGAACTATATAAATCTCTTGTATGTAATTTTTCTCCTTTTATTTTCTTCTTCTACATCGTGAATTATGGTAAATATCAATATTTCACACAACAGGATAGTGCCTAGGATCACAGTCTTCTCCATCATCTTTAGCTCGAACTCCTAGACCTTTCCTATTGTCTCTCTGTGAGCGCTTGTTAATTGAATAATAAAGAAGTTGGCTCTTATCAAAGCCCCTATAGTCAGAAAGCCATGGCTATACTTCCAAACAAAGTAAGGTTTTTCTCCGTTAGTTTCAAACCTCAAAGCCTAAAGAGTCACTTAAAGAGGGAAAATCTCAAAAAATAATTATTTCCTATATAGTAGGACACATGGCGGTGATGATTGCTCCAAAATGGGAGAGACATGAAGAAAACAAGCTAACTCCCCATGGAGCATTTATGGCTCTCCATCAGGATGCTAATCAATGATGCAAGTTCTTAAAAGCCCACTCATTAGCATCAAAAAATAATTATGCGACCAAGGAGAGCGTTGAGCACCACATCATCATGAATAATCATCACTTCATGTCATGACAATAGGCCTTGCCTTGCCATGTCCTCCACCCAACATGTCTTCATGATCCCACCATGTTATCAACTCGGTAGATTTCTACAGTTATATCACGTCATCAATTTAGCACACCTCCACGACCTTGCTATGCCATCATCCAAGCATGCCTCCACAACCATGTCGAGTCATCGACAAGTCTCTGTGATGTTGCCACATCATCAGCCTGACATGAATTAACGGTCCTGTTATATCATCAACCCAACAGGTCTCCATGATTTTTGCTACATCATCAACTAAGAAGGGCCCCTAAGATCAATATTGACAACAACAAAATCTCCTAAATGTCAACTTCCCCATACGTCAACATGATAGGTCTGTATGATAGCTAGTTGAATAGCCCACCAACTTTGGCCTAAGGAAGTTGAGAGAACCAATGAGAGGGAATGACACTGCTGAATCGGTGCTTAGTCTATTTTACAGACTGAAATCAAATGAGCCGAAGCTAGCTCGACCCTTTTGGTTAGGTTGCATCCTAATTCCATAAGCTCGACAACAAATAGGTCAACATCTGACCCATATTGAGATGCCAAGTTTCCTTAATAAGCCTACACATTAACTCATAATTAAATAGTGGTATCCTAGTTATAGTAGCGTATTAAGTATGAATATATCCATCATGATTCAACATATTCTCCTATTAAATGCAATAATATTTTTTTGACTGATCAACGTGTCAATCATAATTGTTAAACAGATTAGAAGGGGGATAAAGTGAGAGCCTCTCTTGGATTTTTTTGACAATTTGGAGCCTAACCCCCTCCATCATGTCAGTCATTATTAGATATAGAAATTACTCTATACCTGCATATAAGGGGGTTCAACTCCTTCCTCCTAATTATACTATACACAATTTTTTATCTATTAATTTAATTGTCCGAAGATTCTTGTCGGAGTTGCCTTCAACCTATACTTATCTTGCAAGTAAATAATTGAATCACAATAGTTCAAAATTTGAATCAAACCTGAAATCATAATACCCCAAGTCCATGCTCCATCTACATGCAATAATCATTAAAAAAAAAGAGGAACCACTATTGTTGATGGAGTTAAACTTACCATCGATTTCAAATCAGAAGACTCCTTGAGATCAGATCAACTGGATCGATCCACACGGCATGATCTATAAAATGGAGTTATCGTGAGGAGGACCACGAAAGTCCGCACAGCCCCTACAAAATTTAAATTAGTATCAATCTTTAGAAAAAAAAAGGTAATAATTGAATTTAAAAGAGAACAAATCATATAATTTAGGGCTTGAGAGATTGTGTGCCTATGTAGAAGAGATAGAAATACCTTTTTGTATATCTTAATAGATTGTACTTATTAGGAGATTTGATATGATTATTTCTTTGAAATATAATTACCTCCTTATGAAAGATTCATTCTAGATTTGATTTTGAGTCTGCTTATTGGACCTTGATTAAATCGATTTGAGGATTCATTGTATTATTAGACCCCTCAACTCTAGGTGTCGAGTTTCATGGCTTGGTAAGTGGAGTTAACTCCATATTCTTCTTAGGCTATATCCTCGAGCTAGTATTCACTGAATTATTTTTACCACTGGTCAGGTCTATAAACCAAGTTGTGATAGCTTGAGCTGTAAGATAGAGGTATGTAGGAGGCCAAACTAAGGACAGTGTCGCTTGTCCTTAGGCTGAATTACAGGAGGTCATGTCGAGGAGGTGTCGCTTGTCCTGAAAGCCAATCTATAGAAGATCGTGTCTAAAATTGCTTTTGCTTGTCTTGGAGGTTTACCTAAGGAGGTCATGCCTAAGATGATGTTGCTTGTCGTGGAGATGAAAATGCAGGAGGTCATGCTTAAAATTCCATTGCTCATCCTAAAGGCTGAAATATAAGAGACCGATATTGGCCATGCTTGTTCACTTCTGTCTCAACAAAATTGGTCCCGTCTAATATTCACTTTGCATCGGTGAAAAAGAGAACTAATCATTATGATACAATTGAGAGAAATATATAAAATAGAGAGGAATAAGTGCATCCAACTTTTTAATAGATCAAGTTTTGGGGACCTCTTCTTATTTTTCTTAGGGTAGATCCGTAGAAAGCCCCCAAATCTATTAGTTTTGATGATCTCTCAAATTTACGATAAAGCGGCAGAGCGAGACTCAATGAAAGCACTACTATTGATCTGCTGGACTAGTCCACGTCATGTGACCTATAAGATGGAGACACCGTAAGGGGGATTTTTAGAGTCCGGTGGCCCTTCCAAAAAGTTAGTATCGATCTTTAAAAAGAAAGGTAATAATCGAATTCAAAAGAGAAAGAAATTATAGAATTCAGGGTCTAAGAGATTGTGTACCTGTGTAGAAGAGATAAAAATACCCCTTTTTATACATTAATGGATTATATTTATCATAAATAATATCCCTAATTTTTAGGAGATTTGGCATGATTATCTCTCCCAAATATAATTACCTCCTTATGAGGGATTCTTTTTGAAATTGCATTTGAGTCGGCTTATTGAACTCTAACTGAACTAATTTGAGGATTCATTATATCATCGGGCCCCCCAACTCTAGGCCTTAAGTCCTCATAATCCGGTGAGTGGAATTAACTCCATGTTCTTTTTGCATAATATCCTTGAGCTAGCATTCACCGAATTATTTTTATCCCTTGGTCAAGTTATAAACCAAGTTGTGGCAATCTGAGCTATAGAACAGTGGCATGCAGGATGTTGAACCAAGGACGATGTCGCTTGTCCTTCAGGCCGAATTGTAGGAGGTCATGCTAAGGAGACGTCACTTATCCTGGAGATCATTTTGTAGAAGGTTGTACCTAGAATTATGTTGCTTGTCCTGGAAGCCATTTTGCGAGACCGTGCCTAGGATTGCATTTGCTTGTCTTGGAGACCTACTTGCAGAAGGTTATGTCTAGGATCGTGTTACTCGTCTTGGAGACTAAACTGCAGGAGGTCATGCTTAGAATTACATTGCTTATCGTGGAGATCGAACTATAGGAGACTGATCTTGGCTTCACTTATTTATTTCTATCTCAAAGATTGGTCTTGTCTAATATTTGCTTTGTATCGGTGAAAAGGAGAACCAATCATTATGATATAATGAAAGAAATATATAAAATAGAGAGGATTAAGTGCATCCAATTTTTTGATAGATCGGGCCTTGAGGACCTCTACTTATTTTTCTCAAGGTAGATCTGTAGAGAACCTCCCAAGCTTATTGATGTCGGCGATCTCTCAAATTTGCAACGAAGTGGTAGAGAAAGTCTCAATGAAAGTAATACTATTAATGGAGTCAAGCTCATAATCTATTTTGAATCGGGAGACTTCTTGAGATCTGATCTTCTAGACCGGTCCATACCATATGACTTGCAAGATGGAGACATCGTGAGAGGACCGTCGGAGTCTAGTAACCCCTTTGAACTTAAGTCAATATCAATCTTTGGAAAGAAAGGTAATAATCAAATTTAAAAGAGAAAGAAATCATAAAATTTAGGGTATGAGAGATTGTGTACCTATGTAGAAAAGATAGAAATACCCTTTTTATATCTTAATAGATTGTACTTATTAGGAATAATATCCTTGATTTTTAAGAAATTTGACATGATTATCTCTCTGTCATATAGTTACTTTTTTATGAAATTTTTTTCTATATTTAGACCTAGACCGATTAATTGAATTCTAACTGAATTGATTCGAGAATTTATTGTATCATTAACTACCAAACTATTGTATACGACAGTTTCATATCATTATTAATGGTACTGAACTTGAGCTCATATATAATTTAGAATTTATATTTATATCAAAAAATAAAATTGTTATTAAAAGATAGTATTTCTCTCATCATGTTGATAATAATTTAGGGATGTCCACTAAAATCACACGACTAAATTAAAAAATAAAGTGTCTAAAAAAGAAGAAAAATAAAAAAAAATCGATATGATCATAATTTGAGCCGAAAATAAGGAATAAATGTGAATGGATGATTTGAGCTTATCAAAGAAGATTGAGAAGTCATTTTCAAGCTTATATGGTGATAGTTTTCTAGGTCTAAAGTGGGATAATACCTGGTAATCCAGACATTAATTAGGTTTGATAGGAGATTTGACACCACTAAGTAGAGTTGCCTTTCTAGCACGCCAGTGGCAATGATTGGAAGAGTAAAGAAAAAATTAAGGCGTTCTGACTTCAACTCATGTAATCTTCCTTATTGGTTGAATTGGAGCTAAACATTGCATTCAATTGGGAGCTTTGTTTTAATGTGATTACACTAAACGGGTCCTTTTTGATGTCGTGCTTGTTTTTTAAAGGTTTGGCTTTAAGATTAATTTTATTTTTGTCTTCCAGAATCTATCGATTTGACCACATGTTGTTGTCGTATTATCTTTATAAAAAAATCTTGTTATTTTTTTAAAATAAAAAAAGCTACAATACTTACATAATATATTCTATATTCAATTTAAAACTCGACTCACATATATTTAAAAAAAATAAATATATATCCAAATAAGATGTACCGGAATTTTAAACTTGTATTTTTTATGTTGAAAATATGAATATGATCAACCAATCGATGTTCGGTGTAAACCTTTGTTAGCTTAATAATGGAAGTAAACCATAAGGCTTAAGACTTGATGGGTAAAAATCATGGTTTTACGTTTCGGCCCGTCCCAACCGAAATTCTATTTTGGATTTCGGTTAGAGTTTACTGTTTATTTCACCAATAAGCGCGGGCGGGAGCTCTTCGGGCTCGTGCGTGCGCAGGTGGGAGCTCACCGGGCTCGAGCGGACGGGTCGATGGGAGCTCGCCCGGGGGGGACTTCGCGCCGGGTTTGTGTCCGAGCCCAAGGGCCCTGTGCACTCGTTAGTCTATTGCCGCTTCCTCGCCTATTTCGCGCCCTCACCGACCTAACTCGTACTTCCGCAAGCTGAGGCCGGTCTTACACTGGGGCTAGCGCTATTGCCAATTTGATTTCGACGTTCTTATCGGTTTCTGTCAGATACTGTTCACGTACATAATATTATTTACGTAATTATTCATTATTTTTTAAAATTTTTAAATATATTATAATTTTTAATTTGAAGTTAAAAAATAATTAAAATAAAGTTAAATTTTAGTCAAAATATAATTAATAAAAAAATATTTTGGTTGAAACTGAAATGAAAATGATTTTGATCGAAACACATTAATTTTTTTATTCACGTGCATGTGTGAATGATTGTTCCACCGAAAGTAAAGAAAAAAAAAATTTGCGTCGGTCTTACCCCATGTGAATCGCTGTCACGAGATTGCGTAGAGCTAGTTGTTCTCGTATGTTTATAAATGTTCATCTAGATCATTCAGGTACTGAATTAATAATTTCACATTCGGATATTTTAAACTCAACTGATGATGATGATGATTAGTTGTATTACATTATATTTAATAAATTATGTATATATCAATTATATTTTAATAATAAGTTAAATTTGCTTATGTTAATTTTTATTTTTTAATCATATTCATATTATTTTTCATATATTATTTCCAAACTCAACCGATGATTATTATGATGATTAGTTGTATTATCTTAGAATTTATAAATTATGTATGTGTGAAGTACATTTTAATGAAAAGTTAAATGTGCTTATATTAATTTTTAACTTTTAATCATATTCATATTATTTCTTGTATGTTTTTTTAATACACTAATATATATTAAAAGTAGACTATATCAGTGATTAACTATCAAAATTAATTTTAATTAACTAAAATAATATTTAATATTATGATAAAATTAAGTATAAATTCATTCCTAATTTTTCAAATTTTTTCAAAGTTTTCATAATATTTTATCATATTTTTAATTTAAAGTTAAAGTACAGTCAAAATATAGTCAAACTCTGGTCAACACCCAATTAATAATTTAAAACAATCTTTTGGCCGAAACCGAAACCGAAACGGTCGAAACGTATCTGTTTCACTGGGTTTTGAAATCGAAATCGAAACCGCACCATAAAACCTTAGTAAAAACTCTGTTACTTTGATAATGGAAGTAAATCATAAAGGGTTGATTGCCAATAGCGATTTAGTTTTCAGATGCTAGAGAAGAAATCCCTGATTTTGAGATCATGTGTGCAAAGCTTCTTGAATAGTATTTTGTTTCATCACCAGTGACATTCGATGATCTGAAAGGGTTGTCTGTAAATTAATCATATTAAAAAGCAAACGAATTGCATGTCACGCAGGGGCCATTTGGATCAACAATTCCGAGTACTGAATTGTGCAATTTATCAATCCCATTAATTCTACCGTAACTAATGATTAATTTTGATATTTGAATGTATTTTCAGAAAAAAATTGAGTAATTTTCAATTCTATAAATTCCGTAAATTTTGTTGTTTGACTTGTAGATAAAAATAGTTAAATATATTAATTTTTAAAATTTCGGTATTTGATTAAAAAAATTAAGAATATGATCATTCATTTTTAAATAGGTGAACTTATTCTTTTTTTTAACATTGAATTTTATTTTACATATATTATTAGTCGATTAATAAAAAAATTTGATTTAAATATGGGTAATTTAATACATGAGAGTAATTAAAACTTCTGAAAATATCAAATTTAGGTCCCGTTTGATTTAGGATCAGGATCAGCCCATTTCAAAATTATTTTTTTAAAAAATTAATATTACTTATTTTACATTGTTATTAAATTAAATTATTATAAAAAATTAATCTTACAAACTTTAAATTATTGAATCGTTAATTTTGATAAAAAGATATTAGTTTACAAAAGTGATTCATTAGTCTTGATCCTGATTTTGATCCTGATTCCAAATCAAATGGTGCTTAGATGATTTAAACCATACAGGATCCTTACAATAAAAAGTCATCGATTGCACAACTACATAGTGATGCAAAACTATATTTGATAGTAAAAAAAAAAAAAATATTATTTTATCTAAATAATGTCAACAAATTAACTCGAAGATGAAGTTGCCGCAAAACAGAACATTTGAACGAAAATTTGCACTGAAGATGTGAAAATCTAGGATTCTGTTAGATAAAAAAGGATAAGGAAATGATAAGACTATTGACTGTTAACCTATGTGACTAAAATTGCAGGAGGCATGTTTGCAATTGACTCTTCAGAACACAACTTCAATAGTGTGTTATGAACCATATGATATCAGCGGAGCATCAGATAACCAAGTCATTAGATCAAACAAGTATCTCCAACAAGCAAAATATCAAATGACACTCTAGAACGCACTGCATCAGTTCCAGAGATGACTACAGATGATGCTCTTCCATGATATCCTTTCTCTCTCAAGCTCCCATTGTCCCGCCATATCTGCCGAGGGGGAAGCTCTCCAGCGGGAAGTGCGACTGCCGAGGACCAAACAAAGTGATTTGAATGAGGTTGCTAAGTGGATGTAGGAAGTACAAGAACATTGTCGTCGGTGAAAGACGATACGTTGTTAGAAATACAAAAGGTAGCATTAGCCTGAATCAATAGTCTGGTTTAATAAATTCTAGATAATTTTTTTTTTGTTAGAAAAACAAAATTTATACGTTTAATAAAGATCTATATAATTATAATAATTTTAAGAGTTATTAGTCAACCTTAGAATATATGAAATAGGAGAGATTAGAATTTTTCAAAAAATTGTTATTAATATTTTATATTTTAAACAGATGATCAGACTCTTAACGCGTTTAAGTCAAGTTTGGCTGGCTGGATCTGTAATAAATATTTAGCATAAAAATAAACCAATTTTAATGGGCCTAGGCTGGTTAATAGCCTACACGGGCAACCACGGCCAGTCGAAGGTTGTGCGAGCTGAACCCTTGACACCCCTATCGATATACGATAAAAAAAAATCAAACTAATTTTCATTTCTTCATAGTCATTTTAACCCAAAGTTTTAAATCTCGGTTTCAGATACATTTCAACCATTTCGCTTTTGGCCGAAATTTTTTTTAATTATTAATTGTGTGTTGATTGTAGTTTGATTATATTTTAATTGTACTTTGACTTCAAATTAAAAATATGATAAAATTTTGAAAATTTTTTTATAAAAATTTAAAAATTATGAAAAAAATTATAATTAATTTTACAATAATAATAAATATTATTTTAATTAATTAAAATTAATTTTAATAGTTAACCACTGATATAGTGTATTTTTTATATATTACTATATAAAAAATATATGAGAAATAATATGAATATGATTAAAAGTTAAAAATTAACATAAGAAAATTTAATTTATTATTAAAATATAGTTGACACATACATAATTTATTAATTATAACGTAATACAACTAATCATCATCATTATCATAATCATTATCAGATGAGTTTGAAATATCTGGATATAAAATTATGAATTCAGTATCTGAACGATCTAGATAAATATTTATAAACATATGAGCCAAAACAATTAGCTCTGTGCGATCTCGTGGTATCGATTCACATGGGAGTGAGACCGAAATATTTTTTTTTTATTTTGTTTTTGGTGGAACAGTCATGCACGCATGTACATGAACAGAAAAATTAACGCGTTTCGATTAAAATCATTTCCATTTCAGTTTCATCCAAAATATTTTTTTTATTTATTAATTATATTTTGACCAAAATTTAACTTTATTTTAATTATTTTTTAACTTCAAATAAAAAAATGATAATTTGTTTAAGATTTTTTTAAAATAATAAATAATTACATGAATAGTCCCATGTACATAAACAATATTTGCAAAGACCGCCGAGGTCGTCGGAACCGGGCTAGTGACGACGCTGGTACAAGTGCGAGTCCGGCCCCCAGCTTGCAGGAGTAGGGGCCAAGCCGCGCGAGGGCGCGAGGTGGGCGAGGGAGCGGTGGTAGGCGAGCGAGCGCGTGAGGGCCAGTCCGGCCAAGGCGCGAGGTGGGCGAGGGAGAGGTGGTAGGCGGGTGAGTGCGCGGGGGCCAATCCGACGAGGGCGTAGGCGCCCGGCTGGCGAGTCCTGCTCGCACAAGTGCGCAGGTGCAGGCTTGAACACGAAGCTAGCGCGAACTCATCGTGCGCTGCGCTTGCCCCACCTGCTCTGTGCTCGTCGAAAATCCTAAACCATAACAGATTTGATGCAACACCGGTCGAAATCAAACCGTTTCGGTCGAAACAATTTGATTTTGACTGAAATTTAAAATCTTATTTTAATTGACTTTATCAAAAAAGAGCCAACATCCATGCGAATGCAAAAACAAACACTAAAGGTACCAAGTGGAGTGTCATTCTCAATGACACTTCGTTGGATCTAAACCAAGTAAAAAGAGTAGGGCTATTTGGAAAAGAACCAAACTCGAAGTTGATGAGTTTTGAATCTGAATAGTTTGGAAACTTCAAAAAAAAAAGTTCAAACTTATGTAAATTTAAAAACTAATTTTTAAACAACGAAAAGGTACATTTAAATCGGGGTTCCTTCTTCACTCCCATCGTTTGAATAGAAGTTTCATAAATGATGAAAATGTCACTTCCATAGACTTAAATTTGAGCAAAAGTATACTTCGGCGACTTCCGGGTCTAACCCTACGAAAGTGACGGTTCCGAACGAAAAGTGGGAGGGGTCTCCCATTTTATTACCGCTGAAGCGATAGTTCCACGACTTTAGCAACTTCGTCTTCCCCGATCTCACTCCGCGCTTCGTCCTTCCCCTCGCTCCTGTGCCTCAACCTTCCCCAAATCTCACTCCTGCGCTCTGACTCCGGCCTTCCACGATCTCGCTCCCGTGATCCAGCCTTCTCCGATCTCGCTCTCGCGGTATGGCCTTCCCCGATCTCGCTCCGGCTGAGACCTTTCCTGATCTTACTCCCGTGGTTCGACATTCCCCGATCTCGCACCTGCGCTCCTGCTCCGGCCTTCCCCGATCTTGCTCCAACTCTGGTCTTCCTTGATCTCACTCCGGCCTTCCCCAATTTCACTCCAGTACTCCGACTCTGGCACAGTAGCTCTAGCCTTCCCCAATCTCTCTCCCCCGCAGCAACTCTGGCCTTCTCCTCTCTTGTTCCCGCATAGCAACTTTGGCCTTCTCCAAATGCGCAAGTTAATTTTGTGTTTTTTGTGATTTGTGATCAGTTTTTCGTGCTCACTTTAATCAGTAAGAGCTTTCCCTGAATGGTTTTATTTTTTTTATTGTTCTTGCTAGAGGATTTTCTATTATTTATTTGCAAGGGACACAAAAAAATAATAATTTTTTCAATCTTTGATAGGTTATCTTTGAATGTTTTTGTTTGTATGGAAAATTTTGATCTACAGTGTTCGATTTGGATGAAATTTCTTTGTTGATTGATGTGCTACTTTTCTATGTTTGCTGGAAGAAAGTGTTAAATGCAATCTTTGCATTTTGGTCTGCTTCGTGCTTGCATTATTCTTATCTGAATTCAATATCAAATTCTATTGTGACTTCTACACTCTACATTGTTTCAATTTCAATCTCTGTCTTTTTTTGGGTTTCAATTAATGTGCTAACCTTTTTCTTATCATGCTCACTGAAAGGAAGTGTCTAAGGCAATCAATTTTGTTATTTTTTTTGTTGTATTTGGTTCTAATTTGGACCTACGTTGTCCTTATCCAAATTTCTTTTGAAAATTTTATTGAGTTCATGTTCTGCTTTCTCTTTTGTTTTTTTTTTTTTTGAGGATAGAAGCAAATCTTTTTCTATATTCAGTGAAAGAAACTGTTTCTTTGTGTATGTGTGTGTGTCAGAAGACAATGAAAGACAATGCTAAATGCAGTCAATTTATTTGCTTGCTTTTGGTTTTCTTCTTATCTGCATTGTTATTGTTTCAGTCTCTGTGAACTTTTGATTTAATTAATATGCTATTTTTTGAATTCTACTTAAAGAAAGTGCCAAATGCAACCAACTTAGGTGCTTTGTATTTGTATTTGGTTCTGATTTGGATCAACATTGTTGTTATCTTAATTCTTTGTGAAAGAACTGTTGGTTTCATTGATATCTTTTTTTTCTATATTTAGTGAAAAATTATATTTTATATGGGAAGATACCAATAGATAGTGTTAAATGCTGTCCATTTGGTTCAAATAGAACTCTTCATTTTCCTTTTCCCTTCCAAAAAAGATTTTTACTTTTCCTTTTTTGTTTTGCTGTTCCTTTCATTGATTTGTTGTTTTTGTTTTGGCCTTTAGTCGATTGTTAGTGAAATCAGATGGATGAAAATCAGTATGTTCATATGCAAAAAGTTCAAGTTGTTGGAATATCAGTTTTTCTTGCATTTAGGTTATTACTCTAGTATTTGTTGAATCAAGAATCCAAGGTAGGTAGTGTGCTTAGGCATGAGCGGTAATATCTACGAAATAGTTTCTTTCAGTATATGATATATGGTAGTAGAAAAATTATCGATCATATATATATATATATGGATCCCTTTGTATTTTTACAATTTACAAATATTATGCGAAAAAGGCTTTTCCTCCATGATATCCAATATGCAATAGTTGATAAGTAATTTGTCATTTTCCTACATATTATTGGACACAACACGAAAAGTAGAACAGTAATACTTCATTTATCTAGGTCTGATGAAATAGTGAGCCGTTATTTTAATAAAGTGTTTAAGACAAAGAGTGCAATCAAGAATGAGTATGTAACTCAAACAACTAGTGCCACACATCATGTTATCACTGATTGTTTATTTGTTATCTTTCATTCATCTGGTGCTAATTGTTTATCTTTTCCCTCAAGATTGTATCGGCCTTCTTGATAGTACTCACATTGATGCATCTGTTCCTCTTGAGGTACAACCTTGATTTTGTGGACAGAAAAGGATTGCACAAAATATCTTGTGCTATGTGGATTCAAGTCTAAAGTTTCAATACATCCTCGTCAGCTAAGAAGGATCTGCAAATGATTTTAGAGTATTAAGTGATTCTATTTCCCGACCACCGAATCGACCACCATTCGGTGGTCTTCGCTTAATTGAAGGTATGGTTGGTTAAAATTGTTAGCTTTTTTGTAGAGTTTGGAAAAGCAATAACATGGATTCTTTTGACTTATATTGGCATTCATTCGTATTTCAGGTAAATATTACTTGGTCGATATAGGTATACAATAATGTTGTGATTTATCTTTCTATATAGAGGTGTTCATTACCACTTAAAGGAATACTTGGGTTAGGTTCCTTAGAATGCTAAGGAGCTCTTTAATCTATGACATTATTTATTGAGAAGTAAGGTGGAGAGAGTATTTGGATTGTTGAAGCACCGATTTAAGATCTTAAACAAAATCCTAACTTTCTATGGCAAAGATAGATTGATATAGTTTTAGCTTGTTATGTGTTATATAATTATATTATGACCGTGTATTCTACCAATTATTTGATAAATAATCCATTATGAGAAGAGGAAGAAGATAACAGAGAGGAAGAAGAGATTGATGAATGTGAGCTTATATCATTACCAACAACTCAAAGAGGGCAACACCAAGCGTAGCAACAATGGATTCAATTAAGGGACTCAATTGCAGAGGAAATGTGAGCGGAATACAATCACTAGACTTAATATAATCCTTCTTTATTTATGTTTCATGACTGAAATGTTATTATTACTTTTGTATTTTATAAATGACTTCTGCTTTATTATTTTTAGCATACATTTTTGTACTCAGAATTGTCATTTATCTATGATTTATGCTAATGGTACATTTTATTGTACTTGATGGAATAGTGGATTTGTTTGGTCAGATGGAAGGGGGTGCATTTTTTTACTAATTTGGGTGGTTCTCGGTGTGAATATGTATCGGGATTCACATCAGATGGTCAGATGAAGGGGAAGGACAAGAAAAGTACACCAAATTATCATTGGTCCCAACAAGCCTTTAATTTCTTAATTAACTTTTTGGTGGACCAAAAAAATAATAGTATGCAAGTAGATAAAAGCTTCAAGAAGAGTGCATTCATTGCGTGTGCTTAGTAAATGAGGCTTTCAATAAGAGGATCATTATGTAACAAATGGAGAATTATTATCATGCATTGAAAGAGAAGCATATTAAGATAAATATGATAAAGGAAACTAGTGGGGTAGTTGCTATGATGAAAAGAAGATGGTTCTAATATCATATATCATGCTTACTGATTATGTCTTGGTAAGTAATAAGTAATTTTAAGTTAAAAATTTATATTAATTAATGGACTCTAATTTTTTGTGTATAATATGTCATATAGTCTTAGAGGGGAGTTACCTCTGTTATTAATATACCAATTTGCAATTATGATCAACTCATTATTTATGGTGCTAATCAGACTATTGGATTCTTGGCATGCACTCTTACTCAAACATTTCATGCTAAAAATATAGCTCCGAATACACCAGACGTCGAGAACTCAAACATGTCTTTGTGATATCGAGATTGACAATCCGAGATAGTAGAGATAATGGGGAGTAATATCAAATCATAAATCAAAATTTCTCTTAATTTGAAGTGCACTATCAAGTGTTGTCGGAATTTGAATTCCAATAGGTGCAAACCCTTGTTATTAATTATTCCAATGATTGTCAAGAACTTTCTAAAATAAAAAATCTAGCTAACAAAATAAATACAAAAAAAAGAAGAAAGTATTATTTGATTGATTTTAATAAAGATGATATATAGTTTAAACAAGAGTAGACCCTCAATTCACAATGAATTTCAATATGAAATGATGGAAAATATGAAAGAAATAAAAAAAGAAAAAGATTGGAGAAGAAGCTTTGATGTGTGTTGTTATACTGCCCTCCTGCGCTATACAACATGACATTTGATTCAAATCGACTCAATCTTAAGCAAGTGTTGATGGCATCGTTCGATTGGATGTAAAAGGGAATGAGAGAGGTTCGAAGTGTTTCCAATAATTTTGAGCGTTGGCGATGACTTCGTTTGGGTGGCATTGTCGATGGCTTGTTGGGATTGACCTAAAGTGTTTTTGATAGCTTTAGGATTTTATCATAATATCGTAATTTAAAGTATTTTCATTAGCCAATGAAATATCGGCGATAACTTTAATTAAGTTATAGTCTTTTCATTAGCTAATAAAGCACTAACGATAACTCAATTGACCTTGAAGTATTTCCATAGTCAATAAAGTGTAGATGATAACTTCTTTTATTTTTGAAGTGTTTTCATAGTTGATAAAATATAGGTGATAAGTTGTTTAGTTTTTTAAAGTTTTTCATAGTCGATAAGACGTAGGCAATAACTCCTTTTGGTTTGGCAGCGTCACCAACAATTTATAAAGTAGGATATAGTTTTGAGAATCACATCGTCAACTATTTTTGGGTTGATTGGCTTAATTTAATGGGTGCGTCATCAATTATTTTTAGGATTGACTAGTTTGAAGAATGCGTTATCAACTGCTTTTAAGATCGGATAGCTTGAAGAGTGTGTAATCAACTGCTTCTGAGATTGGATAGGTTGAAGGGGCATGTCGTCAACTGCTTTTGGGGCTTGACTAGCTTAAAAGGCGCATCGTTAGTGACTTCTGGGGTTAATTAGCTTGAAGTGTGTGTCATTAATTATTTCTAGTATTGACTAGCTTGAAGTGTGGCCAACAGATTTGAGTATATTATTGGTTGACTTCATTGATTTGTTAGCATCATCTACGACTTAGGGGGTTGAGTATAACTTTGAAGTATGACCGACAACTTCGAGTATATTAACAGTTAACTTCTTTAATTTGATAGTGTCACTAATAGTTTATGGAGTTGAGTATAAGTTTGAAGTGTGATCAATAACTTTAAGCATGATGACGATTAATTTCTTTTAAAAAAGACATTATGGCTGATTAACTAAGCGAGTTTAAGTCTATTTTAATTCGATTCGATTTGAAGCGTTGTCAATGTTTTTGGGTTGGCTTAGCTTGGAAGATATGTCGTCAATAGCTTTTGGGGTTGATTGTTTTGAAGTGTGAACAACAGCTTTGAACGTATTGATAATTAATTTCTTTGGTTTAATAGTGTTACTAACGACTTAAAAAGTTGAATATAGCTGTGAAGTATGGCTAAAGACTTTTATAGCACAGTCAGTAAGACTCAGTTTAATCTTATTTAATTTTATTCAAACTAATTCTGATTCAGGTTAAAGTGGTAACATTACCCTTTATTCATGGCCTTGGAGCATTGCTGAAAGTTTAATGCATTTAGTAGGACTCGATTTAACCCTATTTAGTTTCATCGGTACTAATATAGTTCGGATTTGAGTTTGATTTTATTTAGTGTAAGTCGAGTTCGACCTCGTGTTGGACCTCTATCAAGTTCGGATTTACATCTTAATGGATTTTGCTTTAAGTTTAAATCAATTTAATTCAACTTGGTTTTAGTTTAGCCTAATTTGATTCCAGTTTAACTTGGAGTTTAGTTCAATCTTGACTTAACTTGATTTTGAATTGACCCAACTCGAACCTGATTAGGGTTAGGTTTGTATTAATTTAATTTGGATTAACTCAACCTAGACTTTAAGTCCAACTTAATTGGATTTAGTCTATTTATTTGACCAATTTAGGTCCATTTGAGTCAACTTAGCCTTTGTCTATTTGTTGTGATTGAGTTACTTCATATTAATCAATTTGATTTGAGAGTACTTAACTATTTATGATGATTTTAGGTGGACTCGTAGTCTGACTTTAAATATGTGAATATGAGAGTTGGCTTAGTGTATGAGCTCGAATGCTAGTTTAGTGCAAGCCTGAGAGCTAATTGGGTGCGAGTTTGAAGACTATCTTAGATTAGAACCAAAAAGCTAGCTGAGTGCAAATTCGTAAACTAGCTTGGATGTAAGCCCGAAGGTTGTGTAAGGTGTGAGTCCAAAGGCTGACTAAGGTGCGACTCTAAGGCTAGGTAAGTGCGAGCATGAATACTAGCTAAATATGAGTTCGAGGGCTAGCTGAGTGTGAGCTCGAAGGATGGTTGCATATAAGCTTAAAGGCTGGCTGAGTGCGAACCTAAAGACTAGTTGAGTGCTAGTCCGAAGGCTAAGTAGGTGCGAGCCCGAATGCTAGGTTGAATGCGAGTTCGAAGGCTAGTTGAGTGTAAGTCCGAAGGCTAGCTCAATGCGAGCCCAAAAGGTAGCTAAGTGCGAGTTTGAAGATTGGCTAAAGTGTGAGTTTGAAGGTTGACTGGATGTGAGGCTGAAGGCTGACTAAGTGCAAACTTGAAAGTTGGCTAAGTGCGAGTCTGAAGACTAATTTGGATGCGAGTTCGAAGGCTGGCTGAGGTGCGAGCCCGAAGGTTGACTTGGATATGAGCTTAAAGGCTAGCTTGAGATATGACCTCGAAGGCTAGTTGAGTGTGAGCTCGAATGCTAGCTTGGATGTGAGTCCTAAGGTTGGCTTAGATGTGAACACGAACACTGACTAAGTGTGAATCCGAAAATTGGCTAAGGTACTAGCTCGAAAGCTATCTTAGATGTGAGTTCGAAGGCTGGATAGGATGCAAGCCCAAAGGCAGGTTGGGATGTAAGTCCGAAGGTTGGCTGGGATGTAAGTCCGAAAGCTGGCTGAGTATGAGTCTGAAGACTGGCTGAATAGAAGCCTGAAGGCTAACTTGGATGCGTGTCCGAAGGTTGATTAGGATGCGAGTTCGAAGGCTGACTGAGTATGAGTCCAAAGGTTGGATTGGATGCTAGCCCAAAGGCTGGTAGAGTGCGAGCTCGAATGTTAGCTAAGTGCAAGCCCGAATACTAGTTTGGACTTGAGCCCAAAGGCTGGATTGGATGTGAGTTTGAAGACTAAGTGCGAATTCGAAGGTTAGTTTGGATGCGAGTCCAAAGGCTAGTTTGAATATGAGCTCGAAAGTTGACTTAGTGCGAGTCCGAATGCTAGTTGAAATGTAAACCCAAAGGCTAAATTGGATGCGAGCCACAAGTGGCCATAGTGATGTCAAGAGTCTGTTGTCTTCGATGGACCGCGCGTGACTGTGGTGTTAGTAGAGTTCTGTCATTGTGTCAAAATCGTGGATGACCATAATATTAATGTAGTCCGCCGATATGCAAGAGAACTGTAGGTGGTCATGAGCATGGAGGCAAACCAGTTTTTACTCTTTTTAAATTTTCTCTTTGGATTTACATCTAATGTCTCCATTCTATACTTCTTGAATTTTTTTATTTTACTTACTCAACTTTTCAATCTCTTCTTTTTTTTCTTTGCAGCAACTCTTTTTTTTTTACTTCTCTTTTTTTTTTCTTTTGATTCTTTCTACGGCTGGCATCAAGTTACTCCCTTTTCTTTTAAGGTTGGCTCCCAACAGAATTTTTAATTTTTTTTTCTTTTTGCTTTTCTTCCATAACTCCTTTCTTCTTCTTCTTTCACCTACTTCTCCCTTTCCTAGGCCACTCCAAGCTCAATCCCCTCACCTTAGGGCTATTTTCTTCGTTTCTAGGTTGGATCTAGTCGATTGTGGTCAGATCTAGCTGCTTTTTTAGTGATGGTAGTCTCAGTGGAGGGAGCCACAGCTGCACGGCTGCTTGACAACAAGGAATAATCAGCATGCGAGGGCTCCAGGCCACTTCTCAACATCGGAGAGGGCTACTTCTCAACGCCGGTAACATTCGTGAGGTGAGTGAAGCATAGGACATGGAAGTCAACAAGTGAGGGAGGCCAAATCAGGACCAAATTGATAGCGGGTTGCGAGGTGGTGGCGGCGGACGGAGGAGCGGATGAAGTTGGCAGTTTGCTGGTAGCTCGGGTGGGGCGAGTTGGAGCTAGTGGCAGGTGGCTCTGGCAGTGCCAAGCACGGTGGCGGTTGCATGAGTCACTTGAGGCAGTAGCTCATCGACGGAGGAGTGCAAGATGGAGGCGTGAGTGGGTGGAGCATAGCCATCAGAGAAGATGACTGGGTCTAGTCAGCTTGGTGGCGGCGGACGGCCAGAGGAGAAGCCGAAGGGGGGCTGGTCACAGGTGACCACGTGATGTAGATGGCAAGTGGGCAGCACAGTGGTTGTGGAGGCACAAGGCCAAAGGCACGAGGGAAGTACAATGGGACAGAAGACGATCTCGCATATATGGAGAGCAATGGGAGGGGTGAAGGACAAAGAGATGCTGTGAGCCAAAGAGAGGAAAGCATCACATTCAGGAAGGAAATGAACAAGGTAAAGAAACCTTACTTTGTTCCTTTCACTGATCTTCGTCTTTGTGAACTTTCTTCCTTCCATTGCTTCTTGGTTGCCATCCTTGTTCACTATGTTTGTTTCTAATTCCGTCAGCACTTTTTATAGGTGCTTGCCGGATGAGATTCATTTGGAGTTCAAATTGATGAAGATAAACTTATCTATTTTTTGAATGTGGTTATTTGAATATGATATTGTTTTGATATATGTTTGGACTCTGGATTTGTATATAAGTGGATAGATGGGATATCATGGAAATCGAAGAAGATTATATCCACAAGATTTTTTTTGTTTGAATCATATTCTTGTCTATTCTTTAAGAACGAATGGATGTGGATGATAGTTTTTTTTCCCTTTTAGAAATTTGAATATTTGTATGTGGATGAATGCAATTCAATTTGTTTTGGATACGGATGAAGTTATAATAATCTTGAAATTATAGCTGTTTGCATAGCTACAAAATATAAGGGGTATTTGTAATTTTTCTTAAAATTAGATCAAATTATAATTTTATAAATTTTAAAATTTTTTATAAAAAAATTTGTTTAAAAAATTTGAAATTTTCAAAGTTTTTTTGGATGAAATTTGGATTTATTCATAAATAAAAATTTTTGAGCAACTTATTTATGAAAAATTAAGATATTAGGGATCTATTTGCAAATACCAAATTTTGAAGGGGTTCATTCACAAACTTTGTACTTCATGAGCATCGAGTTATAATTATTAATCTTTTGAAGGGTTTTGTAAATCCTAAATTTTACGGGATTGATTTGTAATTTTAAGATTTTATTATATTTTTTCGTAAAATTTTTATTTTAGAATCCTATTTATAAGAAATATCTAGTCAAGAACTTATTTATGAAGATTTATTCAGTGTAGGAGTTTATTTGTAAAATTTTATATTTTGTTATTTTGGTTCAAAATTTAGGTGAATTTTGGATCTAATTTTGGTCTAAGTATTCATCTCACTAAATCCATTTGGATTAACCCTAATTTGAGCCCAAATTTTTTAATGATTTAGGTCTAAATTGAATTTAATTTTTAGTCAAATTTAGACTTGGTTTAAGTTTGACTGAGGACCATATTTGAATCATAATTTAGTGTATACATGTCCCAATTTTAATCAAATTTTAATCAAATTTGATTATGACAAAAATTACCTCAAACAATCTTGGTCTGAGTCCTTGACAGAGGATATAAAAGACTTTGGAGTCCGTAAAGGCACTCCATTCTAACGCCCGTGTGATAAACATGTGGCTAATCCCTTTGTCCATGACAAAAGGGCTTCGAAACATGGAACTTTTGTTCAAAATGAATTTCAGAAAATTTTAATTACAATAATGAACAACGTCACTAGTGCACTGAAAAAGAGCAAACCTCCTAGGATTGGAGGGATGGGTTGTACTCCATGATCATGATTTTTCAGGGAGAAGAGTTTGCCATTTCACTCCTCGAGGGTGCATACAAGCACTTATATGAGGGAGAACCTGATGGTAGATCATTCGTCAAGAGGATGGATCAAGATCTTAGAGTAGACTACCTTCATAGGTTCTCTGCTGGCTATTTGGACTAATTTACTCTACTATCATTAGACTGTTTTGTTGGCTTCAATTTGATACTTGATTGTGTTTTGATGGGTGGTCATTTGTGCATTTTATATACTTTGATGTTCGCATCCATAGCTTCTACGATTACCTGTAAATGTCCACCTTAACATACATTACTTATATCTATTTATGTACTATGACTCATGTTTATGGGAGATGTTTATGGTTTTAATGACATTTATGTTTGTAAGGCCTGTAACAGATGTTGTAATGACATTTATAGTTTTAAAGACTACTGAATTTTAGGATATTTATATTTATTTGGCCAAATGGGTGTCTTGTGATTGTTGTATATGTATCATATAGGACATTTGTATTTATAACATTGAATATGTGCTTTGCATTCGTACTTTTATGGCTGAATATGTGTCTTTTAATTTATATATTTTAGTTATAATATTATCCCAGAAAATGTTCAATGTTTTATGTCATTTTTCATACAAATTCATGTTAAAACTTCATGAGATTATTACAATAATATTGCTTTACTTCATTACTTATTTAATACATAACAATATATTACATAAATAATTTTATCATTGACAATACTAGGCATGACATAATCATCAGTCTTATTTGAAATAATACTTTGCTTTGTTTCATTAAAATGTCTTATATTTCATCCTTAAAAGATTTCATTTGGTATTTCAGATCGACGATCAAGTAATAATAGTCATCCATCCATTGAAAAATAACAACAATGACGGCAACCGTTAGACTAAGAAATCCATGAAGTAGTGAATATAAATAAGTAAATTTCGTATAAAAAATAATTTAATTAGTGAATGAATTACATACCTTCCACAAAGAATATTGATAAAATCTCTCTTTTTTGCCAATGGGCTTATCTGAAATCCAAATTCTATAAGATTGGTTGTGCTTGTATCTCGGTGGATTGATTTCCATCAGAACAATTGAAAACTTAAATTGCACCATGACTCATTATTCTTTGATTTATTCTCTATCCCATATATTTTTTTTTATAGTGTTCAAAAATAAGATGATTGAGCTAGTGGGTTTTTCAAAAAATAATCGCTAGAGACTTTAAAAGTAGCCATTAGAAGTATTCAAAAAAATAACCATTAGAGGTTTTATAAATAACTATTGTATTCTTGAATTTTGTAGTGGTATATTTACAAAAACTCTCAAATTATTATTATCAAATAATATTATAATAGTATTAATATTTAAAATTTAAATTTTATTGATCACATATTATATTGACTTAATACATAAATCTATTACTTTTTATTACCCTAATTATTCTATATCTTAGGTATAATTAATTTGTTATTTGTTACTTTCATTATCCTAATTATGTTAATACTTTTTATTATCCTAATTATCTTAATTTCATTTATTTAGTAAATATTTCTTCAAAATATTCTAATTATTAAAATATTATAATTGAATATCACCATATGTATAATTAATTTTAAAAATTATAATTATTTTTTCAAGTTATAATTAATTCTTGAAATTATAATTAACTTTTTAAAATTATAATTATTTTTTGAAATTTTATTTATTCATTAGTAAAAATTATATTTCTAACTAACATTACACTTCTTTACTTTCACATATCATATTATCCAAATAACCAAAATCACACTTTTCACTTTCAAATAACCATAATCACGAAACTCACGAAACTACTACTCTTTCTCTTCCACATCAAAACTTTTTCCATCAAAGTCATATTTCCATTACTTCTATCACTTCTCACTTTCATATGACTTCCCAAAATCCAACTCAATCCAAATGCACCCTGAATGTAAAACACAAAAAAATATTTATAACAACCAATTGCATTAATATCATGACTCCTAGAAGTCAATTTTATTAGGGTGATTTAGATATGCCTCCTTATAACTTACAAAATTACATATAATTATGTTAAAATTTAAAAAATAAATATAAATATTTTTTGTTTTTTATTTTCATTGTAAATAAGTACTATTCATCCATGTTATTATTAAATCGTGATTAATTTTTAACTAATTAAGTTTAGATGATCGAACTCTTAATTTAGACAGTCGAATCCTTTATTATTATTCTTCTTCTCTACTATCTGTTGATCATCTATTTTTTCTCGACTCTCCATTTTCTTTTTCGTCCACTCCTTTCTTATTTATTATACGTGTTCTATCGAATACTAGCTATGCATACTTTGTCAATCCTTCATATGCATAGACATGTAATAATAAAGTGATAGAAGTAGATATTTTTCGAGATCATCTCGAACCACAAGGTCATGAATGATAGAGACAGTGTCGAAAAAGAAAGAAATAGGATAAGAGGCAACACAAAAGAGGGAGAAGGGAAGCAATAATCCGACATTAATTCCATATGAAGCTTGGGCTTTCACCTTGATCACATAAGTCTCGCTCTAATAACTCCTTCACCTCTGGAAAATGCCATGGACTATCCTTCAAAGAATGAAAATGGATTTTTTTTAATTGCCTAAATAGTACTAAGTGAACCGTAACTACTAATTCTATTGTCGGATTCACTTTATGGGGTTCCACTTGAAGGATAAGAAACTGGCTAAAACGAGTGTGATGATCAATCGAGTTACCCTTGTGGTCCTTTTTATTGGTTCATAAAAACATTTCATTCACATTTTCAACACTAATCCATCCATGGGTTTGGTGAAGTGCTTGGAAAAGAGACCGGACTAGAGCATACAATGGAAAAGGAGGAGGGAAAGAATGAAATTGCGAGCAAGGAATTGGACACAATCATGATAGCGAAGACGAAAATAGTGGGACAGAGCCATGAAGAGGTTGGTGAGGGTGAGGTTGGAGGTGGAATTGGAGGCAACCAAACGGGCAGTAATGAACGAGTCGTGTCAAAGACTTGAGATGATGGTACCGACGAGAATTCCTCAAATGTGGTGATTGCTGATGAATGATGCGAAGGATTTCGACATTGTCGTTATCAGAAAAATAGTTGGGGGATGAGCATGACAAAGTTGTAACAAAAATCAAATCAACATAATTTCTATTCTCTTCAAAATTGGCACGATCGAATTTTCCTATTCAAACAATCAAACTTAAGATAAATTTTTCAGTGTTATCAAACACTATTAAAAAAATATTTGTGAAATATTTTTAATAGAAAATTTAAACTAAAAGAGTTATATACAATGTAATTGACAACATGAGAAGTTATATATAATTTTTAAATTTCAAAAACATGTATGTAATTTCGTAAGTTGGAGTTATATACAAATTACCTATTTTATTAACAAATAACTCTTATTAAAAACGAAAAAAGATACAGTATTTAATACGTGGAGGAAAGCAATCCATCACCGGTCTGGTGCAAATCCAAAAAAATCACCGGGCACCCCTCCCGGTCAACCAAATCAGCCGAGTATAAACGGATTTTTCTTAAATAACAACTATATTATTAAAATTAAAAACATTTATGGTCTCCAATATTTGCCATGTGTTCAAATCTTATTCATCTTTTTATTCTCAAAAAATAAGAATAATTGCTCTATATTCTGTTTGTTGGCCGAAAGTAAGTTTAGATGATTAAAAGCAAAAGTACTTTCATCTTTTTTAAAAAAAATTAGACTGAGATAATCTTTTAAAAGTTATTCTATTTTTAGCCACTATCGAATTACAAATAAAAAAAATTTAATTTCGGCTCCAAATCTTTGATTTTAAGTAATTTCTAAAAATAGAATTAATGATTTGTATTTTTTATTTTGAATTATAATTATACTTATAATCTCCGGTAAAATAATAAATTTATTTTCTGTTTATAAAAAACATTTAAATTAATAATATTGTATTTATTAATAATTATATTTTTTTAAATGTTTACTTTTTTTCAATCAAAGTATTATAAATTGACACTTTTCCAACCCTTTCTAAAAGTAAAGTTAGGAAGGGAAGAAAATAATTCCTTCATATTTATATCCACTCCCAAATAACCAAACAATCTTTTTTGAAAAAATTTTTTTTTAGCAAATAATCACCTAGCTTATTGAAAATTTACGAAAAATTACTAATCTTATTACTATTTGTAAAAAAAATCACTTGCCTTATATTATAAATCTACAAAAATTATCTATATTAAAATATTTTAAAAATATTTTAAATTAATTTAATTTTATTAATTAAATTAATATAAAAGGTCAAATTGTTTTCATTCGATTCTATTTCAAACAACTAGTTCATAGTTATTGGACAACTGGTGTAAAAAATTAAATTTTAAAATTTTTGTTTCATAAAATTGAACAATAGATCTCTAATAAAAACTAAATTAAGATAAATTATTTTTAAATCAATTTAATTTTTATTTAAATTAAAATCAAAAAATAATTTAGACTTTTATATTAATTTTAATTTAGAAAATCAAATTAAAATAGAATATTTTTTAATATTTTAATCGAGATGATTTTTGTAAATAATATAAGATGAGTAGTTTTTTACTAATTATAATTAAATAAGTAAATTTTTGTAAATTCGCAATAAGGAAGATTGTTACTTATAAAGAATTCTAAAAATTAAGTTAACATCTCAAGGGTTAATTTAATAATTAAACTCATCATTTTTTTTACCTGATCATTTGTTCAAATTTTATGTCTGATTAATTTCAAAAAAATTATCATTTTTCTATGCTTTTTTTGATAAAACACCTTAAGATGTTTAATATGTTAAATTAACCCCAACGAATTTATTTAATAATGTGAGATTGTGATTGTGCTCATATTTAAAAATAAGAAATAATTTTCTATATACTCATATAAAGTCATAATATTTTTTATATGTCTATCAAATTTATAATTTCATATAATCTCCGAAAAGTGATGTTTTTCAATCAAATGTCCTTCAGATGAGGGAATAAAACCTAAGAGAAAGGATGAAAGACTCGGGAGGAAGGACGTGAACGCAGCAGCCAAGAGGAAATGGTTGAAGTCAGATCGGAATTCCACCATTTCGTGCATGTGAACTGGGTATTTGGCAAATTTTTGGAAACCTCCGATTCCATGAATTCCGCATACCAAACGACTGGAAATTGGCGGAATTAAGCTCTCAATTCTGCCAATTCAGGCATTTTCCGAATTAGCCTAATGAGACCTACAGGAAAATTTATTTTTTCCAAGATGTTTGTTACATCACTTCTATCACCTTTCTTCAACTTCTCAAATTTTATCTGATAAAACCTCTGCAATCAAGTGAAATACAGTAGATTCATGGCTAAGCGTAGTAGAGAGTGCTTGTGATCTAAGAGGAGGGACCAAGTGTTATAATGTCAGGTGTGATGAATTAGTCCCACATCAGATATTGGATAGATAGGGTCTAATATATATATAGTGAAAAAAGCTCGTATCTCAAAAATATATTAAATTTATAATCATTAAAAAATTTAAATGTCGAAATATTTTCAATTTCCATTCAAAACCTTCGACGAGGTTGCAAAAACTCAAAGAACCTTTATCTGTTAGTGATATGGTTCTCCTTCCTTGAGGAATTGATTGATAAACAAGAAGTATGAAAATTCCAATCACTGGAATTTGTCAATTACGTAAGCTAAACCACCATATTCTCTTGTTTTCTCTTTCAAAGTATCTAAACGGAGGGAACATATCCAAATCCCTGTCCTAACTTGGTATTGTTCACATCCAATTATAATACAAAAGCTCAATATTGTCATAAGATAATTGTGAAGACATAGAACATGTTCAGATGAAAAGTCAGAGTATGTTTTTGATAAAATTAAATGCGAAAATGAGCCTCTAATCTTACCTCTGTAGTAGGATTCAGATTCCGAATGGAGATGTGCCTAGCTGACAGTGCAACCTTACCAGCCGATCTAACAAACATTAATGGTTGATTAAGACTTCTTTTTCAACCTGCACTAATTTTTATAGAAACAAGATGCCAAAAACTCAACCAGCATCAGCCTCATCCCTTTAGCTGTCTTCATCACAGGGGCAGTGCTGTGACCTTCATGGCTAAACAACTTCTGGATATTACTTGTAGTGCCGACAGTTTGTCGTGTAAAATATTCATCACAGGAGAAAAAGAAAAAAACAACATGGCTGCATCACCTCGACGTCATATAAACAGTCAGCATGAAACTCATGTATATCAATGAATTAACTATAGCTTCCATTAGATATCATAGACCCAAGTTACAAACCATGCCATGCATGCAAAATCTCATTGTAGCAGTGTTATATAGATAATAGAGAACCTTAGGTTCATTACTTCATGTAGCTCTGAAGGTAGTGCAAATCTTTGCCAGATGTGTTAGTAAGACTTCTGCAAATTACTAAACTCACAGCTATGAAAATATCCGAAAACATTGACAAAGACAAATGAACATAGTATCTGTCAATGCATACACTACAAAGAAAATAAAAGTTCAATGCAATTCATGGAACTTCACATAGATTAGACAACCAAATAAATAATCAGAATTCATGTTTTATTTAGTAAACACAATGTACAAACTTTACACTCCAAAAGAATATAGCAGATACGAGGAATAAATCAGCTTATCACTCCTGTGGCAAATTGTAACATATTTGTGGAGCCTTCCCTTCTTGTTTGACAAAATTTGCTCCTGATAACCTCAAGAGTATACCCTTGCTCCATGGTTATTTCAATATGATAAATAATATACAAAAAGCTGTCATTGTAACTGTTTATGTTTGCATTGTCTAATCAGTGCTGCTGCTGATATTGTTTGATCAATAGCTGTGCATAGAGTATTTCATTCCATGAGTCGGGTACCCCGGGCAAGCACCAATGACTACAGTCTTGGTACCTCTCCGGTGCTCTCCTCTCCTCTTCAGTGAGATTTGGTTTCCGGTAAATGGACGGATGTGCATCTTTCCTATAATCAGTCATTCTTGTAATATTGAGGTAAGAAACTGGGATTTTCATACCCTCGAGCACCGTTTCTAGAACACTCATTTTCGGGGGATAAGGTGACAGATATGTCTCATTCTTGATAGGCTCCATCTCCCTGTCACATGCACCGCCTGAATTCCATTGTCCACCACTGAAAAGGGGGAAACAAACTCTCATCAAATATGCCAAATTTCAACCAAAACCAATTGTACAAGGAAATAGAGAACTTATAAATTTAATATCCAAAAAAGGGGAATAAGAAAACAAGTGCTGTCTACCTGAAGTGAGAGGCTGAATATCCCCTGAAGAAAACAAGAGTTTTCTTCGGGTTAACATTAGCATCCACCCATCTAGCCCATGTATTAAGAGCTTTATGAAAAGCATCGACAACATTTAGCTCACCATACACATGGCTACCTTCTTGGTAATAATCTTTTCTGCATTCAAAGGTCTAACTTCAGAACAATTATAACATGCTACAATGAAGCTTTATGAAAACCTAATGGACATAATTCTACTTTACCCTTTGGAAGTCTTCTCATGAGTCCACCAGTGACCAGTATTGAAGATAATGACATGAGCATCCTTATACCTAGAGGAAGATCTCTCGATTATATCTAGCCTAAGGGTTTCCTTCTTGTGCCCACTATTGTCTGGCATCTCCCACTCCTGAACTAGAAATGGTGAGCGAAAGAACTCGATCGTGCATCCATAATCCTACTCACCCAAAATGAAACACATACCACCCGCATCATAAGCAACAAAATTATGAAAGGAAAATGATAAGGGTGAAACACAAATGCACTGACAGAAGTATACCCTACCTTAAACAAGAAGGAATAGGAACCTTCTGTCCGAAATTCCCGCTTACCCGACATCTCAAAAACCTTCTTTTTATCCTTTACAGAGTTCCTCAACACACAAACAAGTGACTCCCACATGTTTCTGTTGAGCGAATCACCAACAAAAACAAGGCGCTTCCCCCTCAATCTTTCCAACATATCGGTTGCATTCAATCTAAAACAGAATAGAAGCAACTGGATCATGAGTCGAAGCATATAACGGAACCTTGAAAGCAAATTGTTCACCATAATAGGATAAAGTTCTCACCTCGGGATGTTGCAACCACTGGGCTGCCATCGAAGTTTCTGGTAAGCTCGGTCTGCCCTGCCATTGAGGTAACAATTGAAGGGCTCATCGATGTGAGGACAGGATCCCTCAGCGTAGAGAGGATAGGACTCATCCTTCACCCACCCCCCATGGAATATATCACATCTAATCATGCTTTTGATCCAATCATCCTCCTTTCTCTCAGCATTGCCATTAGAACTCGATCCCGACGAACTATTTCTCTTCTTCAGCGAGGCAGTGAGGTTCATAGCCGGTGCTGCGCCTGAATTCGCCTTTTTCTCACTAATCACAGGAGCTTTGCTCTTCTTTGGAGCTGTCTCACTCTTAAACAAAGCTACATTTGCCTGAGATCCAACTTTTGTTTCTTCCTTGGCATTTGTCGATGACCCGGTCTGCTTCAGCGCCGGAACTCTGCTTCCGGTTCCATTTTTAGCTGAAACTCCACTTCCACTCTGGGCCTTCATCGTCAAGGTGCCATTTTTCTTGGACCCAGAATCTTCTATTCTCCCATTGTTTCCTGGAACTCCACTGCCACTCCCAACTTTCGCTAGAACTACACTTCCAATTTGGCTCTTCCCTTCCAAGACATCACCTTTATCAGAACCAGAACCATTTGTGATATGATTCTTCTGCGGAACTCCATTGTTTGTCTGATTAACTGCCGGTGCTCCACTGCCAGTCTGGTTTTTCCCCTGCAAGACCCCACCTTTCTTATTCCCAGCACCCTCCTTTCCCCAATCCTTCGCCGGAACTCTAATTCCCCCAGAATTCTCTTCCTTTTCTGTCTGATTCATCCCTAACACTCCACTCCCCTGCTTACTCTGCCGCAAGACTCCACCTTTCGCAGATCTGCCACTCTCATTCCCAGAACCCGTCCGATTTCCTACCAAGTTCGCTTCTTTCATCCCATCATTCACCGGGACACCGCCCCCAACGGTGGAGGCCAGGGACGAGTTGGGGAAAATATAGGAAAACAACGAGGAGGAAGACGAGGAGGAGAAGGTGAAGAGGTTGTTGAACCAAGGGGAGGAGTTGGCGGAGGGGTTGAAGGCGAGGAAGGCGGTGCAGGCTATAAAGGCGAACATGAAACCATAGACGAAGATCTTGGTCTTCCTGGTGTTGACGACGGACGACAGAGCCTTGAGGTCGGAGACGATGGTGGTCTCGCCTTTGAGCTGCTTCGGGAGGTCGCCCATGGCGGAGAAGAAGAGTGAAATGGGGGAAAGGTGGGATATTTCTGGGGTTCGGGGTTGAGGAAATGGAAATGGAGAAGCAGAAGCAGGGGAGATGCAGAGAGAGAGAGAGAGAGAGAGAGAGAGAGAGAGAGAGGAGGCGGAAGAGAGAGTGGAGTGGGTGAAGAAGATGGTGAGCGTCACCACTTAGCGGATCCGGGTTTGCAGGAAGCAACCAGAAGTTGTATTTTACTGTTTTTATCCAAGTTTGTTATATCGGTATCGGTATCGGTTTCGGTTTCGGGATCTAGCGAAACCGATACGTTTCGGCCGTTTCGATTTTAGTTTCAATCGTTTCGGTTTCGGTTGAAAGATTTTTTTTAAATTATTAATTGAGTGTTGACCAGAGTTTGACTATACTTTGACTGTACTTTGACTTCAAATTAAAAATACGATAAAATATTGAAAAAAATTTGAAAAAATTTTAAAAATTAGGAATGAATTTATACTTAATTTTACCATAATATTAAATATTATTTTAGTTAATTAATATTAATTTGGATAGTTAATAACTGATACAGTCTATTTTTAATATATATTAGTGTATTAAAAAAATATACAAGAAATAATATGAATATGATTAAAAGTTAAAAATTAACATAAGCACATTTAACTTTTCATTAAAATGTACTTCACATATACATAATTTATAAATTCTAAAATAATACAACTAATCATCATAATCATCATCAGTTGAGTTTGGAATATCTGGGTGTGAAATTACAAATTCAGTACCTAGATGATTCGGACGAGCATTTGTGGGCATATGAATTAGAACAATTAGCTCTGCGCGATCTCATGGCAGCGGTTCTGAAGTATAACCATATATCGAAGGTCCAAAAGGAAAATTATATTTTGACTAAAATTTAACTTTATTTTAATTATTTTTTAACTTCAAATTAAAAAATTAAAATATATTTAAAATTTTTTAAAAATAATGAATAATTACGTGAATAATATTATGTATGTAACAGTATCCGACAGAAACCGATAAGGACGTCGAAATCAAATTGGTGATAACACTGGCCCCAGTGTAAGGCCAGCCTCATCTTGCGGGAGTACGGGTCAGGTCAGTGAGGGCACGAGATAGATGAGAGAGCGGTGGTAGACTAGCGAGTGCACAGAGTCGCTCGGACATGAAGCCGACGTGAGATCCTCCCCACACCCCAAGACACGCACCTACCCCCCCAATACACACACCAACCCGCGTGAGCTCGGCGAGTTCCCGCCCGCCCGAGCTCGGCAAGCTCCCGCCTGCCCGCCCGCCGCCCGCGCTCGAGCTCGGCGAGCTCCCGCCCGCCCGCGCTCGAGCTCGGCGAGCTCCCGCCCGCCCGCGCTCGAGCTCGGGAGCTCCCCCCAGCGCGCGCGAGCCCGGCAAGCTCCTGCCTGCGCGCACGAGCCCGGCAAGCTCCTGCCCGCGCGCGCGAGCTCGGCGAGCTCACGCCCCCGCGCGCGAGCTTGGCGAGCTCCCGCCCGCCCGCTCTCGAGCCCGGCGAGCTTCCGCCCGCCTGCGTGCGATCTCGGCGAGCTCCCGCCCCCGCGTGCGATCCCGGCGAGCTCCCACCCCGGCGTGCGATCTCAGCGAGCTCCCGCCCGCCCGCGCGCGAGCTCGGCGAGCTCTCGCCCGCGCGCTCGAGCCCGGCGAGCTCCCGCTCTCGCGCGCTCCCACCTGCGTTCGTTGGTGATGAACAGTAATGAATAGTAAACCCTAACCGATCCGAAACCTGCGGTTTCGGCCGAAACTGTAAATCTTGGTTTTTATAGTATTTTGTTTAATTCAAGCAGGACAAAAGAAATAGACAAAATTACATGAGATTTCTTTTCGATATTTACTCACAATTCCTCATATTTATTTTATTTATTAAAAATCTTTGAAACTTTTAATAATTATCTGTACCTTTTTTTATAAAATTTATTACTTATAATTTTTTGATTATTATTTAATTAAATATTTTTCAAAAAATTCACTTTGATCCTTCATAACTTTACAACTAAACCTCTACAAAATTTAATTTCTCATCCTCCACCCTCTCCCAAATATTTATAAATAAATCCTTTGAATATTTTTATTTATAAGAAAATCCAAATGTTAATATTTCTCAAATAAAAATTTATAAAAAGGACATTAAATATTTTAAATATTTTACAAATAAACCTTAAATAAGAAATTAAATTATAAATTTAATATTTGTATATTTATAAATAAGCCTCTTCAATATTTTTATTTATAAATAAGTCCAAATATTAATATTTTTCAAATAAGAAATTATAAAAAGGACCTGAAATATTTTAAATATTTTACAAATAAATCCTATATAAGAAATTAAATTATAAATTTAATATTTCTCTATTTATAAATAAGCCCCTTGAATATTTTTATTTATAAATAAGTTCAAATTTTTTTAGTTTTTAAATAAAATTTTACTAAAAAGAGTCAAAGGTATTAAACTTAAAATTTAAAATATCAGTTTAATAGGGTGACTTAAAAAGAGACCCCTCAATATGTTTATTTATAAATAAGTCCAAATTTTATCTTTTTTTATTCAAATTTCACAATAATGAAGTTTTTAAAAAATAAAATTATAAATTATAAATTTAATATTTGTACATTTACAAATAGACCAATTGAATAATTTATTTATAAATAAGTCCAAAATTTTATCATTTTCAAAACAAAATTTTACAAAAAAGACGTTGAAGGTTTTAAAACTTAAAATTTTAAATTACAAATTTAATATTTGTACATTTACAAATAGACCCTTAAATATTTTATTTATAAATAAGTCCCAAAAATTGTAAATCATTTTCAAAACAAAATTTTACAAAAAGACGTTGAAGATTTTTAAACTTAAAACTTAAAATTACAAGTTTTAAATATTTATACATTTACAAAGAAAACCCCTTGAATATTTTTATTTATAAATAAATCTAAATTTTATTACTTTAAAATAAAAAATTATAAAATGATATTGAAGATTTTAAAACTAAAAATTTAAATTACAAGCTTAATATTTGTACATTTATAAATAGACCCCTTGAATATTTTTATTAATAAAAAAGTCCAAACTTTATCATTTTTAAAATAACATTTTATCAAAAAGATATTGAAGGTTTTAAAATTTAGAATTTTAAATTATAATTTTAATATTTATACATTTACAAATAGATCCCTTGAATATTTTTATTTATAAATAAGTCCAAAGTTTATCATTCCGAAAATAAAATTTTATAAAAAAGATATTGATAGTTTTAAAACTTAGAATTTCAAATTAGAAGTTTAATATTTGTATATTTATAAATAGACCCCTTGAATATTTTTATTTATAAATAAGTCCAAATTTATTATTTTTTAAAACACATGAAGGTTTTAAAATACCCTAATTTTAGATTACAAGGTTTAATTTATAATTTAATTTCTTATATAGGGTTTATTTCTAAATATTTAAAATATTTAAGGTCCTTTTTATAAATTTTTATTTGAAATATATTAACATTTGGACTTTTTTATAAATAAAAATATTCAAAGAGTTTATTTGTAAATATTTAGGAGAAAGAGTGGAGGGTGAGAAGTTAAATTTTTTAAGGATTTGGTTGTAAAATTACGAAGGGTAAAAATAAGTTTTTTTATTAAATAACAATTAGGGGATTGTAGGTCATAAATTTCAGAAGGAGGGAGGTATTGGTAATTGGGAAGTTTTTAATAAATAAAATAAATATTAGGGATTGTAGGTAAATACCCTTTTTTTTATTTATACTTGATCATATTGTCACTTTTGGAAAATAATTTTACCTAAATGTAACATATTGCCATTTTTGGAAAATAATTTTACTTAAATGTAACAAGAAAAATTAAAAAATAATATTTTGTGCTCGTTGGTCACTTATAATTTAGTCATAGACGATTTCCACCAAATTCTAAAAAAAAATTATACTATAGCATGTTTAGATTTATTTATTATATAATGTTGAATTAATATTAGATATTTATTTTTCTTCGTAATTATAATCATTATTTTAATTAATTGTTGGGATTTACAGCGGAAGGTTCAGGAATCACCTTATTCTCAAACAACACAAGAAACGAGAAATAATAGAAGATAAAAGAAAATTAAAAGATAAGGCAGCGAGAGATTCATTATTGAAAGAAAAATCTTTTACAAAAGTCTACAAGAAAGACTTCACTCTTTCTTACTTAACTAAACACTTTCATCAAATCTCGATAACGCCTCCACCTTTAAAGAGAATCTCCAAGAGAACACTATGAGGAACTACCACGAGAGACCACCGAGAAGCACTAGAAAGACCCACACACAAGGGCTGACACTCTCTCTCTTTCTCTTCTCTCTATTCTCTCTATTCTTCTCTCTATTCTCTCTATTCCTCTCTATCTATTTCTCTCTAGTTCAACCTCAATACTACACCACACTTAAGTCCTATGTATTATAGTATATTTATAGACCTTTATTGAGTCTAAGTTTTACTCTAATTACAACTCCTAATATTACAAATCAATCATAAATCTAAATCCAACTTTGGATTCCTACTTTAACTCGAACTCTAGTTCGAGTTCGAGACACCTAAGACTCAATAATCTCCACCTTAGCTTGAACTCGGGCGTGCCACCATCACGAATCTTCAGCTGTCATCTCTCATCCAACCCCTGCCCTTGGGCTACTATCTTATTCAGTTAATCGTAAGACGTAAGCTCGAGCCAATCTCGAATTCGCTCTTCATGTCTACAGTATTGTACTTTTGGAAACTTTTCGGATGACCTGTGTCTACTGTTGTAGTAAAAATAATTAGAGGAGAACATCTATCTTCCATCAAATTACTCCGAGTATCATGCTTCCTTTTCACTACTGTAGCCATCGGTAGGGCTGTGCATTCGGTTAAAACCGAATTGAACCAAACCAAGTAAACCGAACCAAAATTTTTGAATTTTCAAAATCCAAAACCGAACTGAACCGAACCGAACCGAAATAATATTTCGGTTCTGTTCGGTTTTAACTTATTTGTAAACCAAATTTTTTACATCAGTCTGGACCTAGTCATTTGCATAAAATAAAATAAAAAGTACAAGGTATTCAAAAATCAAAACTCAACAATCCAACTAGCAAGTCTAGCATCTACCAAGAATGACAAGAAACATACTTAGTCCAGTTGTAACCCAATAGATACTTAATCAGTTAATCCCACATGCCACAATGGCATTGTGCTACAATAGTAAGACACTTCAAGACTTCAAGTCTTCAATAGTTCAACACTTCAACTTCATACTTGCAAGAGCAGCAGGACAATGTATAGTAGCAGAAGCTGGCAAGCTGTAGAACACTTCAATAGTTCAACTTCATGCTTGTAGAGTTGTAGGACAATGTACTATAATATCATTCTAATGAATCTGATCAGTGATCACCATGTGGTGATTGAAATTTGAACACTTGCATCCATGAGGTTGAGAATAATCCCAATAGCACTCCTATTTGATATATACCAAAATCATAAGTCAGGTAGTCACCAGAAGGTTCACAACACCATTCACCATTCACCAAGGTCCAAAGAGATATGTTGGTTGCTGTAGTGCTATCAACAAATTAAAAGAAATATAAAAATATTAAAAAATTATTTTGAAAAATAGAATCATAGAGGACAGTCTTGAAGAACCCCATCTTCCAAGATAATTAATCAAATTAACAAAGTTACAAACAAAACTGAAAATATAAATGCAAAAGTGACCATTAATAATACATTATATTCCAAATCAACTTACAAGTCAAATAACTCAGCATCAGCAAGACAACAACTATGATTATGTGGTTCAGAATAAATATGATCAATTCAGTAATCGATTAGCCTTTGAACTTTGAAGGATTATATCAGGTCTATTAAGAAAAGCTTGAGGAATCTCCTGTAGTCCCGTGTACAGAATAGAAGTAACAAAACTCTAATATATATGCAAAATTGCATGAAAGATAAAAATTAGAAGCCAGAAGTTTCAAATAGTATAACATTACTAGGGTGAAGCCAAAGAAGGAGACAATGGTCCAATCAGTCACTTGCCCACATGCAAGCATAGCATATGGCAATGAGCCAATGATTCAATATCGTCATCGCCTCAAACACCAAAAAAGAAAAAAAAGGAACAAAAAGCTTATGAAAAATTCAGCAAAAGTCATTAAAAAAAACCACAAAACAATTCCAAGAGGGTCATATTTGCCTTTGATCCATTGTCAAAACCCAGCATCCCTCTCCCCATGCACGAATGGTAGGTAGTGGTTGCCTTCACAGGCTATCCAAACAACTGTGCCATTGCTACAAAGCGAAGAGGATGAAGCCAGAGAAGGGGACTATAGTCCAATCAGGAAGATTAACATGGAACACCTCAGCATCAAAATACCAAAGGAAAAAACAAAACAAAGCTTACAAAAAATAAAAAAATCTTAAATAAAAGCAAAAATTCAGGAGGCTCGGATTTGGCTTTGATGCATTATCAAAAATGAAGATGCCTCCCCTCAGGCATCAACCCGCTCCTACAAAATAATAGCTGATGGTTGTCTTCGCAGGCCATCCAAGCAGTCAAACCATTGCTACAGATAGAGCCATAGGCCCATAGAGGAAGGCGAAGCTAGAGAAGGGGACCAAGCACAGAACCAATACTATATTCTAAAATGAGTAAAATCCCACTATCTTAAATTCTCAGTACCCAATGCTTGCCATAATTCGCCATGAAGAAAACAAATAAAACTGAAGCAATCAAGTAAGTCAAAACAAGTATATAACCAATACCTGTTCTTGGATAGTTGGATACATATATGATACATCTAAATAGACTAAATTCACTTTTTCTGTTGGATCATACTGTTGGACTTAAAAAAAGATAGTAAAATATCATCACAGTAAAAGAAATTAAGAAAATGTTAGGTAACTGGGTAAGGACTGTAAGATCATAACTTCACATATGCACATGAATGATAATGAGCCACATTGAAAGACTATGAGCCTATGAAGATAGAAATCAAGTTAATATTTAGTAAAAAAGAGAGATAAGAATGAATATGTAAGAGATGACCATATAAAGTTAAAAACATGAAAAAAAATACATCAAAAATAAATAAGCATATTCAAACCTTAAATACTTTATAGAGTATCAAAATATCAAAAGATGACTTCTCAAAATTCAATGGTTGTGACATCCAATTTCATCATTATCAACTCTGAAATAAAAAAACCATTCAATGATTATTTGATCATAATAAAAAAAATATACAGTCTAATAATAAAAATATTAGTAATGCAAATCTTACCCTCTTGAATCTTTTCAAGTTCTTCCAAACTTTTCTCAACATTAATTTCTATTTTTAATTTTTGAATCCAATCTTGAGTGCAAAGGAGAGCTTGTACTAGTGTAGGAATCAAAGAGCTACGAAAATGATCAAGTATGGGCCCTCCTATGCTAAAAGCTAATTCAAAGGCCACTATAGAGATAGGTATAGCTAATATATCACAAGCCATATGTGATAAAATAGGAAATCTATAGCTATTCACTTTCTAGAAGCCCAAAATATCAAAGTTTGGCTTACTTTTTTTAAGATCCTCTGACAAATACTTGTCTAACTCAGATTTCATTTCATCACCCATGAAATTTTTTTTATGCTCATCAAATGGACTACTTAAGATGTACTTTCCTAATTACATTGGTATACTTGATCCTTCACCATCTTGCATCCCTCCTGGTTGTAATCGCATCATGTATTTTTTGAACAAATCATATACAACTTTATGCAATTTTCTCCTCATCATGACACCTCTTTCTCCTTCATACACTTTTTCAACTCCAAACTCAACATATTCTAACTTGTGTCTTGGATCAAAGATGACAGGAATAAAAAGAAGCATATTAATATTCTCTGTCTCACCCCAATACTTGTTATATTTATCTTTCATCATAACAACCATATCTTAAACTTTTGTATCACTATTGACTTTCCACATATTCAAAAGGAGGTTAACTTGACAAATTTATCAAAAAATAAATTACTTGTAACATACATAGAGTCAGAAACTCGAATAGTCAACTCATAGAAATGCTCTAAGAATGTAATAAGTCGCCTAACATTTTGTCAATCAAAAGATAGAGGAACTTCATCTTCATTATTAAATTCATTACAAAAATTGCTACTTCCTCTTCAAATTTTTCAAAAGCCCTCTCAAAAGTTTGAGCTGTTTCAAGCATCATATAGGTGGAATTCCACTTTGTGGATACATCCAAATAAAGACATTTTTTGCTTTCAATTTTTTCAATTTTCACACATTCTTTGAACTTTTGTCATCTTGCTGGAGAATATCACACATATTTAATTACAAATCTAACTCGAGCAATGGAATTTGTCATCTCTTTCAAACCATTTTTTACCACAAGATTAATGATATATGCTATACATCGCATACGAATATATTTTCCTTGTGCCAAACAAGTACCCCAATTCAAAAATTTTTTCTTCAAATAGGAAATAGCAGTATCATTTGAAGAAACATTATCAATTCCCTATTTAGACAGCCATTTTTCAATTGCTTTCCTATAACTTCACCCTTATGACTTGTAATTTTGCAAAAGTTCAAAAGTTTTTTCTTCAATTTCCAATCAATATCAATATAATATGCTATGATACACATATAGTTTATGTTTTGAATTGAAGTCCAAGTATCAGTGGTCAAACAAACTCTTTGTTTGGACTCTTTAAAATATTATTTCAACTTTACCTTTTCATCATGGTAGAGTTGATAATAATTTCTAGTCATAGTCCAACGTTAAGGCATTCAAAATCTAGGACAAGCTTGAGACATAAAGTATTGAAAACCTTCATATTGCACAAAACTAAAAGGTAGTTCATCTACAACAATCATGTATGCCAGTGCTTTTCTAATTTTTCTTGATTAAACTTCCAACTAGTTAGCACACACTCATTTTCTACTTCTTTTTCAATATGTTGCATAGCAAGTTGTGTTTGATGTGTATCAACATTATATGGATATTGTTTGCATTTGTTCATATGATGTCTAAGAGAAGAAGTACCATTTCTTTTTAAATCATAAAAGAATTCATTACCACAATAGTTGCATTTGGCTTTGGTCAACTTATCCAATTGTGTGAATTTTGTGTAATTCTCTCATACAATTGATCGTGTTGCCATTCTCTTTCTTGGCATTGGAGGCTTTGTACGTGTAGATGCATTCCCTCGTTTGAAACTTCCATAAGCGTAGAACTTTCTTGAGAATTTGAATTTGACATTGGACTTGGAATAACTAGATTTGTGTTCAAAAGCTTATGACTATTATCCTCATTTAACATCTATCAACAGAAAATACAGAATTACAGACTGAATCATATGAAATAAAAAAACCCTAATTTAATTTCACAAAAATCGATCCTAAATTTCATAATTTCATAAATCCTCTCATCTTGCAGCTTGATCTTGATGATGTCATTGTAAAAAATGAGAGATTGAAGATTGGAGCGTCGAAGGCTGGTCACAAAGAGATCTTGAGGCATCGAGACTCAAAGGTGGAGGGGGGTTCAGGGGTGGACGAAAGTGATGTCACGTTGTTGAAGACTGAAGGATGCCGGGTTGCTGGAGAACTTTTGAACTCTTCTCACCATGATGATCACGCGATGAAATCTCTGATCCCAACACGACACAACGTCGCATGGATTTACTTATCTAACAATAAAATCATATGAAATCAAAAAAATCCTAATTTAATTTCAAAAAAATCAACCCTAAATTTCATAATTTCATAAATCCTCTCATCTTACAGCTTGATCTTGATGATTCTATTATAGAAAAATGAGAGATTAAAGCTCAGAGCGTCGAAGGCTAGTCACAGAGAGATTTTGAGGTGTTGAGACTCAGAGGTGGAGGGGGTGGACGAAAGTGATGTCACGTTGTTGAAGATTAAAGGATGCTGGGTTGCTGGAGAACTTTCGAACTCTTCTCACCATGATGATCATGGGATGAAACCTCTGATCCCGACACGGCACAGTGCCACAGTTGCAGGGATGAAGGAGAAAAATGATCGGGAGTTTGGGACTGGGGATTTACTTATCTAACAATAAAATAGTATGAAATCAAAAAATCTTAATTTAATTTCAAAAAAATAACCTTAAATTTCATAATTTCATAAATCCTCTCACCTTGTAGCTTGATTTTGATGATACCGTTATAGAAAAATGAGAGATTGAAGCTCAGAGTGACGAAGACTGGTCACAGAGAGATCTTGAGGCGTCAGGACTCGAAGGTGAAGGGGGGTGGACAAAAACGATGTCACATTTTTGAAGACTGAAGGATGCCGGGTCTGGGTTGTTGGAGAACTTCTAAACTCTTCTCATCGTGACGATCGTGTGATGAAACTTCTAATCCCGACACGGCGTAGCGCCGTAGTCGTAGCCCGTAGGGATGAAGGAGAAGAATGATCGGGATTTAGGGTTAGGGTTGAAATGAGAGGCGAGAGCGGCAAAGCGGCGAACCGATCAGCTGATACTGTGATATATATAGTTGTGCCTATGAATCGATTAGCCTAAAACCAAAACCAATGGTCTAGTACATATATATATATAATTAGGTTCGATTCGATTTTTATGATTTTTCAAAATCAATAACCGAAACCGAAACCGAATAACAGAATTTCGATTTTCAAAACCGAGCAGAATCGAAAATTAAATAATTCGAACTAAATCGATTATTCGATTTCGGTTTAGTCGGTTTATTTGGTTTTAACCGAATAGTGCACACCCCTAGCCACGGAACTCTACCTGCAATAGTGTTCTCTATTAATCGATAAACATTATCGCACTTTTCACCTTTCATCAGGATTATAATACTATGTGTCACCTTCATGACTCCATCTCTTGCTAAATAATTATAGCCTTTTGAGTCCAGTACACCAAGTAAAATTAGATTTCTTCGCATTTTGGGGACATGCCTCACTTCAGTAAGAGTATGAATCACTCTATCAAACATCTGGATTTTGATTGTTCCCACACCGGCGATCTCACAAGCTGAGTTATCGCTTAATCAAACAGTACCTTTCTTTTTATTCTCCTCATAAAAAGTAAACTAATCCTTCTTGGAGCAAATATAATAAAAACTATCGAAATCTAAAATCTACTTATTAGAAGTGTCGATTTTTGCAGATGCTGCAAGAACGTCTCCATCCGCATTATTCTCAGAAGTATCATCCACTATTGTCGTCGCCATATTGGAGAACTTTATCTTCCCACGTTCAGGGCAATACTGTCTAGTATACTTCTTACATGAATAACATTGTACTTTCGCCTTCAACATTAGAAAGAAGACTAGTTGTCATATCTTCCATCTTAAGAGTTTTTTTAGTATAAAGAATTATGGTTACAATATGATCGTACAAAGTAGGGAGAGACATCAGGAGAATCAGCGCCTTATCGTCCTCTTCAAACTTCACATAAACTTTCAGCAAATCATTGATAATCTTATTGAAGGCATTCAAGTGATGTAATATAGTTGTACCTTCGCTCATACGCAATTCATACAATTATTGTTTTAGATAAAACTTGTTCGTGAGACTTTTTGACATGTACAACTTCTTAAGTTTTGTCCAAATGTCCATCGTCGTCTCTCCGTCAATGACATTGTACAAAACTTCATCAGTGAGACTTAAAATAATTAAATTCAATGTCTTTTGATTTATCTCCTCCCAGTCTTCATCGCTTATTTTGGCTGACTTCTTTTCTTTTTCCTCTAACATCTTTTGCAGACCTTGATAAGTAAGAATCGCTTTCATCGTCTTCTGTCATAAGACAAAATTTATCTTGCCGTCAAACTTTTTCACCTTGAGTAAGGACTTTGTCATCTTGGTTATTTGCTCTTAAACTCTGATATCAATTGTTAGAATTCGCAGCAGAAGGATTCACAAATCACCTTATTTTCAAACAATAATAAGAACGAGAAGTAATACAAGATAAAAGGAAATAACAAAATAAAGCAGCAAGAGATCCATTATCAAAAGAAAAGGGTTTTACAAGAGTCTATAAGAAAGACTTCAGTCTTTCTTATTCAATTAAACTTTTTCTCCAAATATCGGCAATGTCTCCACTTTCAGAGAGAATTTCTAAGAAAGCACCACAAGGAACCACCACAAGAGACTACCGAGAAACACTAGAAAGACTCACACATAAGAGTCGACACTCTCTCTTTCTCTTCTCTCTATTTCTCTCTCTCTATTTCTTTCTAATTCAACCTCAATATTACACTACACCTAAATCCTATATATTATAGTATATTTATAGATCCTTATTGAGTCTAAGTTTTATTATAATTATAACTCTTAATATTACAAATCTGACGTAGCAACAAGCGTGGTAGATGAGGAAAACACCGTTGCCTCTGTTAAGAACTCCTTGAATCCACAAGGAAGAGAGAAAATTCACTAAAGTAGAACTTTATTGAGAATAAAAGTTGTCTCCCGTCCATAGGACTGAAGGACTATTTATACAAATACCAGAAATCCAATTTGAGTAAGTTTCTGGCTTCCCAAGTCCTAAACTGAATATAACTCAGTTTAAACCCATTAATTGGGTTGGTAGAAGTTCTAAATAAGTTAACCTACGAAAATAAAATCCTAAATAAAGATTCATCCTTCCCAAGTCCTAAACTGAATAGGATTCAGTCCAAAATTGGTCTTGGGTTGGTGGAATCCGAGAATAAGACCTAAGACATCATAATGAAGAGAATTTTAAACATAGAAAGGTACTAAGTAAGGTAAATCCTAAGTTTAAATAGAAGAGTGAATCAAATCATTTGTCATGGCCCCTTGACTTCTGAATTAGATTCTTTTGATATTTTTGAACTTCCTTTGAGTGTCCTACATCAGTGTCCCCTTCTTATAAAGAACTCGTCCTCGAGTTACTTTGTCGTAATGTGCAGTCCTCAGGTGCATAGTAGTCAAACAAATCTTGAATATTAAAAGTATTTGAGATGCCCAAATCCTTCGGGAGGTCGATGACATAGCATTATTGTTTATCTTTCTTAGTATCTTCAGTGGCCCAATTTCTTCTGTTTCAGTTTGTTGTTTAAGTTCCAGCTGGAAATCATTCTTTCCTCAAGTGCACCATCACCAGATCTCCTTTTTGAAACTCTTTGAACGCTTATGAATGTCCGCTTTAATTTTGTATTTGGCATTGGATTCTTCTAATTTCTTCTTTACCTCAGTATGCACTTCAATAATTCTCTCCGCCATATTGTCTACAGCTATGCTTGTTCTTGGTAATTTGGGCAACACCACCAAATCCAGCGGGTGTTTTGGTGTTCTTCCATTGACAATTTCAAATGGCGATTTTTCCGTGGACCTGTTCTTCATGTTATTGAAAGCAAATTCAGCTTGTGCGAGTGCATAGTCCCACTGCTTTGGTTTGTCTCTTGCAAGACACCGAATGATATTTACAAGTGTTCGATTCACCATTTCAGTTTGTCCATCTGTTTGTGGATGATAAGCACTACTAAATTATAGAGACATATCAAATCGCTTCCACAATGTCTTCCAAAAGTGACTTAGAAATTTTGTGTCACGATCAGAAGTGATAGTCTTTGGCACTCCATGTAGCCTTACAATCTCTTGAAATAATAGATTAGCCACCCTTGTTGCATCTGCTGTTTTCTTACATGCAATGAAGTGTGCCATCTTGGAAAATCTCTCGATAACAACAAATACTGAATCTAAGCCTCGTTGAGTCTTGGGGAGGCCCAAAACAAAATCCATCGATAGATCCTCCCATGGGGCATTTGGCACAGGCAATGGGGTATAAAGGCCAGTGTTTTGAGAGCTTCCTTTGGCTATTTGGCATACATAGCATCTTTGTACAAAGCGACCAACATCCCTTTTAAGTTGTGGCCAGTAGTAGCGCTCTGCAACTAGTGCAATGCTCTTGTCATGCCCAAGATGTCCTGCTAAGCCACTGCTATGCAAATCTTTCACCACCTTTTCTCTCAAGGAGCACCTTGGAATGCAAAGACGAGAACCCTTAAAGAGAAAACATTCATGGAGATATAAATCACTTCTTTGTCCTGCTTAGCACTTTCTATACCCCTCTTTAAAATCTTCATCTTCAGCAAACAATTCCTTCAAATAATCAAACCCTCCAACTTCGTCTGCTTATAGTTACATCAAGGCTTGTCCTACGGCTCAAGCATTGCCACCTTATTTTTTTGTCCAGAGATTGGTTCAAAACATAGGTGATGTCTGTAAGAATGCGGGACCATCGACCATGCATGCGATTCAAGTCCTTCTGGCTATCAATGAATTTCAAAGCTTGGTGGTCAGTATAAAGAATGAACTCTCGTTGAATTAGATAGTGCTTCCAATGACGAACTGCTTGTACAACAGCATAAAATTCCAGCTCATATGTTGACCACTTCTTTCGAGCGTCACTCAACTTTTCACTATAGAAAGCTACTGGTCTTCCTTCCTGGGATAGAACGGCTCCAATGCCTATGTACGAAGCATCACAATCTACCTCAAATAACTTCTCGAGCTAGGAAAATGCCAAAATAGGTGCAGTAGATAACTTCTCCTTAATCAACTCGAAGCATCTATTAGCTTCTTGAGTCCAGGAGAACTTGTGTTGCTTCAAACATTCAGTTATTGGTGCCATAATGGAACTAAAGTTTTTGACAAACCTCCGATAGAATGTCGCCAGACCATGGAAGCTTCTAACTTCTGATACACTTCTGGGTATAGGCCATTCCTTAATAGCTTTTACCTTTTCTTTATCAACATGAATGCCTTCCGCACTTACAACGAAACCCAAGAACACCAAGTGGTCAGTCATAAAATGGCATTTCTTTGAGTTGATGTACAACTTCTCCTTCTTCAGCACAGTAAGTACTTCTGTTAGATGCCTTTTATATTCTTCTTCATTATGACTGTACACCAGGATATCATCAAAGTAAACAACAACAAAATGACCAATGAAAGGTTTGAGTACCTGATTCATCAATCGCATGAAGGTACTTGGTGCATTTGAGAGTCCAAAAGGCATAACAAGCCACTCATAAAGTCCTTCTTTTGTTTTGAAAGCAGTTTTCCATTCATCTCCGGGTCTAATTTTGATTTGATGGTATCCACTCCTCAAATCTATCTTGGAGAAAACCTTTGACCCTTCCAACATGTCCAACATGTCCTCTAAGCGAGGAATTGGGAATCTATACTTTACCGTGATTCGGTTGATAGCTCGACTATCTACACACATCCGCCAACTTCCGTCTTTCTTAGGTGTCAATAAGGCTGGAACTGCACATGGGCTCATGCTGACTCTGACCATTCCTTTTCTGATCAACTCCTCAACCTTGTCTTGTAAAATTTGTGACTCTTTTGGACTCATTCTGTAGTGGGGCAGATTTGGTAAACTCGCTCCAGGAAAAGGTCAATGTGGTGCTGAATATCTCTCATTGGGGTAGTTCATCAGGAAAATCATCGGGCATGATTTCCTTGAATTCATCTAGGAAGGGTTGCAAGCCTTTTGGAGCTTCAGTGGGCATTGTCTCCATTCCTTTCTCAATCACAACAAATATTTGGGATGTCTTTTTAGCCTCGTTTATAAAATTTTGCACAATCAGGAAGGAGTGACCCTCCTCTTGTAAACTTTTGGGTCAACGTTCTTCGCCAATGGGGGTAAGGATAATTTTTTTTCCATCTTTGAAGAAGATGTAGCGATTGTCTCGCCCACGATGTGTAGAATCTCTATCAAATTGCCAAGGTCTACCAAGAAGAATATGGCATGCATTCATCTCCACAACATCACAGGTTACCTCATCCTTGTAGAATTTTTCAATGGAAAAATAAATTTGACACCGTTCAGTTACTTTGGTTTCACCAACCTTTTTAATCTAGCCGATCTTGTAGGGAGAAGAATGTGATTCCGTCTTCAATTGAAGCTTGTCAACCATAGTCTTGGAGATGATATTTTCACTGCTTCCCTCATCAATAATCATGTCACAGATCTTGTCATTTACTGTGCATCAAGTGTGAAAGATATTGTGACGTTGTAGGTTTTCCTCTTGCTTTGGGATGTACATCAGATTTTGAACTACTAAAGATGACCGTTCACCATCAGGCTCCTCGAATATTCCATCTTTATAGTTTTCTTGATCACAAGGTAGGTCATCATCTTTTGAGTCATGAAAATTGTCAGCAACAAAATTATCTTCAATAGCCAAGTTCACAGGTTGTCGTGCTGGACAAATATTAGAACGATGTCCAAATTTTCCACAACGATAGCACTTTAGATCAGGATTTGAACTTGGGTTCTTTGCTGATGTGGCATTTCCTGATGTCCTTGTAGGTCTAGTTTCAAGACTCACTTGTGTGGGAGGTCGAGAAGGTTGTGTAGCTGCACCTCTATTAGGAATAGATTGTGCCCCTTTTGAATTCTCACCAATGGTTCTCCCCACCTGATTTATGATGATAGGTCGCTCCAATTGGGACTCCACACGAGTTACACTCCTCACAGCCTCATTAACCATCCAAATAGGTTGTAAAGAAATCCTATCTTGGATGGTTGTGCGTAGCCCATCGATGAATCTTGCCACTTGATGAGATTCAGTCTCTATTAGATTATTACGTGCTGATAGGCGATAGAACTCCTCAGCATATGCCTTCACACTGCGATTACCCTGTCGACAAGTTTGATATTGCTGAAAGAGTACCTGGTCATAATCTATGGGAAGGAATTGCTTTTCGAGAAGAGCCTTCATCCGTGGCCATGCTCGAATTGGAGCTTTATTTTGGCGTGTCCTTTCCAACTGGATGCATTCCCACCATGCTGATGCACCCCCCTTGAATCGGTAAGCAACAAGCTTCACTTTCTTCGAATCTGGAATCTCCATGTAGTCGAAGAACCGTTCCACTTCTGCAAGCCAATCGAGAAAATCTTCGATCTGAAGTTAGCCATTGAAAGATGGGAGATCAATCTTCAAGCAAAAATCATGACGTCTATCATGCTCAGAAACTGGTCGGCGAAGGATGTCTTCAACTTCTTCGTCGCTGGAATTTTCAAGGATTTGTAAACCCTTTGGATTCACTTGCGAAGCCTTTCCTCGACCAATTGGATCGCAAGTCACTTCATCGATCTGTCGACGTGGTTGATTCAGGCCTTCAAGTTGATCCATCCTCAGCATCAACCTTGCAAGTGAGTTTTGGATTGCCTCCATGGTCGAAACAAAATACTCACGGCTGATGTGATTACCCACAGGAGCACCGTCCCTAGGGTTGCTGCTGGTTGCGTCGTCGTTAGACATTAAGTAAGGAGAGCCTCGCTCTGATACCACTTGACGTAGCAACAAGCGTGGTAGACGAGGAAAACACCGTTGCCTCTGTTAAGAACTCCTTGAATCAACAAGGAAGAGAGAAAATTCACTAAAGTAGAACTTTATTGAGAATAAAAGTTGTCTCCCTTCCATAGGACTGAAGGCCTATTTATACAAATACCAGAAATCCAATTTGAGTAAGTTTCTGGTTTCCCAAGTCCTAAACTGAATATAACTCAGTTTAAACCCATTAATTGGGTTGGTAGAAGTTCTAAATAAGTTAACCTACGAAAATAAAATTCTAAATAAAGATTCATCCTTCCCAAGTCCTAAACTGAATAGGATTCAGTCCAAAATTGGTCTTGGGTTGGTGGAATCCGAGAATAAGACTTAAGACATCATAATGAAGAGAATTTTAAATATAGAAAGGTACTAAGTAAGGTAAATCCTAAGTTTAAATAGAAGAGTGAATCAAATCATTTGTCATGGCCCATTGACTTCTGAATTAGCTTCTTTTGATATTTTTGAACTTTCTTTGAGTGTCCTACATCAAAATCAATTATAAATCTAAATTCAACTTTGAATTCATCCTTTAATTCAAATTTTAATTTGAATTTGAAACACCTAAAACTCAATAATTAATCATGGCGGCATTGTCTGGGCCCCACTGACCGACTTCGAGTGATTCAAATATTTGATCACACAAGATTATTAATAATATTTTTTCTCAACTTATTAGCCACAATTAATCTAATGCTAATTCTAGAATATTGGTTTAGGAGAGACTAATGGGGTAACCAGCGGTGATCGGAACCTTTTTTCGGTTTCCGGAAATGCCGTTACTTTAAAAATGAGGTCGGATCCCATGTGACGTGATCTTTGCCGGTCCACCGTGCAGTCAGCCAGCAATTTCCGTGTAGGGCCCAGCCATATTCCGACCTTTCTCGGTTCATATAAACGGGACCAATTACGTGGGTTCGGGATCTTTCGCCACGTTTAAACGAAGTGTCGGCGGAGTACTCCCCCCGAGTTCTGGTTCCTGTCCTGACGTGTGGGGGCACGTTTAACTATGTTGCTAGTGGGGTATAACTCGGTAATAAATAATTGCTGACATTGGAGTAGGAAAGCCCGGTGACTAGGAAAAATCACAACAAGGTCTACTTGTTCTGTTGGGGCTGTCAAATCCGTACATTAGGTCCATGCGGTACATCCCTTGCATAATATATTTCCTTTATTTATTTGTCATATTATTTAATCTAATTTAATTTACAGCAAAAAGATACTTTCTCTTATCTCCTATTGATTTGTTTTTTATATCGAACCAGATGGTTTACCACAAGAGACAAGTCTTAGCAATAAGTCTCTCGACGCAAGATTTTTTTCTAGAAAATAGTTTCTTAATACCTGTTTATTACAAATTTCAGAAACTATTTTTAATATTGTTCTTGATGTTTGATCGATATAAAGTGATAATGTTTAGAAGCATAAAAAGTCGAGTATGAGGTACTTTTCAGTTATTAAATTAAATATCAAAAAAGTGAACCAAGCGGATGCCCTAATTTTGTTTGATTAAGTGTGTGATTCTTTTGTGACCACTAATGAGGGTCTGCACGTCATTATTCTCTTGATTAAGCAGGGATGATAGAGATAAAAGCAGATTCTTTCTTTAAGGAAATGGCTCACAACATCGCTTCGAGCTCGGTTTGAAGGTAATTGTAGTGTCTCGTCAATCCAATAAAGGGAAAGAAAGTGCCGTCTTTAGTGTGATGTAGCCTTCGGGCTAAAATAAAATCTCTTGGGGGACCCTAAACACATTTATGGTGCCTTTTTCTTGCATTTGTTGTGCTGTTCCTTTCCAACAGTGATAGCAGCTGCTCTGAGATTTGCTAATGCTCCACTTGGTAATTAATTATGTCAATGGACACTATATCTGTCCTATGATCCATGCTGTTAATAGGAGCCGATCTAGTTCTAATTGTTTGGCCTGAGTGTTATCTTATAGTACTATGAGAATTTCAAAATCTTACAAGTCTATCTAATGAATCTTTCATTTTCTTCGTATTATTTGAAAGAAATTCTCCAAGCAAAGACTGCAGCAGAATAGACTGTCAAATAAGTTTTTTTTTTTTTTTTCCTTTTTGCTTTTATCATTTCAATAATATTATTTTTCTGTAAAGTAAATATTTATCATTAGATAATTTACATTGTCTAAATTTAAAACGAGTTAGGAGATCAGCGGAGGCCCCATTTAATACGACCAAGTGGGCCCTTAATCCCTCTCGCTAGTCGTGTTTCCACACACCGCAATCCCCGGGATGGCACTTGAGAGCACAGAAACAGCTAAGCAACACCAAATTCCAATCCTCCATGAGACCAGTTTTCAAATAGAATGAGAACCACATCTGCATGCGATTAATCGATGCAGAAGAAAACAGGGGAAGACCATCATCTTCTCTTCTCTTCTATCTCTCTCCATCGTAAATCAAAAAGAAGGAGGAGGAGAGAAGGGAATGGAAGTGGAGTTGGGTTTGATGCTGTGGAGAATAGCCCCACAGTGAGTTTATAATATGGTCACTTTCCCAACTGTGCCACTCTGAATCTACGCGCATGTCTTGCTTGGTAGAGTGATGATTGGAGGAAGTTCTTTTGTTGCTTCACATGCGAGGACGGAAGCATGCCATGTTGAGATCACAGAAAGAAGCATCATGGCACTTTGTGTTGAGGGATCCATTCCTCACATGATCCCATGTGTGTTGACAGGGTGAAAGTAAAAAACAAGAAAAAAAAGTGCCAGTCAAAAATAACAAATCACTTGACCGAACCACTGTTAGGACATCAGGAAAGACATAATATTTGAGTTTCCGATTAAATTATCCAACTTGGCTTGTTAGAAAATGAGTGGAGTTCAAATTTAAAATTTTGATTTATTTACCAAACAAATTAAACTTGGCCAAACAACTCAAAAAATAAGTTTGGTCTATTATCTATACCCAACTCTGGGTGTAGGTCTCTTTTGATTGGACACACGGAGTTATTCCAACTTCACTAAACTAAGAATATTCTCAAGATGATAGCTTTGAACTGTCAGCTCAAGTCCAGTGATAGTCTTGAGATGACACATAGATTTTATAATTTGGGCATTAAACTACTTTCCATAAATTTTGGCGAGCTACTTTTGGATGGGCAATACATATTTGCCAAAGATTTAGGCAACAAACACAAATTCTCACATGGCACGTATATGACGGATAATACAATCTATAAAAGGTCGAGTCGTCTTTTTTCTCATATTTTTGGCCCTTCTTTTTTCTCTATTACTTACATCTATTTTGACACTGCTCAAACACTAGAAAAAGACTATGTGGCCCATCGCTATCATGGTCTACACCATCGTAGCACCAGTTGTCATGATTCCAATGCTTGTCATACTAGTTTTGACGACATCATTGTGACTCTTGTGTCACATCCTATCCTCTTGTCTCAACCCCGATCTCCACTACCAAGTATAATAGATCACATAGTCTTTATTTTTTGATACCTCTTTGTTTTAGCACAAATAAAAAAAAATTATTACATAGGACAAGAACTTGATGACCTTAGTGAACATCTAGGTTTATTTTGAATAGCTCGCTAAGGTGGACTAGGACTGATTCACATCATGTTTAGATGGACTTGGTTCATAGATGATTCTAGGTGATATAACTAAGGTAAAGCGATCACTAAATCGTTTAAGTATTGCCTCAGTCATCTATTTTGGGTGATATACCCTAGGCTAGCTCCTTCTCAAGGGAAACTTAACTTGGTTTTCAATTTCATGATATATGCCACCTTATCTAGGATAAAGTCACTCCAATTCATATATGAATCACTAAACCTACTCTTAGGAAAAAGTATATCGACTACTTAGTCCAAGCATTTGGATTTTCAGATGATACTAATGTAGACTTGTGGGGGTTGGATGATAATAGTAGGAAATCTAAAAATGAGTTTGGCTTCATGTTTATCACCTTTTAGAAAATTTTTGAGAGGGACCTCAGGTAACCTATTGATAGATTGACTTGGGAAGTTCTAGGTAATTGGAATCTAGCTCCGAACCGAATTATCACTAATGTCATGAGCTTTATCATAGCCTTTTGAACTTTAACTAAATCTAAAGATTTTTTTCCTATCATAGATATATTTAGGGATTTCTTCAAAGACTATTGAGGTTCTAATATTAGGGATTAGTGGTATTTCGATCTTAAAAAATTATAGATTATTTGTTTCTAACTTCTCTTCAATCTATTTCTAAAAGGACCACCCCATTAGGTTTTTTTTCTAAGTTAACTAGAGCCACCTTAATGATTGGGGTAACAACCTCTCCTCAAGCTTCATCTATGACATCTTTAGTTAAAAGTTTTATAACTAAATGAAGAGTCAAAATGACACCTAAGCCAAAGCTGTGGCACAAAATTGAATCACACGGCAGGATAAACAAATCATCAAATATACCAGCTGTCTAATAGTATAGTACAAAGCAAAATACCTTCACAGATGGATCTGAAACAAGTTAAAGAATGGATTTTCTTATAGAAACGTTTCAATTTGACTAAAACAAGGTTTTCGATCAGAGCTTGCAGCATCCAGCTAATAAGCTAAAATGCATCAGACATGGGATCTCATGATGACTACACCAAAATCCCCAAAACTTTTCCCAGTAAAGTTGAACATGCTGTTGTCCCAATTTTCTATAAACTTTTTGCATTTTTTTTTTCCTCCATTAGGAGAGATTGCTCAACAATAGATATTTTTCATTGTTCGATTTCTCTGGGAAATGTTGATTTCATCATTAGTTAGACTTTTTGGCAAAGAATGTCTTTCTGCATTTTAAGGTGTATATATCTGTACGCTATAATCCTAGAGGTGCCAGTCCATTCTTGATGTCCTACACTATATGAGTTTGATTACTAATTAGAGAAATGTGAATTTCTGGGAATGTAATCCTCATTTTCTACGATATTACTGCAAAGGTGGTTCATATTAACAAATGAAAAAAGGCCATAATGTCTCATTATTTGAACATCATTCCCAGAATGAGAATACATCCTCCCACTACTAAATTTCAAGAATATCCAACGTGGGCTACCAAACAGCCCTAAGACGACTTGTAGGACAACAAACCGACTCAAATCCCAGTACATGGACTACAACCGTGTAAAATGCAAAAATACCAAGCAAAACTGGCCCTAAAATGTGAAAGATCAAATGAAGGGCTCAGTCCCATGTGCTTTGGAACGAGATGAACCATTTTGTCACGAATTTCCAATACCATATTATGTTTGAGGTTCTTGAGGTCTCAAGGGCCCATTTCTCTGTAGAAATGTATACTACAAAGGATCTCGATGATCTTCTAGCCATGAAAAGTAACTTAGTTCAATTGTTGAGAAGCTTCTTCTCAAGAGATCATTAGAGAACTCTTTTCACACCTTTTGATCTCATGTTGCGATTTCAGAAGCCATGCTGAGCAGTTGTTTGAGCATATATAGGAGGTTCAGCTAAGGTAAGTAAGAGATATATATTGGACTATGAAGTCATGCAAAAAGTGCTTCATTTTTTGAATCTTGAATTTAATCAATTAAATCAAATCTTGTTATCTACCAGAAGGAGAGGTAAATCTAGGTCAAAATCAAAGGATGAGCTTGTCAAAGCAAGTGCATTGTTTGATGGGGGCAGAGAAGCATTGATACAGCTTACTGGAGAATTTATTCCGAAAATGGCCGAAGACTTGGCAAGATTGCAAATGAGGATACTTTATCACTTTATTGTCTTAGATCTCAGCTGCCCATGCAACAAAATGTTGACCTGAAGTTCCTCCTATTTCGCTTGGACTTCACGGAGTACTATAGTCGGCTCTCCCCTAGCAAGTGAACATCGTCTTGCTAAAGAAGCATGTGAGAGCAATGATTTACAATTTGTGCGTGTAGTATGATTACGGCAATTGGCTAGCGGACCGCTTTTGGTTTTCTGTACCTGGGTCCCTCTTTCATCTAATTTCTTGAAGGTAAGAGCCAATTCCAAATTTAACTCCCTTAATGTTTTTCATTTCATAGAATTTCTCAAGAAGTTTGGCAAGCATCTTCCATCTTTAGCAGATGTCGTTTATCTGTTCATAGCTGCCACTTTCATATGCCTGATGACTTCGAGGTAAACCTTTTGGGCGTAACTTCACTGTTAGAATGTATTTTGTTGATGTGGCGTGTTTGTTAGTGGCCATGGCTTTGTTTGTTTTTGAGGTACTACCGCGAAGGATTTTTAATCCAAGGTTGTATTCTTTAATCTAGTGAAGCAGAATTCTTTTTGTGTGATGAATGAGATGCTATTTGCTTTTTCAAATATCTATATATGAATATTGGGCCACATTGAGCTTTAATCCCCAGGGATAGTCTTAGCATTGTTTCAAACGACATGTATCACTGTTTAGAGTTTTTTTCATCGAAAAAGATGCCAACTGGTGCTACAACAAGACATTCCCATCCTATCAATGTTTACAGGATGCTGTTTCTGTACTTTCCATCTAATGCTAATGTTTGGTGGTACAACCAGGTGTTGCTAAAAAAATTTCTATGGTCCATTTCAATGTGAATAGGCAGATGATGTTCACATTACTTCCTGCCTACCCATCTGAATGCAATTTAATCCCATCCAAATACAATCAATCACATCATTTTGGAAATACATCTGGTTGAATACACATCATGACTCACTAATCAATTAATCCCCAAGGGTGATAATCAGAATCTAAGCAGTCCTATGTCAATTAAGTGTTAGTATAGTCTTTTGTTTTTCCAAATTCTTTTGTCATTGGTTCACTCCTTCAACAACAATTCTCATAGGTTTACAACGGCTTATTGCAAAATCTAGCAAAAGAAAACAAGTCTTTCCTTGTCTACCAAGTACAGAAGAGATGTTGAACAGAACTGTGAGCAATCCTAGAAAGAACTTAGCACTGTAAATGGCTACATATCTGCACTAGCACTCTGTAAATGGGGTTATCACTGTAAATGAAATAGAAGGATTTGCTAAACCAGTAAAAGACAACACCTCTGGAACTCAGTGGAGATGCTAGCTAGTGTTTATTATTATTAGGATAGAAGTAATTGGACAGTTTTCTCAGGGTTTGTTTTGAAGTTTTACAGAACTAGATGAAACATTGTGATTTTTCTACATTACTTCTGTTGTATCATAGCACCATCTTGTTTTTTAAGATCAAGTGGTATTTAAAATACTTAAAATGATCGAGAGAGCTACATGATGTGTCTCAGACATTGAACCTCATTCTGGATGGCCTCTGCAATCTGTTGTGTGCAAGTGCACTACGACAGTAATAGAGAGCAATATTTCTGTTGTTGATACTCTTGTTGCTATTACTATGTGATGTTTAAACATATATCCTTGTCATACATTTCTTTTGTAATTTTCCTTTCTTGAGTCGTATCTTGTCAAGATTAAATCAAAATATATCCTTTTGTAGATTAACTAATTGCAGCACAGTGCCCGCGGGGGTTCAGGTGCTTTGTTCCCTGAGTATGCTAGAGGTAGCATTTAAAGATTCATTCTTGGTCGAGAGATCAGTTCCTGGAACATGTAGCAGGACCAAGCTCTGATATCACAAACAAGAGTATCCACGGCTTGCTGGTCATTCGTGGACTTGACAGTTGTTATCTTTCTGATTGACGTGTATAGTTATACCAACAATTTCTCTTGTCACGGACAAGCTGTGTCGAGCTCAGGGGTCTTTGTCTAAACTGCAGTGGTATATTGGTATTTTTGTTGATTTTCATAGACTGAAGCAATGTAAATGTACACGGTTGCTTCAGATTGAAGTAATACAAGGTCATATTAGTTTCCGATATGATTGTCCGGAGGTACTGCAGCATTGCCAACTACTTCCTTTCAGCATTCTACACAATTAACAAATCCGAAAGTACCGCAGCATTGCCAATTTCTTTCTTTCAGCATTCTACACAATTAACAAGAGCATGTGCTTTTTCGGTTCCCTGCAGCACGTCCCCATGAACTGTAATGCAATTTTAGGAATTAAAATAGAGCCATGATCCCCATAATTCACCCTTACGAGCCTTACCTGCAGGTGTCTTTACAAGCTGATGAATTCTGTCTGCTTCAGATTAAAATGTCTATTTTTGTCAATCTTTATATGGCCTCTCCAGTCGGTATCTCTTTGGCAATAAAATTGTGATTCAAAGAAATGGTTGGAATAGTTACTATTGAAACAAGATAGGCAGTTTGAATCATCAGAACAAAGAACAGATCCAAAAGCTAACAGGATAACCTGATAGAAATGATAACCACCTGATTGCATCAGCACAACATCTGTAGTAATAGCATTAACCAGCCAACATATAAGTTCTCCTGCTGTATAAATTTCAATAGGCAGTTCTGACAGTTCATTAGCATAACCATCTGTAAACATTTGACTAACAAACATGCACTCCAAGCCAAAAACTCTTGGATGCCTTGCTGAAAATAAATAACCTGAACAACTACAACAGATCTTACAACCAATGTACTGACTGAAAAGCAAAAATGCAGATTGTGACAGGAGACAAACAGGAGGAAGTGGACAGCTACCCGGGCACCTACTGAAAATACATAGTGCCATATGATTAGAAAACATAAAATCTTAGAGCCAAAACATACAAAATATTAATAAAGAATACAATTTTATTTTTATATACAATTCATAATCCATATTATAGTTACATAGCTTATTAAACCAGATAATGATCAAAACCAATTTTTTCTTTGTATTAAATGCTATGCTAAATGAACTCATTTCATTCTTCACATTGTTACTGAACATAAAAAAATACACATTGTACATTTGAACTTCAGAAAAATTAACCCATCACTTTAATAGCACAATCAGATGTAACATGTTTCCTGCATCAAACTAAAACAGTCGTGATTAACCAAGTTATCCTTTTGTAACCTCAAAAAGGTATTAATTTTTAGCTTAGATTATGACTGAAACTAACTCTTACAACAAGATCATTTGACCAAGTCAATACGCATTTTAGGTCCATTAAGGCAAGGTGGAGAGCTAGTCGAGTGCACAAACCAATTTCATGACAAAATTTGCAGCATTAAATGAAAACAAGAAAGTAAGATATCAGCCATGGTTTGAAATTTCAGTCGAAACGTTTTGGTTTTATCTTGTGTCAGTTTCGATTTTTTAAAATATATTATTTATATTTATATATTATATTTTTATCACAAATCATAATTAATCTAATGGTTAAGGTTTTGAACCCGGATCAAGGTGACTTGGGTTCAATTCTCGGCCTTTACAATTTTTTCTTTTATATATCTGAGTAGGACCGCAATAATCAAAACTATGCACTGGTCCTTGGTATAATAATTGTAACAAATCCAGGCTCCTTGTCTATATAAAATGACCAGCTTGCTGGAAACTTTATTTTCCTTGATACCTTTTTTATGAGGAAAATTATAAATTCAAATCCCAAACTCAAGACTCTAAAAATTATATCACAACAAGCAAAGATCTACAATGTCATTTGTATCTTATGAAGCTCAAAATAAAGACCTACTAAATACAATATCATAGAAATTTTAAAGATCCTAACTTGGACATATAGCTTTTGGGTGGATGAGCTAGTCATTCATGTCAATACGAGTATTCTCCTCATTTTTTGCCATAAAATGAGTTGAAAAACATATTGCAGCTCATCATCATTAATAATTCACCGTACATCAATCCTACTACATCAAATATGGTACACCAGTGTGCATGCATCAAATCCAGTTTTGCCTAAATTTCAATTAGGACAAGTATCTCTATCTGCACTGAAACAAACTTATTTCATTGTCTTTTATTTCTTCTGTTTCTAAAGTACCACCTGAATCCTAAACACTAGTGGAAACAAACAACCATCTCAAAAGCTACAGGACGGACAACATATCTCCATTCAGGAAGGCAAATGCACGTTTACAAGCATAGTTGAGACCTGTAACCAACGATAACCTATTTGACATAGACAAGATAATTCTAGGTCTTTCATCATGTTAACGAAGTCCTCACTTCACATCTCATTGAGAAATGGAGTTTGCATCGCATTAATATATGTGTCAAACTCAAAATTTTGCAATGAGGTCAGTGTTCATAAAAAAATCGTAGCTAGAGATCAATAAAAATAGTTACTTTGCAAATGACGCTAAGTTTCTTGCCTCAGATTCCAAAGCCAAACACTGCCCGAATTTTGTGAAATATAAAATCTCTCCATCCCTTTTCCGTGTTCTCCACCACAGTTGAATTTCCGTACCTAAATCAATAAAAAACACATCAAGAAGATAATATCAACAAGTAATCAAAATATATTGCAACTAAAGAAAGCAAAACCCAACCTGTCCTCTTCAGGCACATCTCTCTGTGTTAGTTTCACAATTGTCACCCCGGACTCCGGCTCATCAAAACTCAGTCTCACCTGCATTCAGCAGAACGCAATCAGATCAAAAGCATGATCAAGAACACACTTGAGGTTCCAAACTTCCAGGAATCCAGCAATGGGAGACGAACCGTTGAAAAGACGCCATCAGACCAGCTCCTGAACTGCCACTTCTGAATAATGAGCTTCCCGTCCTGTAGCGACTGGTTCACGCCAGTGATCGACCCGTCGAACAAGCTGAACCGACATCCTTGCTGATCCTCGCATTGCTCTGCGTGAACCTCTTCCACCTATTCTCATCTATCAAGATTTCATACAAATTCACTGCCGAAATGTTATAATTCCAGTCTCATAAATTAGTCCCACGTAATATATTGGATATATTGGATAAATTAGATGTAATATATATATAATAAAAAAAAATATGAGTTTAAATTTTTAAAATAATTTAATATCCTAAATTAATCTCACATTAAATATTAAATAAATAAAATTTAATAATAAAAAATATCCGTAATTCATAAATTTAAATTTTTAAAATAATTTAATATTCAGTCCACTGTCAAACTCTATAACCTTTCACGTCTTTTCTTCTGCTCCTTCTCCTCCCCCTCCTTCGCTGGCGCTGTCGTCACCGCAGCAGCAGCAATACCACTATTATTTGAATTCGGCTTCTTGACCTCCAGCTCGTCCTTGGCGGGGCCGCACTTGGCCATGGCCTCTTCGTAAACGTTAATCTTCTCCAAAATCAATGGCTTTCCCCTGGCAAAGAACCCCTCCTTGATCCTGGCCCCAGTCGGGCCAGCGTCATCCCGGAGCGAGACCTTGACCTCAGGGTCCTCGCCTGCGTTCTCATCTGCAAGGTAAGGGATCTCGACGGTGCCGGAGGTCTTGACCAGCGGCGGGCAATCAGGGAAATCACGGGCCTCCGCGTCGAAGGAGAGGGACAGGGAGAGTTCGTAGCCAGGAATAACCTTGCCCTTGCGGATGTTGACGTAGGCCTCGCCCTCGAGGCGGTCAAGGGTTTTAGTAGAGATGGTGAGCCCGCCGTCGCCGGAGAGGATCGGTAGGCCGGCCAGGAGAGGAGGGAGCGGGACCATTCAAGGCAGTCGCGCTCGGCCCAGTGCCAGTTGTGGACGTTGGTGCCGTCGGCGCGCTCCTCCACGATCCACCGCTTGTCGCCCTCGGCGTACTTCGTCATTGCGGTTAAAGTTCGGGTTCCGGGATCGCGCTAGGGTAAGGGTTTGGAGATCGGAGACGAAGACGTGGGGATAGGGGGATTAAAGAGCAGAGGAAGAAGCGAAGTGGGTTCTAGATGGTTCTGGGGACTCGGACATGTCTGGAAGATTGGGGAAAGGTTTTGCCATTGGATTTGTCAAGTTTCTCGGTTTGGGTGATTTAATAATTGGGATTGTTGTACGTAGTAAGCGTGATCCATCCGAATGATTCAAATTTGGGTTATTATCGAATTCAATCCATTATAATTCGAATACATCAATCTATATTATTTATTTATAATTTAATTTAATTAATTAATTAAGTTAAATTATAAATAAATTGGGTTAGATTAAGTCGGTTGAATTAATCAATTTATAAATTAACTCGATTGAATTTTATTACCAAAGCTCTGTTGTCCATTGATTTTAATTTGAAAGACTTTTCCATGAAGCCATTCTTTGCTAATCTATAATAGAAGAAAAAAAATGAGAAGAATCGAAACTGACATTTTTCTACGGTAGTCACTTCAATACTCAAGTTAATTTTAGACACCCCAAGTCTTTTGTTAAGAAAAAAGAGATATTAGTCATTAACTTTTCAGAGATAGACATATTTTATAAACTATAGAGCGTATTCAAATCCAGTGATTTAGGGGTTATAATTATTTTGGATTACTTGTGATAAATTACCACAAATCTCAGATTTGTCAAAAGTTTTTAAAGATAAGAGTCTATAACGATTCAGACTATGAACTACTTACACCGAGGTGTATGGGATCATTGAAAACTTAGTGTAATTATTTCGGTTGAGGATGCTAGACTCGTTATGCCTCAGTGTCGGGCCTCTTGCGGCCCATGTGTTGAGAGCTTGTTGTAGCTCAGTTTCAAAGTGATTCTTTACCTCGGGTGTATTAGCTCATGACCAGTTTAGGGTTTAGTTCTTATTGACCCTTGACCTAACCGGTTCACTTGTGTGTATCATTTGTACTCCCCATGCCTAGATGTTGAGTTTTCTAGACTTGGACTTCAGGGTTACTAGGAGACGACACACTTTTTTTCGATATCTGATGATTCTTTGAGAATCAACTTGTTGCCTTTATTAGCCTCATTTGGCTTTGGAAAATGGAGCGCTATTCTATCAAATCTCAAGTAATTATTTTGGCTTCATCTTATTCTAAGGAGATGATTTGTTTGTTTATTAAAGTGACCTTTTGTATGCCTCTTAATTGCTCTTTCCAAGATTGCTTTTTAATTAGAACATGTGTCCCTTGGATTTGAGGGGAGGCTATTGAAATTCCTATCCTTTGGGCTTTAATGACTCAGATTAAGTCATGTGGAGATAATCAGAAAGTCAAGGGAACCTTATATAAGGGTTCCTAGTCTTTTTTCCTTCATTTAAAAAAATTCTCTCGGTCCTTTCCTTTTCCTTTAGATAGACTCACTTTCAAATGGTGCCCCCTTTCATTCCTTCTAGTTCTAAAAGGAGATCTCCCACTCTAGAGAAAGAGGCAACTTCCTTTGTTGAGAGGAGTTCTACTCCCTTCGAGACTTCAGAGTTGATGTCGTTGCCAATGAGGAGGTCCTTTTCGCTCCATGCGGGCTCAGTGTCATCCTCTAGGGTGAGAAGCCATTGGAATCCACATTGTGAGGAGTCGGAAGGTTGACAAGGGTTTGTCTATTAAGGGTGACCACTTTGGTTTGACAGTATTCCATCCTTCAAGGGTTTCCATAACCATTCTACACTCAACCTCAAGTAAGTTTCTATTCTTGATTTTAATCTCATTTTTGATGATTTTGGTACAAGTTTCTTACCTTTACTTGGTTTGATTGTGAGATGTAATTTTTGTAGGGTTTGCTCAAATCTCATTTATGAATGAGAGTTTGAGATAGTAGAGGGGTATCCCTCGGGTATCTGCAGACTCTTCTACTAAGAAGCTCTTGGAGTTAAATGCTCCTACCAGCTGCCAACTAGCATTTTGGCCCAGGGAAAGAGGAGAGGGAGAAGGAGAAGAGCCAGTATACTAGCAAAGGGAGGGGCATATGATAACTCATGCTCCTTCATCTCCTTGCTAGCCTAAGGTTGCTGAGATCAGTGCTCAATTGGCTGCCTATTGCCAAATGACAAAGAAGGTTGATCATGAAAAAGTGCCACTTCCATTCTTTCTAATCCTCCTACCTGCAGTAGGTTGCAAGGACACTCTTCCTCGATGGAGGCCAAGACCAAGGAGTACTTGCTTGGAGACTTTGGGGGGATGCCAATTCTTTGCTTGACTCCCACCTAGCCAACTCTTTTTAGAGGAAGTAAGGTCTTGCGCCTTTGTAAGTCTAGTTCTTTTTTTATTTTGCTTGCATTTCCTTTTTCTTTTTGGATTATAGCCTGACCTTTAGTTTGGTTGTAGGTCCTATAATCTTTCTAATATGTTGGGTGTCGATTTTATGAGGTTCGAGGCCAGACACTACTAAGAAGAGCAAGACTGAAGAAGAGATGGTGCTGCTTTGTTCTCAACTTTAGTCGCTTCAACTCAACGTGGAAGAGACCAGGAAGAAAATGAAGTAGGAGAAAAATCTCCTCATAGTTGAGTGAGAATTGGCTTTGTTTGGTCTACAAGACTAGGAGATTTGGTATCGAGTTATCCTAGACAATGCCAACATTGAGGCTATCGCCACATATCTTTGAAGTAAAGAATATGATAGTACTTTGAAGTTGGCTAAGATGCAAGCCCTCTCAGAGTACAAAATTAGCGATAAGTATCTCTAGGAGCGTGGGAAGATCATTACTGTATCCTTGGAAGAAGGGTATCTCATTTGTCAGGATATGGTGAAAAAAACTCACCATAATCCCGAGTTTGAGTCTGACGATCTCCAAGTTGAACTCTATACTAACTTGAGAGTTTGACGTCTCAAGTGGGAATATGAGGATCTTATTCGGAGGGAGATCAAGGCAACAAAGGCAAGAGAGGCCAAAGAGCACATCCTAGGGTTGACTAAGCCTGCAGAGTATTTTGAGCCTCTGCATACTTTTAATTGATTATACCCTTTTTCTTTTTCTTTTTTTTTTTGAGAGAATTTTTTACTAGTTTTGTCTTTGAAATACAATAAAATTTTTGTCTTTCTCTGACTTTATCTCTATTGGTTTGGGACCCTTTGTTGAAGTATTTTAAGTGTGCCTCTGACCTCGATCGATCCCCTTTTAATGTTTTCTTAGGTCAATGATCTTGCTTAATGCCCTAAATCTGGGTTGATGTTCGATAAGCTCACCTTTTATTTTGGCTGAATATTGAAGCGCATGGCTGAATTTGAACTTTTGAGTTGCATGATAGTTGATACCACAACGGGATTACTGGAGCATCTGGTTGGATACTTAGGCCAACAAAACTAGGTTTTTTGATAATACCTCAGTGGTGTTATCAAAGTACCTAGTTGGATACTTAGATCAGTAGAGCCAGGTTTTTTGGTAAAACCTCAGTGGGGTCATTGAAGCATTTGGTTGGACACTTAGGTTAGCAGAGTTAGGTTTTTTGGTAATAAGGCAACAAATGATTTTCTAAAATAGTTATACTAAAAATAAAACTTTTTGAGCTTATCAACATGCCAAGTTTGAGAAAGTATTTTGCCATCTGGATGTTTGATTTTGAAGATCCCTGGCACCACAGATTGAGAGATCTTGAATTGACCTATCTAGTTATTGCGGAAAATATCGATGTCCACCACAATTCACGATATAGAGAAAGAACAAAAAAGAAGAAAAGATAGCACACAAGAGATATATGTGGGGAAGACGATCCAGAGGATATTGTATTGATGAGAAGAGAAAGAGAAGATTACAATGATGGAGACGAAACTCCAATATCACTAATTCTCACAAAAGACTAAGTAGCCTGACCGTCACAAGACGTATTGAGAGTATTGATCTATATCTCTCTCTCTCTCACTCTCTTGAAACCCTTACATCAATGGTGTATTTATAGATGTGGCCTAATGATGTTTGAGTCAAAGTAGAAGACTGACTCAAATAAGACTTCTACTAATTTAAGACTTCTAGTAGAAGATAAATCTAGATAAGGATTAGGCCCATTAAATAATTTCCTAATATAATTAAGACTAACCGGAAAATCCGGATTCGAGACACCATAAAGCCAACAATCTCCACCTTGGCTTGAATCATCTTATTCTCTGAATTTGAATCTTCAATAGATGTCTTTGCCATTACCTCTTGGGATAGGATCAACGACCTTGGATATTGATCAAATCCAAACAGAGCTTGAACTTATCAATTGGAATCACCTTCTTCAACATATCTGTAGGATTTCTTGAAGTATGAATCTTTTGTAAAGAAATCTCGCTGTCTTCAATAATATCCCAAATAAAATGAAATCGGACATCTATATGCTTTGATTTGGCATGGTACATTTGGTTCTTCGCAAGGTGTATGGCGCTCTGACTATCGCAAAAAATAGGAAGAACATATTGAGAAAAACCAATTTCACTTGCCAAACCTTTTAGCCATAGAGGTTCTTTGACGGCTTCTGTAGTTGCCATATACTCAGACTCTGTTGTAGATAATGCTACAGTTGACTGTAAGGTACACCTCCAACTAATAGGTCCTCCACAAAGAGTGAAAAGATAACCAGTGAGAGATCGACGTCGATCAAGGTCTCCAGCATAGTCTGAATCGACGTAGCCAATAATTTTGACCTCTTGCACTGTGTTCCTGTCGAAACATAAACCAATATTAAGAGTACCTTTGATATATCTTAATAGCCATTTCACGGCCAGCCAATGCTCTTTTCCTGGATTTGTCATGTAACGACTAACAACGCTGACTGCTTGTGCAATATCAGGTCTTGTGCATACCATAGCATACATTAGACTTCCAACAGCACTTGAAAATGGGATGTTCTCCATGTATGCATGCTCTTCATCTGTAGAAGGACATTGTTGAGTTGAAAGCTTGAAGTGAGATGCCAAAGGAGTACTGACGGGTTTTGAATTCTGCATGTGAAAACGAGAAATAATCTTCTCGAGATACTTGCTCTGTTTGAGCCATAATTTTCCATGCTTTTGATCTCAATCAATCTCCATACCGAGAATCTTCCTTGTAGCACCTAAATCTTTCATCTCAAATTCTTTTTTCATTTTAAACTTTAAATCATTCAGTAGAGATATGTCTTGAGTAGCGATAAGCATATCATCAACATAAAGAAGTAATATAATAAATGAGTTATTGGCATGCATCTTAAAATAAACACAGCAATCATGTTTGCAGTGAATGAAATCTTGTCCCAGCATAAAACTGTCAAACCTTTTATACCATTGCCTTGGAGACTGTTTCAAACCATAAAGTGATTTGTTCAACTTGCAGACAAAATTTTCCTTGCCTTCTTGGATGAACCCTTCAGGTTGTTGCATAAAAATTTGTTCTTCTAATTCTCCATGCAGAAAGGCAGTTTTGACATCAAGCTGTTCTAACTCAAGATTATGAAAAGCAACTAAAGCAAGTAGAAAATGAATAGATGTGTGTTTAACCACAGGAGAGAAAATTTCATTAAAGTCAACACCCTCCTTTTATGAATACCCTTTTGCAACTAAACGAGCCTTGAATTTAACATCATCTATCTCAGAGAAATCCTCTTTCTTTCGAAATACCCACTTGCAACCAATTTTTCTTTTACCTTCTGGTAATTTCACCAGATCCCAAGTATGGTTCTTTTGAAGGGAATCTATCTTTTCATTCATAGCAGCTTGCCACTGAGAAGAATTCTTATTCTGCACTGCTTCTTTATAGGAAGAAGGATCACTATTGTCAGTAACTAAAGCAAAAGTTACCATATCTTCAAAACCATACCTCTCAGGTGGCTTTATTTTTCTTTGAGATCTTCGAAGTGGAGACTTTTTAGAAACTTGATTTTTAGAATTTTCTTGAGAGTTGGGCATATCCTGAATATCTTCTTCTGAAGGAACTACATGCTCCACCTCCACTTGCATTATATCATTAGGATCTTTCTTGAGAGATTTTAGCATAACACTTTCATTAAATACTATGTCTCTCTCAATAATTACATTTGAAATAGTAGGATCCCACAAACGATAGCCTTTGACGCCTTTGGCATAACCCAGGAAAATACACTTTTTGGAATGTGCATCTAACTTATCCTTGACAACATGCACATAAGCAGGGCAACCAAAAATCTTTAAAGAAGAATAATTTGCAGGATGACCAGTCCATACCTCTTCAGGAGTCTTGCAATTAATGGTTGTTTGAGGAGAGCGATTCACAATGAAGCATGCTGTATTGATTGCTTCTGCCCAAAAATCTTTATCAAGATTTGCTGTACTGAGCATACTACGTGCTTTCTCCAACAAGGTTCTGTTCATCCTTTCAGCCACACCATTTTGTTGAGATTTTCCTGGGATGGTAAAGTGGCGTTTGATGCCTTCATCTTCACAGAATTTGAGAAATTCTGTTGATTTGTACTCTCTACCATTATCACTTCTAAAGTATTTGATTTTTCTACCAGTCCTTTTTTCAACTGAAGTTTTCCACCGTTTGAAAATAGAAAACACTTCGGCTTTGTGATGCAAAAAATAAATCCACACTTTTCTGGAAAAGTCATCAATAAAACTGACAAAATAATGAGCACCAGATTTTGATGGAATAGGAGAGCACCACACATCAGAATGAATATAATCAATTAAGCCTTTAGTGCAATGAATACCGGTGTTAAACTTTACCTTTGACTATTTACCATAGAGACAATGCTCGCAGAAATCCAATTTGCATGAGTTGAGACCTTTCAGTAATTTTCTTTTATTGAGCTCACTTAAACCTTGCTCACTCATATGACCGAGACGCATATGCCATAAGTGGGTCATATCAGAAGAAGAGGCTTGAGAAATTGCTGCTCCACCTACAACAATTTTTCCTACTAACTCATACAAATTTCTATGCTTTATGCCCTTCATCACTATCAATGAGCCTTTAGCAACCTTAAGAACTCCACCTTCAGCAAAATACTTATAACTAGCAGAATCCAAAGCACCCAAAGAGATCAAATTTTTTTTCAAATCAGGAACATGTCTAACATCAGCAAGAGTTCTAATAATATTATCAAACATCTTAATTTTGATTATTCCAATTCCAACAGTTTTGCATGGATTGTTATTACCCATCAAAACCAAACCACCATCATAGGACTTGTAGTCTTCAAACTAATCCTTATTAGGACACATGTGGTAAGAACAACCAGAATCAAGAATTCAAATATCATGGTAACGATCAAAATTAGAACTAATAGAGAGAACGTTACCCAAATTATCATCAGAACTTCCTTCAACAACTGACACTTGTTCTTTGGCTTGCTCTTTAAATTGAGATTCTCTTTCTTTCTTTGCTTTGAGCTTCCAACAATCTTTAATTGCATGTCCCATCTTCTTACAATACCTGCAATTTATTTCTTTGGATTTGGATTTAGAACGACCTATCCTTGATCTTTCTTTGGTACGACCTCTGACAATTAATGCTTCTGAGTGTGACACATCCCCTCCAATTTTTTTCAAATATTCATTAGATAGAAGGGCAGCAGAAATATCGTCAAATTTCAAATCCTTCCCATACATGAGAGTAGTTTTAAGATTCTCAAGAGAAGGAGATAAGGACGATAATAAAATAATTGTCTTGTCTTCATCTTCAATTTTAACATCAATGCTTAACAATTGAGAGACAAGTTTATTGAAAGCATTAAGATGATCAACTATATTCGTACCTTCTGTCATTCGAAAATTGAAGAGCTTCTGCTTTAAATAAACTCGATTTGAGATAGACTTACTCATATACTGTTTCTCCAGCTTTTTCCATAACTCTGAAGGTGATGTTTCATCAAGAAACGGATAGAGTACCTCATCGGTAAGACTGAGGATGATTGTGCTATGTGCGCTAGCCTTCTGGTTTTCCCAGACACTTTCGATGACATCTTCAGGCTTGACGTCCTCCAATGTGTGTCTCAACCCTTGTTGAGTAAGAATTGCACGAACTCTTGCTTGCCAAATAGGAAATCCTTGCTTTCCATTGAATTTCTCTATATCGAACTTCGTAGTAGACATGTTGAACCAAGCTCTGATACCACTTGTTGCGGAAAATATCGATGTCCACCACAATTCACGATATAGAGGAAGAACAGAAAAGAAGAAAAGATAGCACACAAGAGATATATGTGGGGAAGACGATCCAGAGGATATTGTATTGATGAGAAGAGAAAGAGAAGATTACAATGATGGAGACGAAACTCCAATATCACTAATTCTCACAAAAGACTAAGTAGTATGACCGTCACAAGACGTATTGAGAGTATTGACCTATATCTCTCTCTCTCTCACTCTCTTGAAACCCTTACATCAATGGTGTATTTATAGATGTGGCCTAATGATGTTTGAGTCAAAGTAGAAGACTGACTCAAATAAGACTTCTACTAATTTAAGACTTCTAGTAGAAGATAAATCTAGATAAGGATTAGGCCCATTAAATAATTTCCTAATATAATTAAGACTAATCGGAAAATCCGGATTCGAGACACCATAAAGCCAACATCTAGTTGGGGGATAACTTCCTCAATATGTGGTTGATGCATTAAACTCAATGGAGCACCTACTCGCCTGATTGTAGTTCATAGTTGTGAACTCAGGTGTTGTAATATCAGGCTACTCATCATTGGTATTTAGCTACCCTGGTGCTAGCTTTCTGTTAGAATTCTAAGATGAGATTTTCTTGGCTTAAAGATTTACCTCATTCATCTTAGGATCATGAGTTCTGACTTGTAGAGTCATAAGTCCAATCTCTATGAGAATGACCACCTCAACCCCATAGGCTAGCATGAAAGGGGATTTTCTTGTTGCCATTCGGGTGGTTGTTTGGTAGGACCACAAGACATGTAGTAGTTCTTTGACTTAGGCACCCTTGGCGCTTTCCAAGCACTTCTTTTATTTGAAAGAAGGATTCAATTTGTTACCTTAGCCAAGCCATTAGATTGAGGATATTCTACCGATGTGAATCTTTGCTCTTTGAATTTGGTACTATCGAATTATTTTTCATTATTGGTGGCCAGTGTTTGCAAGAGTCTAAACCTACAAATCACATTTTTCCAAAGGAACTCTTCGATTTTTCTCCCGATGATTATTACCAAAGGTTCAGCTTTCACCCGCTTAGTAAAGTAATCGATGACTGTCACCAAAAACTTCCTTTATCCTGAGGCTATTGGGAAAGGGCCTAAAATGTATATTTCTTATTGATCAAATAGCCATGCTATTTGAGTTTGTTAAAACTTGACCATTGGGCTATGGTTAACCAAGATATGCCTTTAATATTATTCATATTTGGAAACGAACTCGGATGCCTTATAGGCCATGTTAAGCTAATAGTAGCCCTGCTTAAGGAGATTATGGGCTGGAGGTCATCCTCTTCATGGCTCTTGCATATTCCTTTATGGACATCACATAGGATGTGATTTACTTCTTCAAGTCTTAGATATATCCTCCAAGCATCCCTTAAGTCTTCGGGGAGTTGACCTTTCCTGAGATAGGAAATTATAGGGTCAAGTTGGCTTGGTTTAGTGCTTACTGCAAGTACCTTAGGGACTTTTGAATAGCTCAGCTAGCGAAGATTTTCAATGAAAATTTTCCTCGATGTCGAGTTTGATGAAGCTGAGGCTAGTCGTGTAAGGGCATTAACTTCTATGTTGCTATCCTGAGTTACCTGACATATTTTTACCTAATCCATATTAGCCATGAGATTTTGTGCCTCAGTCAAGTACTAAGCCATAATGGCATCTTTTGCCTCACATTTCCAGTAATCGATAAATAAATAAGTCGAGAGTCGCTATATACTTGAGATTTTTAGCTCTGGCTACAAGAGCCACACATAGTTCAAGGAGGAGAACCTCATATTAGCAGTGCTATTTAAGGCCTCAAATTCTACGTGAGCTAAGTATTTAACCACTCTCCCATCTAGGCTTTGGCGGATGGCTCCAATTCTAGAACTTGATTCACATGATGAGCTGTTAACTTGGACCTTCCATGGTTCAATTTTTGACCCTATTATATATGATGTAGTCTCCACTAGGAAGTCTACTAGAGTTTGAGCTTTTATGACTCTCTGAGCTTCAAAAATTACATCAAATTAACTTAACTCAATGGACCATTTAAGTAATCTTCTTGAAGTTTTAAGCTTTTGCAAGGTTTTCATGAGGGGGAGATTGGTGAGTACTGGGACTAGGTGCACTTGAAAGTACGGACAAAGTTTTTGAGTTGCTAGTAGCATGACATACACTAATTTTTCTAATGGAGACTATTGGATCTCTGCCTCTAAGAGTTCATGACTCACATAATAAATGGGGTATTGCTTCCCTTTCTAATCATTTATTAAGACTAAGCTGACTGCCTAGTTTGAGACTACTATATAGAGGAATAACATCTCATTTGGTTTGGATCTTACCAATAAGGGTGGCTTAACTAGGTATTTCTTTAGATTTTTGAAAGCTTGATTACATTCCTTTATCTACTCAAAATATGAACTTTGTTTAAGAGCTTGAAAGAAAAGTAGGCATTTTTCACTTGACCTACATAGAAATCAATTAAGCATCGCCAATCGTTTGGTGAGCTTTTGCATCTCCTTAGCAGTGCTCGAAGATTTCATATTCATGATTGCTTCACTCATTTTGGAGTTAGCTTCGATTCCACATTCTGAGATGAGGTAGCCAAGAAACTTTCTTGAGCTTACCCCAAAGGCACATTTTTTGGGATTCGACTTTATTTTGAACTTCTGAAGTTTGTTAAAAGTTTCTTCTAGATCTCTCAAGTGTCCTTCAATGCGGAGTCTTTTTACTAGCATGTCATTCACATATGTCTCCATATTCTTTCCAAGCTAAGGCTAGAAGATTTTGTTTACCATCCTTTGGTGAACTCCTCCGACATTCTTTAGAAAAAATGGCATCGCAACATAACAGAAGGTGTTTTGATAAGTGATGAAAGCAGTTTTCTCTTCATCTTTGGGGTGCATTCGAACATGGAAATGGCCTAAGAATGCATCTAGAAAGTTTAAGAGTTGATGGCCTAAGGCGAAATCCACCTGTTAGTCTATCTTTGGTAAAGGATAACTATTTTTTATACAAGTTTATTTAAGTTAGTGAAGTCAACGCACATTCTTTATTTGCTATTGAACTTCTTTACTATTATCATATTTGCTAGCTAATCGAGGTAATCAACACACATTCTTTATTTGCTATTGGACTTCTTTACTATTATCATATTTGCTAGCTAATCGAGGTAATGATCTTCCTTGATAAACACTATATCGAGAAGTTTACTTACCTCTTCAATGATGGCTTTTTATTGCTCTAGGGTGAAATGCCTCGTTTTCTTCTTGATTGGTTTGTAATTCTCTGCTACAATAAGCTCATACAATGATATGAAGGGGTCAATGCTAGGTAGGTCTTTAGAAGATCAAGCAAAGGCATCTTGGCTTTTCTGTAAGAAATTGTCTAGCTCGGTACATAGCAGTTCTACAAGATTTGCCCCGTGTGTTAGGATTCTTCTAGAGCTCTTGTTGACAACAAGGTTGACAAGCTGCTCCATAGGTTTAGTAAAGGCCTTCTTATGTTCAACAGTGAATTCTTTGATTTCACTAAGCCACTTTTGAGATTTAGCTTTAGCAATTTCTAGCCTAATAGTTAGCTTATTACTCTTTACTATCACCAGTGCGTTGCCTTTTGGTTGGGGTTGTTGTGCCAATAAGCTATTTCACACTTCTTTGTTAGGCTTTGGCCCCCTCATGCTTCATCTATATCAAGTTTAGTCAAAAATCTCATAACTAGATGAAAAATAGAGATTACTACTTGGAGTTGATTGAGCACTGATCTGCCCAATATCACATTATAAGTAGGTGTGTTCAGACCACCATGAACTTTTGTGGGATCAATTTCACTGATCCGAAATAGCGGAGACCCTAGGAAGTGACCTCGATATACAAATTAAAATTTATTTTAATTTAAAATACGCTTTCAAGTATTGTAAGAAAATTTACTTCTAACAGGTATAAGCTCTATTGTTAATCATCTTAACAATTGTTAGAAACTTCTTAAATCAAGAAACCTAACTAATAAAATAAAAATACAAAGGAGAAAAAGAAAATATCATTTGATTAATTTGAGAAAAACGGTACATGACTTAAGAAAGGGCATACTATCATTTTATAATGAGTTTGAATATGGAATTATTGAAAAAAATGAGAATAATGAAATGAGTGAGAAAGGGGCTTTGATGTCTGCTGCTATTCCATACTCGTGTGTTAAACCATGTGATGTCCGATTCGGATGGGTATTGACTCAGTCTTTAATAGATATTGATAACATGTTGATAGGTGAGGTTGACTATCTTGACTTATGTTAGTTAACCTTGTTAGAATTTGAAGTGTTACTAATGACTTTTTATATATTGTTAGTTGACTTCTTTTGATGTTTGATCCAAGAATATGATTAATAGCCTTAGTTTTGTTTTAATCATTTCTAATATGATAATTGAGTGCCTTTTAGGCATGTTGTCTATCAAATTTGGAGCATCATCAATGGCATTTGAGCATGTGTTGGCTTATCTTAAAAGGTACATTGTCAAAATCTTTTGGGTTTGACTAACTTGAGAGGTGCATCATCAATGGCTTCTAGAGTTGATTAACTCGAAAAGTGTGTCATCAACAACTTTTGGAGTTGACTAGTTTGAATGGCACATCATCAACTGTTTTTGGGGTTAACTAACTTGAGGGATGCATCATCAACTACTTCTGGGATTGACTAATTTGAGGGGTGTGTCATCAACTATTTTTGGGATTGATTACCTCAAAGGGTATATCATTAACTGCTTCTGGGGTTGCTAGCTTGAGAGGCATGTCATCAACTACTTCTAGGATTGACTAGCTTGAGGGATGCGTCATCAACTACTTGTAGGGTTGACTAGTTTGAAAGGTGCATCATCAACTGCTTCTAAGTGTTGACTAACTTGAAGGGTATACCATCAACTGCTTCTAGGATTGATTAGCTTTGAAGTGTGACAAATATTTTTAAGCATATTGGTGTTTAACTTTCTTAATTTGGTAGCATCACTAACTACTTATAAGAGTTGACTAGCTTTGAAGTGTGCTAGTAATTTTAAGCATATTGACGATTAACTTCTTTGATTTGGTAGTATCACTAACTACTTATGAGATTAGGTATAACTTTAAAGTATGGACGATAGCTTTGAGCATGTTGACGATTAACTTCTTTGATTTTGAAGTGATATTACCCATTACTTACGGAGTTGAGTAAAACCTTGAGGTACTGTCAGAGACTCTTGTTCCACACTCAATAGGACTCAATTTGACTTAGTCTAGTTCCATTTGGGTTAACTCTAATTTGGGTCGGGATAATAAAATCATCCATTGTTCATAGCCTTGGAGTATTATTGAAGGCTTAGCATACTTAATAGGGCTTAGTTTCATCCTATCTAGTTCCATCCAAGCTAATCTGGGTCAAGTTCAAATTCAGCTTAATATTCAAGACTTAATTTCAATTTGAGTTTGATTTGGTTCAATTCGAAGTTCAAAACTTGATTGAATTACGATTTGTTAATTTCGTTTTGGAAGATGATGAGATGCTCTGATCTTGAGTTTAGTTTAACCCAATTTAAAATTCATACTTGGCTTGGGTTTAAATCTAATTTAGTTTAATGTTCAAAATTTGACCTAAACTCAGTCTGATTTGATTCAATTTGATATTCGAAACTTGATTTGGATCAAGTGTGATATGATTCGATTCAATATTCAAATTTTAGTTTGGGTCAAGTTTGATTTGATTTAATTCAATATTTAAAATTTGATTTTACTTTGAGTCTAATTTGAAATTCAATTTGAGCCATTTTAATTTAATCAATCTGTGTTAACCAATTTGGTTCAAGGGCCCTTGAGCTATTATAATGATATTATGGCAGACCTATAAGTTGGCCATAATTTCAAACTAGTTATTGACTAAGATTGCAGACTAATCCTAAGTTAGATTGGTTATCATGTGAGACTGCGGGCTGGGCCTAAACCATTTGACTTTTGAGTGAGACCGCAGATAGCCCCTAAGTCAGATTAATTATTGGGTGAGATCATAGGCTAGGCCTAAATAATTTAACTTTTAAGTGAGATCGCATACTAGTCCTAAATTAAATTTATTATTGGGTGAGACTGTAGGATGATCCTAAATCTTTTGACTATCAAGTGAGACTGCAAGCTAGTACTAAGTTAGATTGGCTGTTGGGCGAGTTCGTAAACTGGACTTAAGTTAGATTATTGTCAGGTGAGATTGCAGGTTGGTCTTAAACCTTTTCTTTTAACCTTCAGACAAGACTGTAGGTTAGCCCTAAACCTTTCTTTTTTGCTTTCAGGTGAGATTGCAGGCTAGCATTAAATTATTTTGACTTTTGAGTGAGATCACTAGCTAGCCCTAAGTTGATTGATTATTGGGCGAGACCACAAACTAACCATAAATCATTTGACCTCCGGAGGAGACCACAGGATGTCCCTAAGTCAAATTAGTTATTAGGAGAGACTACAGATTGGCCCTAAACCATCTTATTAAGATATTTTATTGTTATTATTATTATAGTTTTGTTTTATTCTTGTTCTTGTTCTTATTCTTACTTTCCTCATTATTAATCCAAGAGATTCTCCATATTGATTTCTTTCTGACATGACATTGTGATAATGAATAAGACTACAGATAATTGCGATGGTGATGGAGATTCACTAATGTTCTAGATTGCGGGTGGTTGCAATGTTGGTGAATATTCACCATTATATGAAGAATCGCGAATGGTCATAACATTGGTGGAGATCTACCATCACACAGAAGGTCGTGGATAATTTTGGTGCTAGTGGAGATTTGCCATCATATAGAAGATCACAGGTGGCCATAGTGTTGGTGGGGATTCATTATCATGTAGAGGGCCGCGGATGACCGTGGTGTTAGTAAACAAAAGATTGGCCCATGATGGGATTCAAATATTTGATTTTTTTTAGATTCAATCATTTGAACATGGGTCACTGAAAACATGTAGCATTTGGCAGAGAATGAGGTTGTAGGTGGTTGCAAGCCTAGAGGAAGAGGGAGAGCAATAGCAACAAGCATGAGAACATGATGACCTCGCAGGAGGCAAAGAGAAAAGTAGACAATGAAAGGAAAGGTGAAGCAAGGGATGGATTTTTACATCTTTTTGATCCCTTATTAACACCTTTTTTCTCTCCTCCTAGATGATGAGATCTTCCTCAAAATTTCTACTTCAATCCGTACAAAGTTCACCCATGAATCATCTATGAATCATTCTTAAATTTGTATGCCCTAGCCTCCATTTTAAAAGTCATTGAGAGGATCTCTAATTTTAATTATTGACATTTTATTAAGAGATTTGATGAGTATTCTCTTGCCATAAACTTCATATTTAAATCTCAGATTGATATACTCCAAGATTATACCTTCCTTGTTTGAAAAATTGGATTGATTTTGATGGATTTTATGAAATTTTTTTTTTTTGCAAATTCTTGATTGAACTAGACATTTGGTTGGGAACCGGATATTTGATAGTGATCAATGCTCATGCAGTCAGACTGTATTGGATGTTTGGTTAGAATCAGACATCCGACTGTGAGTTAGGGTCTATGCAGTTGAATAGAACCAAACAATCATTTGAGAATTGAACATCCAGTTGCGACTCAGTTCAATTTTTTTGGGCCTAATTTCCTAGCAATTTTTCTATTTTAAGTTGGCCTAAATCACCCTAAATCAAGTTCAAACTCTAACTCCAACTTGAAGTTGGGGTTGGATTCTAAAAACTACTTAAACAAAGTGTCTATTCTTATCATGAGTTTCCTTGGTAGGGGAGTTGATGCGAACTATAGTGAGCTCTTGACCTCCTTTTGTTGCTTTTACAAGTGTTTGACAGATGAGGTTCTCAACTTTTGATAATTCCCTTTCTCTTCTTTTACTTGTTTATTTTTCTTTTCTCTTCTTTTTCTTTTTTAGAAGGCATCATGGAGCCTTTTATAATTGACAAGGTCCAGGACGGGAAGAAAAATAGTTTAGCCCTAGGTCATTTTCTTTCTGTCTTAAGGATTAATTGGCATATCAAATCTAGGAGTATGAAAAATGAGTGAGGTTTAACAAATACCGCCCTTTTGCTTATTTTTTTAAAGAAGAGACATCATGTGTTGATAGGGCAGATGAGTCCTTCATGTTGGAACTCGTTGGGCATTTCAAACAATGAGAATCTTCAAAAATCTTGGGGTTTCATATTTTAAATGACCTCTCTCCTCCTTGGGGATGATCCTTCCCACTGGTTCGAGCCATGCCAGTCTTGCCAAATTACTTGGAGTGGGTTGATGATATGATATCTTAATTTTCAGTCCAACTCGTAGGTCTTGGTATCTTAGAGGGAGTTATAGCATCCAAAGGTCAGCATGCATGAGATTTATAGATTCTATATAGCATGGTCGAGACGTGGAAGAATGCCACAAACACTTTTCATACTCCATCTAGTGAGGTTGGTATCTCTTTATGAGACATAAGACAGCTAGTCGAAATCTCTATTCTTGGGAGTTTTTATGATAAGTATGTCCCTATTAACTATCATATGCCCCTTGATTTTAGTTACACTCTTGATGACCATCTCAGGATTTATGATTGGATGATGACATATTTTTTGAATAATTAAAAGCGGATATACTTTGATCATTGGGTTGATTTTTTTATGAAAGATCTCAAACGAGTGAGCCAACCAAGTTTGACTAGATCATGTACAACATGAGGGATGTTCTTCCAGAGTTTAGCCTTGAGACATATTTTGCCGCTTTTATCTTTTGTAGCTTTGCCACTTCATCATATCACGTTATGGATAATACATTCATCCGGAAACTTTTTGTGGTGGCTTGTAAGATGGCACATGGTCAAAATGTTGCTCTAGCTTTTACAGTGTTTAGATCCATATATATGGATCTCAGGGCAATGGTGGGTAGCCCCAAAGGACAGGTGATTGTTCAGCTTGGTTTTCTATCCACTTTTTTAATGCCTGGATTTATGCTCATTTTCGAAGGACAAATACTGAGTTAGAGCCTAGTGATGCATTTAAGGGGCTATGTCAATTATGCTTGGTCACTTGATCTTAAGATGATTTGAATTATAAACATAGTCGCTTCCACTTTCACTCCTAAAGAAGCCAAAATGCATGTGTGGGATCCTTGGAACTTCAAGTGGCGAGCCTTCCCTTACACTTTTTGGATTGTAACATACTAGTAGACGTGGCTTATCTTCTATTATCTTTGAAGGTTTATGAGTAGTTTGTCTTTTTGTGGCATGGAGTACTTCCACCCTTCTTAGGGAAGCATTTAGTACAGTCTTATAATCCACACCAATTCTCACGACAATTTGGGTATGATTAGGACTTTCCTAAGAATGTCCCTAATATGTCACTACCATCACATTTAAGCTAGTTAACAGGCTATTGGTTGCATCTTATTCACCTTTGTTTGAGGTGATTTATGCCATAATCAAATTTAATTGAAATACAATTAAAATTGAAACTTGTATACCACTAAGTTATACCTCAAGTGTGGGTCTCAATTGAATTTAAATTACAGTCAATGTGACTGAAAATTGAGCTCAATTTAGATCTAAATTCTTAAAAAAATTGGGCTTAAGATAAAGTAGGATAAGTAGGCTAAATATTTGGACCAAAATCAAGCACAAAATTCATTCAAATTTGGGATAAAATAAAAAAGATGAGAATTTAAAAAATAGGTCCCTGAAATAAATAAATTCTTACAAATAGACTCATGACTAGATTTTTTTACGAATAGGTTCCTGGGATTGAAATTTTATAGAAAAATCTATGAAAATTTTGAAATTTGAAATCAATCCCTACATAATCTAAGGTTTGCAAATAAACTCCTTAAAAATTTCATATTCTCAAATAAATTCCTAAAATCCTAAATTTTCACAAAAAATCCCTCAAAAAATTATTATTTGCAAATAAATTTAAATTTTATTCAAAAAAGACTTGAAAGTTTCAAAATTTTACAAATAAATTATTTTGCAAAAAAACTCCTAAAACTTATAAAATTATAATTTGATTCAAATTTTCCAAAAAGGTTTCACATATAACCTCCTCTATTTTGTAGTTTCGCAAAACTATCATCCACATCTAATTGAATCACAACAAGAATCGCAGTAATTCCATATTGCAAAATTATTTCAAAATTTCAAAAGAAGATAAGGATTGAGCTCATCCTCAAATTGAATTTCAAATGGGAAATCTAATCTTCTTGATTTCTATAAAAGCCCATGGAAACTTGCAAAGCAAAAAGATCAGGGGGAGGAGAACCTGAGGGAGAAGGATTCACGAATTGGAGAGCAAGTCAATGGCTTAACACAAAGTGAGATTATGCTGAACGCCAGGAGGAACTAGCCCTAAAGGGTTCATTTTCTTTTCTTACTTTTTTTCCCTTCCTTTTGCTTGTTTTTTCCTTGCTTCTTAGTGTTGGCTTGCTGCTAGGAGACCAATGTGAATGCTTGGGATCCCATGGCCTTGCAACCCCATTGCAACATCCCTACACCTAGCCGATATTTGAATCAATTTTAATTAAAAAAAAATTAAATTTAATAAAAATTCAATCAAAATATAAAATTGAATGTTACTAAATTGTGATGTAAATGTGGATCTCAATTGGACCAAAATCTCAATCAAATTTGACCGAAAATTGGGTTAAATTTAAATTTAAATTTTTAGAAAATTTGGGCTTAAACTAAAGAGGGCCAATTGGACTGGATATTTAAATTAAAATTAGGCACAAAAATTATCAAATATTTAGGTAAAATAAAAATTATAAAATTTTTGTAAATAAGTCCCTGAACTAAATTCATTTTACAAATGGATTCCTAATTGAACTTTTCTTATAAATAAGTCCTTGAGTCCTTAAAAGTTTTAAAATTTCAAATTGATCCTTACAAAATCAAGGATTTGTGAATAATCCCCTTAAAATTTTATATTTGTAAATAAATTCCTTAAATTTTTTTACTTTTGTAAATAAACTTCTAAACAAATTTTATTTATGAATAAATCTAAATTTTATTCAAAAAATCCTAAAACTTTTTAGAATTTTGCAAATATTTTTTTTTATAAAAAGTTTATAGCATTTATAAAATTACATTTTGGTCTAGATTTTTCGAAAAAATTTGTAAATAACTTCCTTGAAAGTTGAATATCACAAATGAATACAATTTTCATTTATAAGTAAACAAATCAAATCCTCATCCATATTTACATCCATTCCAATATTCAATCACAATTAAGTATTCTCATCCAATACAATTTTATAGGATTATTAATTCATAATCCACCCAAAAGAGTAAATGAATCAATAGAAAAGGGGAGGAGATAATATTTCGTTTTGAAATGATTTAATCCGTTCTGCAAAATAAAAAAGGGGAACAAAATAAGAAAAAAAAGACAAAGGTAGGGACACGAAGAAGGACTAGAAGGAAGGAAGATTAGGAAAAAGAAAAGGGCTAATATACTTAGCTTCATTTTCTCTCTTCCTCCACTTCTTCTCTTTTGTTTTGCCCTGTTTTGTCTTCAAAGGGTTCCTGGCACTCAACCTACTCTCCCACGCCGTACTGCTCTGAAACCACTAATCCTTGCCCAGCCCAAGCTTAGCCGGCTCCTCGCTCCTTAGGCCCCAAGCCTCCACCTTTGCAACTGTTAAATCTCTATGCTGGTGCCAAGCCATACCGATCGCCATATCTGACTTGAATCAAAAGAGATGAGGCCAAAAAGGGGCATAGACCGATGACATTTTGAAGAAGAAGGGGGCACAGATGTGAGGAGGAAGAAGAGGGAAAGAAATAGAGGAAAGAAAAAATAATGAAAAAAAGTTACTGCATAAAAGCAAAGGAAAAAAGGGACACCAATAAGAAAAAAAAAAGGACCCGCCGAAACTTAAGCTAGTGTTTGAGATTGCTGAAACTTAGGATAGTTTTTGGGCCTATCAAACTCAAGCCAGCCTTCAGATCCACCAAACCTAGGTCAACCTTCAGGCTTGTCAAACTTAGGCTGGCCTTCGGGCCCATCAAACTTAGGCTAGCTTTTGAGACTACTAAACCTAGGCCAGTCTTGGGACCCGTCAAAACTCAGGCTAGCCTTCAGCTCGTTAAACCTAGACTAGCCTTTGAGCCTGCCAAACTCAGAGTAGCTTTTGGACCTATCGAAGCCAAATCAGCTTTCAGTCCCGCTGAACTCAGGCCAACCTATGGGCTTGCCAAAACTTTAGATCAGCTTTTGAGCTTGCCAAAATTGGGCTAGCTTTCGGGTCTGCTAAATCTAGGCTAGCCTTTGGGCCCACCAAACTCTGGTTAGCCTTCGGGTCTACCAATCTCAGGCCAGCCTTCAGGTCTATTGAAACTCAGACAACCTCTGAGTCTACCAAATCTAGGCCAACCTTCGAGCCCACCAAAACTTAAGCTAGCCTTCGGGCCACCCAAATCCTGGGTAGCCTTCGGGTCCACCAAACTCAAGCCAGTTTTTGGGCCCTCCAAATGTAAGCTAGCCTTTGGGCCCATCGAACTCAAGCCAACCTTTGGCCCTACCAAATTCAGGTCACCCTTCAGGTTTGCGGAACTCAGGCTTGCCAAACTCAAGCCAACCTTCTAGCCTACCAAACCTAGGACAACCTTCAAGTTCATCGAATTTAGGCCAGCCTTCGGGCTCATCAAACCTAACTCAGCTTTCAAGCCCGCTAAACTCAGGCCAACTTTCGAGCCAACTAATTATAGGTCAGCCTCTAGGTCTGCTAAACCTAGGCCAGCTTTTGATCTCACCAAAACATAGGTCAGCCTTCAGGCCCTCGAAACCCAGGCTAGCTTTTGGGCCCTCCAAACTCAGGCTAGCTTTCGAGCCTACAAAACTAAGGTCAGCCTTCAAGTTAGTTGAAATTATAAACTAGCCTTCGAGCTTGCTAACATTAAGCTAACCTTTAGGCCTCCACCTCCAAGATAGCCCACAGGCTTGCCCAAAAAATTATCATAATAGGGACTCTCAAATCAAATTAATTAACACAAAGTGATTCAATTACTTTGAGCTCAAAACCAAATTGACTTAGATGAACCACCAAGTAAATCCAAATTGATCAAATAAATGGGCTAGAACTCAAATTGATCTAGACTCAAAATCCAAAATAAGATTCAATTCTAATCAGATTCAAATTAGGTTAATTCAAGATCAAATCAAGTTCAAATAAAATCCAATCTTGGTCAAATTAAGCTTGAATCAAATCCTAATTGGCTTAGATTAAATTCAAACTGAAGGGTCAAACTCAAAGTCAAAATAGAACCAAGCCGAACTTGAATTGAAACTGAGTTGAACTAAATTGACTTGAATTTGAATCAAAATTCATTAAGATGTAAATCTAAACTCGATAAGAGTCCAACACAAGGTCGAATTTGACCCGAATCAAATAGAACCAAACTCGAACCAAAATTGGGTCTTAAACATTGAACTAGGTCAAAATTAGATGTGGATTAAAATCAGCATTGCTTCAACTAGAGTCAATGATCAGTAGTTGATAAATATTCTTTCAAAAATTAATGCCAAGTTTGGTGAATCAAATATTTACTACCAATACCAATAGTGATTTTGGAATGGATATTTTACATGATTCCCCTGAGCATGCTACAAAGTATCAGTGTGAGCCTAATTACCAAAGGTTCTAGGAATAGAAAACTAGAACATATCACTATCTTCCAAGTAGGAGTTAGTGAATCACAATTTAATCAAGTTTGAAACATTGAATTGAATCAATTTAGGCTCAAATTGAAATTAAGTGTTGAACTGATTCCAAATTGAACTCGTAACCCAAATCGTATTAGTCCGAAGAAACTAAATAGGGTCAAACTAAGTCCTAATAGATATACTGAACATTTGACAATACTCTAAGGTTGTGGCTAATGGGTGATGTTACCATTCGAACCTAAGCCAAACTAGTTCAAGTGGAACTAAACTGGATCAAATTGAGTTCCACTGAGTGTGCTACAATAGCCTTTGTTAGCACTCCAAAGTTATACCCAATCCTTGTTATCACTCCAAAGTTATACCCAATCCCATAAGCTATTGGTGATGTTACCAAATCAAAGTAAGTTAAATACCAATATACTCAAAGTCATTGATCATCCTTCAAGCTAATCAACTCTAGAAGTAGTTGATGATGTATCCTTCAAGCTAGTTAACCCTAAGAGCAGTTGATGACACACCCTTCAAGCTAGTCAAGCTTATAAGTCATTGACAATGCACCCTTCAAGCTAGTCAACCCCAGAAGTAGTTTATGACACACTCCCTTAAGCTAAGTCAACCTTAGAAGGAATTGACAATGCACCCTTGAAGATAGCTAACCCCTAAAATTGTTAATGGTGCACTTCTCAAGCTAAGTCAACTCTAGAAGTAGTTGATAACATGCCCTTCAAGCTAATCAACCCCAGAAGCAGTTGATGACACACCCCTCAAGTTAAGTCAACCCTAGAAATAGTTGATGGCATACCCTTCATGTTAGTCAACTTTAGAAGTAGTTGATGACTCACCCCTTAAGCTAACTCAATCCTAGAAGTAGTTGATGACACACCCTTCAAGCTAGTCAACCTAGAAAACTATTGACGATGCACCCTTTAAGATAGTTAGCTCCAGAAGTAGTTGATGACACACTCTTCAAGCTAGTCAAACCCAGAAATAGTTGACAATTTTCCGTTCAAGCTAGTCAACTTTAGAACTAGTTGACGATGCATCCTTCAAGTTAGTTAACCCCAAAAATCATTGACGATGCATCCTTTAAGCTAGTTAACCCTAAAAGCCATTCACAATGTGTCCTTTAAATTAGTCAATCCCAGAAGCAGTTGATAATGTGCACTTCAAGCTAATCAACTCCAAAAGCCATTGACAAGTCCTCTGAGTTAGTCAATCCTAGAAGCAGTTAACAATGCATTCTTCAAGTTAGTTAACCCCAGAAGCAATTGATGACACACCCCTCAAGCTAGTCAACCCTAGAAGCAGTCGATAAGATATTTTTTCAAAGTTATACCTAACCCTATAAGTCAATAGTAATGCCGCCAAATCAAATGAAGTTATTGCTAATGCTCAAAGCTATTAAAAATGCTTCCAACTTCTCTCATTTCCTTCCAGGTCCCATTGGATAATGCCATTAATATCTACTTAAGATAGAGTCAATCTGATGCTATGTGGTCCAGTGTAGGCGCGGGATAGTAGCACACATCAAACCTTTTTCTCCTCTCTTTTCTCTCCCTTTATTTCTTTTATGCTTTCTAAATTCATTGTAAAGTGAGGGTATACTTCACTTATACCATGTATAATTTGTCAAATCAAATAATACCATGATTTCTTCTTTTCTTTTGTATTTCTATTTTATTAACTACTTTTGTTATTTTAGTAGGTTCCTGATAATCATCGGGATAATAAACAATAGGGATTTTCACCTATTGGAAGTCAATACTCCTATAATCCTGATAGCGCACTTCAAATTAAATAAATTTTGATTTGTGATTTGAGATCACTCTCAGGGTCTTCGCTATTTTAGGCCATTGAAATTAATCTCACACTAGAATTTGACCAAAACTCACAGTTGGGAACCTGCCACACCTCGGCCAGAGCACAACTAACATCACTTGATCTTCTCACTGGTCTAGATCCAGCCGAGAAACAAAGAAAATAGCCCTAGGGAGAGGAGATCGGGTTTGGACTAGTCTAGGAAAGGGAGGAAGACGAGAAAAAAGGAGAGAATAAAAAAAATAAAATAAAAAAGCATTCTTGCTACCAAATGTAAAAAGGAGATGGTTATTTTTTATAAAAAAGGAAAGAGAGGTTTTGATCCCAACATGTGGCAAAAAAATAAAAAAGAATGTTGTCTCCAGCTGTAGGAGAGTGAGTAGAAGTGGCGACTTAAAAAAAAGAATGTTGTGGGAGTTATTGAGAAGAAGAAAAGAAAAGAGAATGGAAAAAAAAAGTGGGGCTTACAACAAGAGTTCTTGTCTTACTTTTTGTGCCATTACCATCACGGCCTCCTATGATCTCCGGCACATCAAAAAAAATTTTATCAATACCATGATTACTTATAGCCTTTTGCATGACGGTAGAATTACATTAATACCATGGCCACTCGCGGCCCTTTGCATGGCGGTAAAACTCTACCAACACCTAGAGCTAGCCCACTGGCTTAGCTAAAAGGAAACTTTGGTCTAGGCTAGCACATGGGCTCACTCGAAACCAATTTCAAACTAAAGCTAGCTTGCAAGCTCGCCGAAAGTCTACTCAAACTAAGGCTAGCTTGCAAGCTCATTGAAAATCTATTCGAACTCAAGCTAGCCTGCAAGCTTATCAATTGTCTATTTAGACTAAGGCCAGCCAACGGGTTCATCGTATGTCTATTTAGATTGAGGCCTATTTGCGAGCTCACTGGATATCTATTTGGATTGAGGCTAGCTTGTAAGCTCACCAAATGTATATTCGAACTAAGGTAAGCCAGCAGGCTTGCCAAATACCTATTTGAACCAAGGTTAATCTATGGGCTCTTCAAATATATATTCGGACTAAGGTCAACTTGTAGACTCACCGAATCTCTATTTGGACTAAGGTCAGCTTGCGAGTTCATCGAATATCTATTCAGACTGAGGCCAGCTTGTGAGCTTATTGAAAATCTAGATGACTCAAAGTCGATCAACCTACAAGCTCACCCAAATTTATCATAATAACCTGAGGGCTTTCGAACTAAATCGATTAAACTAAAGTGATTCCATCATATTGAATAAATAAAACCTTATTGACTCGAATGAATCACTAAATGGACTTAAAATAATCAAATACATAGACTAACATTCATCTTTAATTGGACTCAAAGCTAAAATTAGTTAATCTAAACCAAATCAGTTCATAGCTAATCTCAATCGGGTTCAAATTGGGTCAGTCTAAAAGAAAAGTAAATTCGAGCCAAACCCTAATAAGGTTGAACCAAATCTAAATCAAACTATAATTGGGTCAAATTAAATTTGAATTAAACCCTAATTGGGTAAAACCAGATTTGAATCAAACCCTAATTGGGTCAAGTTGAACTCAAATTCAAATCAAAACTAGGGCAAACCTAAATCTACACTTGGCCAAGCTTGAAGCAAAATTGACTTGAGCCAAATCAACTTAAATATGAACCTAGGTCCACTAAAATTCAAACCCAAATCCAATAAGGGTCCAACATAGGATGAAACCAAACCCATTAGCAGGTTGAACAAAGATCCAATGAGAATCTATTAAGGATTGGATCAAACATCTATAAAGGATCCACCAAGAACCCATCAAGGGTTGGATCCAAGGCCTATTAAATATCCAATAAGAACCTATTAAGGGTTTGGATCCAAGATGTGTTAAGGATCCATTAAGAAACTGATAGGAGTCCAACACAAGGTCAAGCTTGGCCCAAACTAAATTAGATCAGGCTTAAATTAAAATTGAATTTTGAACATTGAACTAAATCAAATCGGATTCAAATCAATATCAAGTTTTGAATATCAAATTGAATCAAATCAGACTTTAGTTTAAATCAAGTTTTGAATATTGAAATGAATTAGATCAATCCTTAACCAAACTAAGACAGACTTAAACTCGCTCAGTTAGTTATCCATATATTGTGTTCAAATAAAGTCAATCGACAACATGCTTGAATCCTTTAGCCACACTTTAAAACTAAGCCAATCCAAAAGCATTGGCAATGTTTCAAATCAAATCAAACTATGGTAGGCTTGAACTCACATAGTTAATCAGCCATAATGTCTTATTCAAATGAGTCAACCAGCAATAAGCTCACAGCCATTGGTCACACTTTGAAACTAGCTAACTCCAAAAGCTATTGATGATGCATCTTCAAAGCTAAGATAACCAAAAAATATTGGCAATGCTTCAAATCAAAGCAAACTAATGTAGGCTTGAACTCACTTAGTCAGTCAGCCACAATGCCTTATTTAAGAAAATCAGCCAATAATAAGCCCACAATCATTGGTCACACTTCGAAGCTAGTTGGCCTCAAAAGCCATTGACAATGCATTTTTAAAGCCAAACCAACCCAAAACATTAGCAATGCTTGAAATCAAACTAAACTAAGATAGGCTTGTACTCACTTAGTTAGTTAGCCACAACACCTTTTTCAAATAAAATCAACCAATAACATGCATGAAGCTGTTGGCCACATTTCAAAACTTGTCAACCCTAGAAGCTGTTGATGATGCACCTTTTGAGCCAAACCAATCAAAAGTATTAGGAATGCTCTAAATTTAATTGATAACACACTTAAGAGATCGCTGATTATCAAATCAAAGCAAATTAAGATAGGCTTAAACTCACTTAATCAGTTAGCCAAATGCCTTCTTCAAATGAAGTTATCACCAATGCCACCAAGCTAATGAAAATACTTTAAACCAAATGAAGTTATCACTAATATCTCATTGGCTAATGAAAATAATTCAAACTAAATTGAATTATCACCAATGCCTTATTAGCTAATGGAAACACTTCAAACCATGAAGCTATTACTGATGCCTTATTGGCTAATAGATACACTTCAAGTCATGAAGTTATTGTGAAAGATCTATGCTATCGAAAATGCTTCACGCTAATCTTGATAAGCTATTGGCAATGTCATCCAATGAAGTTATCACTAAAGCTCAAAGTTATTGAAAATACTTCAAACTCCTCTCATTGTTTATCACATCCTGTTGGCCAACATAATTAAATCAAATCATCAACATTTCCCAATAATTAAATCAGGACTTACTTGAGCCATATTCTACATGGTCTAGCATATGGGAGCTGGGCAGGAGCAAACATTGAGCTCTTACCATTCCCTTTCTTGCTTCATATTCAAATTCATTAACATGTAAAGTGAGGGTATGCCCTTACTTAAATCATGTATCTTTTTTTCATATCAATCAAATTTGGCTTTATCTTTATTAGCTAAGTTTCTTATTTTAGGAGGTTTCTGATAATTGTTGGGGTAATTAACAATAGAGACTTATGCTTGTTGGAAGTCATGTTCCCATAATACTTGATTGTACATTTAAACCATCATATTTTTGATTTGTTGTTTTGAGATTATTCCTCATAGTCTTTACTATTCCAAGCGGTCAATTTCGATCCCACAAATTTTGACATGTCTGGTAGGACTTGACTTCTTCTCCAAGTAGAGAAATCTAGTTAATATGGGTACATATCAAGAGAAAGAAAGTTAAAAACTGATGATTGATTTTTCATTAAAAGAAAGGAAAAATGACATCATCAAATGTAAGAAACATAGTTAATATAGGCACACATTGAAAAAAGAAAAGTAAAAAGTGGCTAATTGATTTTTCATTAAGAGAAAGGAAAAATAGCATCATCAAATGATCCTCTTACTCCAATATATACCATCAATCTTTAGTGAAGGGTTTGCAGTATGCTTTGTCAACCAATGGTTACCATAGGGGTAACTGAAGTCCACATCAGTATGGAAAACTCCTCAACTCCCATCCAGGAGGTAAAGACCTCTCATGCAGGGGGTAGAAACCTCTTGTTCAAGGGGTATGGACCTTCCATTTAGGGAGCTAGGGCCAAACCCATCTAAATAGGGCTAAATCCAAATGTCATTATGCCAAAACTCGATGACAAAATAACAATCATCATGGGGACAACTGGAGTTCATATCAGCTATCAGGCTATGTCTAACTCCATCTAATATATGCATGGTGTTTTCTATTTCACTTACAATATCATTGCTCCTAGCATTGCTAATGCTACTATTGATCTAGTCACTACTCCACTTTGCCCAGCATAGATCAGCTCCTTACCTTTTACACTATGAGCGAAGATCAAGTTCACTTAGGGAGCAAAAGATCAACTCCACCCAGGGGGTTAAAGACCAAGCCCACCAAGGGGGCAAAAGACCAAGTATACCAAGGGAGCAAAGACTAAATTCACCCCAATGGCAACGACCAAATTTTATTATGTTGAATATTGATGATAAAATAGAGGCTTCATTGGCATAAACCAGGGTATTAGTCTGTCAAAGGGTAAGCAATAGGCAAAAATTAGTTTTTGATAGCTTATAACTAACCAGAGGAAGGACCAACAGAATATTTGGCCGACTTTGAGATATTATATAAAACCTAAAGCTAGATTCTATAATCCTCACCTTCAATACTATAAGGACTAATAGAGAACAATAGAAGAACACGCGTTTAACCTTCTTCAACTGAGAAATAAGCAACACCATCTTCTTATACTAAAGTGATTAATGGCGAGTAACTAAATTCAAGAAGAAGGATACTTATGCCAAGTTTGCAATATGAAAGTGTCAAATAGTTGGATGAGCTAGGAAACCATAAAACAAAAAAAAAATTTGGCCTATGATAGAATGTATAGTCACATCAAAATTGACTAGTCAGGTATGTATTTCGTACTTCTAAAGGTAAGACATACAAAAATAAAAAATCCACTAAAAAACGTAAAACAAAAAAAAATTATGAGCTAGGTGAATTACCTTCTATCTTAAAGATAAGGTCTCTGAACAAAGAAAGGAAAATATTCAAAGATAAAGATGGTTGATGATGAAATACAGTGGAGTTAGAATCCCAGTACTTCCCCCACCTACTGACATCCTAAATTAATTTTAGGAATGCAAGCCTGAAAATATGACGATCAATCTACAAGCAACTAAAATCCTATTAAAAAAGTTACTTCAAAGACAAAAGTATAATGGTTGAAATATAATTTCTTAAAAATCTCTTCCTAAAGGCAAAAGATCACACCCCCCACCCCCCCCCCCCCCCCCCCAAAAACCAAAACCCCCCCATTAAGCAAAAAAAGGAAAAATAAAGTCCAAAATGGACAAATCTCATATGAAAAATCAAGTAAAGAGAAGCAAACTCAAAGAATAAGAACTTATTGGTATCTACGAGTCCGCAAACCTTGGATCCTCAAAAGAGGAATAAGATTGCTAAGAAAGAGAAGCAAAAAAAATAAAAGAAAAAATAGAGGGGAAGAAACTTGGATCATATACCGAAATTAGGATGACTAACCAAATCTCATCTCAATGTATTATCGACCAAGAAAGACTACTCAAGGAGTAAGTACTAGTTGACATCTATGAGTGTGTAAACCTTGAAAATTAAGGTTAAGAGGCATCTGAGATCAAAGTCAAAGTCAAAGAAATAAGTAACTAATAGGAACATGATGAAAGTAATGAAGTCATTAGAAAAATAGGTTTCTGAAAAAAAAATATTGCACTAGGAAGAAAATATAAAGGAGGTCAATTGCTAACCTACCACCTTTTGAGACCAAAATTATCCTTAAATATCAATAGACCTAACCAACCAAGAGGCCTTAATTGAAGATGAAAGGGTACATCACTTGTCTACCAAAGAATTTTCAAAATAATAAATCTTTAGAAAATTTTTCTTTCGAAAAAAATGTACAATCACATATGTTCTACATCATTTGCTTCTTCCAGCATTGTAAAAAAAGGAAAAAAGACATAATATCACTTTATAAGGTTACTTCTCTTGAAACTCATGCGCCAATTTGGCGTTTTAAAAGATGACCTGTCAGTGTGTGATACTATAGTTCAACAAGCACCATTTAAGAAAGCTGCTTGTTAATCTAGCTGATTGATATAGCGTGTTCTACTGTATCATGTCAATATGGCATTGTAGAAGATAAGCCTCATAAAAATAATAACTTTTTACTTTCTCGTTTTACCAAGATGTGGTATGAAAGACAATGTAAAGAAGCTTCGGGGTTTCCCTCAAGATAACCCTATGCAATCAAAGTCAAATCACTTAGACTAACTGGATAAGACATCAATCACTATCTAAAGTGATCAAAACTAGAGGCATATCTCTCCGCAGGCCTCTTGATTCTATGACTACTCCAACACAGGTTGGGATCTCTTCCTCCAACTATTGTCAAGTAGCAACCTTTTCATTGTGGATGCAAGACTCTAACCCACTTGTATAGAAAAAGCGAAACTCCTTTGGATAAAAATAAGATATTTTCTTTAAAAAATAAGCACCAGACTCCTTTGTTAGTCTATACAATGATGAAAATGGAAAATGCTCACATTTAAAGCATATCAGCATATGCAATAGCTCTCATCTAAAAAACATGATAATGTCAAGGGACATAATACCTAAGCATACATTGCGAATACTTAATCAAATATTAAATCCATCCTCCCATAAAAGAAGATGGTAAAAGTAAAGTTAAGTCCTCTTTTATTCAAATGCTTAAGAAAAGATATTATGCTAAAGCACTTGTACCACCGATCCATCGGGCTAACACTAGTTGAGATTTTCATTTCCCACAATCAAAAGATTATAGACAAAAAAGTCAAGATCCATCTGTCAAATGCTCACAAAGGGAGCATATAGCCCAAACTCCAAAAATACAAAGAAGGTGATCAGGAGTTCTTCTCTCACCTTAAAATACTAAGGGTAAGTACAATTCTCTCCCTTAATGTTTAAGAGACATTTATCGTCATGACATTGAAAGAAAACTAGCACATATGATATTTTTTTATTGCTTCTATAATTAATATATTAAGTCAAAAGTCATGAAATCCTTGACAAAAATTTCAAGTAGACCACTTATATGGTGGTAAAACCAAATATGTTATTCTAAAATGGCAAAAGAAGTACACCATCTTCAATATGGTGAACTCAAGATTGTCACCTTCAATATGGTAAAATAAAACTCATCATCCCCAATATGGTAAACTCAAGCCTAGAACCATCAATATGGTGGAATCAAGTTTATCATCTCCAAAATGGTAAAATCAAATTCTTCCTCTATGAGAATTGTAAGTCAAACTCGCTATCTTTGACATAGAAAAATCAAATTAGCAATTCTGGAAACTTGCCAAATAAAATTTGTGAGATCAAAATTGATCACTCAGAATAACGGAGACCCTGGAAGTAACCTTGAATCACAAGTTGAGATTTGTTTTAGTTTGAAGTGTGCTATCAGGTGTTGTGGAAATATTAATTTTTAATAGATGCAAGCCTCTGTTATTAATTATCTTGACGATTATTAGAAACTTTCTAAAGTGAGAAATCTAGTTAACAAAATAGAAACACAAAAACAAAAAAAGAAAGCATTTGATTGATTTTAAGAAATGATACATAGCTTAAGTAAGGGTATACCCTCACTTCACAATAAATTTTAACGTAGAATTATATAAAACATAAAAGGAATAGTGGAAAAAACAGAGAGGAGAGGAAGCTTTGATGTGTATCGTTGTCCCTCTCCCTTTGCACTGAACCACATGACATCCGACCTGAATCGTGGAAGAGAATGGAAAAAGTTTGAAGTATTTTTAATAGCATTGAGCATTAGCAATAATTTCATAATTTGAAGTATTTTCATTAGCCAATAAGATATTAGTAATAACTTATTTTTTTTGTAAAGTATTTTCATAGCTGATAAGGCATAGGTAATAACTTCTTTAATTTTTGAAGTATTTTCATAATCGATAAGGTGTAGGTGATAATTTTATTAATTTTTAAAGTACTTTCATAGTTGATAAGGTGTAGGCAATAACTTCATTAGTTTGGTAGCGTCACCAATGACTTATATGCTTAAAGAGGTGCATCATCAACTGCTTATGGGAGTGACTAGCTTGAAGAGTGTATCATCAACTGCTTGTGGGATTAACTAGCTTGAAGGGCATGTCGTCAACTACTTGTAGGGTTGACTAGCTTGAAGAGTACGTCATCAACAGATTTTGAGATTGACTAGCTTGAAGGATACATCATCAACAGTTTATGGGGTTGACTAGCTTGAAGGGTGCATCACCAACTACTTATAGGATTGACTAGCTTGAAGGATGCATCATCAACTACTTGTGAGTTTGACTAACTTGAAGGATGTGTCGTCAACTACTTATGGGGTTGACTAGCTTGAAGGATGTGTCATCAACTGTTTGTGGAGTTGACTAGCTTTAGAGTATGAACAATAATTTTGAGTGTATTATTGGTTGACTTCATTGACTTGATAACGTCACCAATGTCTTAGGGGATTGGGTATAACATTAAAGTATGACCAACAACATGGAGGATATTGTTAGTTGACTTCATTTGAAATACGTGTTATGGTTGACTAACTAAACGAATTCAAGCCTACCTTACTTCAATTTGATTTGAAGCATTGCAATGCTTTTGGGTTAGCTTAGCTTGGAAAATGTGTTATCAATGGCTTCTGGGATTGACTAGCTTGAAGTGTGATCAACAGCTTCGAACATGTTGGTAATTAACTTCTTTAGTTTGATAGCATTACCAATAACTTATGGAGTTGGATATAGCTTTGAAGTGTTGTTGAAGACTTTTGTAGCACTCCCAGCGAGACTCAGTTTAATCTTATTTAATTCTATTCAAACTAATTCAAGTTTAGATCGGGGTGGTGATATCACCTTTTATTCATAATGTTAGAGGATTGTCGAGGTTTCAGCACTTCTAGTGGGACTTGGCTTCTATTTAGTTCCATCAGAACTAATATTATTCATGTCTAAGTTCAATTTTATTTAACTTGAGTTAAGTTTGACCTTGTGTTGGACTTTTATAGAGTATGGGTCTACATCTTCATGGGCTTTAATTCAAATTTAAGTCAATTTAGTTTTACTTAATTTCAACTCAGGCTCAGCTTGACCTGATTTTGGTATGACTTTGAATTTTATTTTAGACTTGATTTAACCAAATTGGGATTTGATTTGAACTTAGTTCAATCCAAATTGGATTTGATTTGAACTTAACTTGATTTCACATTAACCTATGATTAGGGTTGAGTCTAAATTTATTTGGTTTAGGTTAACTCAAATTGAATTTTTTTGGAGTTCAATTTAGTTTAGGTTATAATTCATTTATTTGACCAATTTAAGTCCATTTATTATGATTGAGTTATCTCACATTAATCAATTTAATTTCAAGGTCCTTAGCCATTTATGATGATTCTAGACAGACTCGTAGCCTGGCTTCAAATGCATAAACACAAAGGTTGGCTTAGCTTGCGAGCTCAAAAGTTGACTTAGAGGTGTAAGCCCAAGGGCTAACTTGATGCGAGTTTGAAGACTGGTTGAGTGGGGGCCCGAAGGCTAGATGTGTGTGAGCTTGAAGGCTGACTGAATATGAGCTCAAAGGCTAGCTTAGTGTAAACCTGAAAGCAAGCTGAGTGTGAGTCCGAAGACCAGCTTGGATGTGAGCCCAAAGGCTAGTTAACTACAAGCCCAAAAGTTGATTAAGTGCGAGTCCGAATGCTGACTTAGATGCAAGCTTGAAGGCTGGCTGAAATGTGAGCCTAAAGGCTGGTTAAATGTGAGCTCGAAGGTTGGTTTAGATGTGAGCCTGAAGGCTGGCTAAGTATGAGCTCGAAGGCTAGCTTAGATGTGAGCCCAAAAGCTAGCTAAGTGCGAGCCTAAAAGCTAGCTAAGTATGAGCTCGAAGGCTTGTTGAGTGTGAGCTCGAATGTTAGCTTGGATGTGAGCTCGAATGCTAGCTAAGTACGAGCTCAAAAGTGCAAGTTTGAATGTTGGTTTGAATGTAAGCCCAAAGTCTAGCTAAAATGCAACCTCAAAGGCTGGCTGAAATATGAGTCTAAAGGCTAACTGAGTGTGAGCTCGAAGGCTAGCTAAATGTGAGCTCAAAGACTGGTTTAGATGCGAGCCTAAAGACAATCTAAGTGTGAACTCGAAGGCTAGTATAGATGTGAGCCCAACGACTGCCTAAGTGTGAACCTAAAGGTTGACTAAGTGCGATCCCGAAGGTTGGCCTAGGTGCAAGTCCGAAGGTTGGTTAAGTACGAGCCTAAAGGTTGTCTTGGATGCAAGCCCTAAGGCTAGCTTGGATGAGAGTCTGAAAGCTAGATAGGTGTAAGCTTGAAGGCTGGTTAAGGCACGAGCTCAAAGGCTGGTTGAGTACAAGCCTAAAGGTTGGCTATGTACTAGCTCTAAGGTTGGCTAAGGTATGAGCTCAGAGTACGAGCCTGATGGTTAGATATGTGTGAGCCTAAAGGCTAACTGAGTATGAACCTAAAGGCTACCTATGTGAGAGCTTGAAAGTTAGTTTGGATACGACCCCGAAGGCTAGCTAAGTATAACAAGGATTTGCTGTCTTCATTGCCATCTTTGAGGGGGCCATGAGTAGCTACAGTGAAGTTATAGATCTATTATCTTCATCATCATCTTCGAGAGGGCCACGGGTGGCCACAGTAAGGTCATAGGTTTGTCATCTTCATCACCATTTTTTAGGGACCATGAATGATCATAGTGTTAATGGAGCTCTATTATCATACTGAGAGTTGGGGGTGGCCATGAGATTGATGGGATTTTATTAACATGCCAAATACTGCGGGTGGCCGCAGTGTGCTTTTTTTTTTCTTTTTTCCCTTTATTTCTCCTTTCACCCCACAAAGCTCGTGCTCTGCCTCCATTTTTCTCTTCTCTTGCCTTGCGTGATCGGGGCCGGGAGCCTGGCCTGTCTTCTGATTGGGTCTGACTAGAAATGACTAGATCTAGCTAGCCGTGGCAGTGGCAGGGTAGGAAGAGCATTCTTGGTCTCGTGCCAAGGGATGACTCCACCAAGTGGAGGAGGCATGCTAGGCCTGGAAGGTGGAGGAGCAGTATAGGAAGGAACGGGAGGGCCTGTGATCTAGGGTTGCATTATGCCAGGGGTGGGGCTACGAACGCCGCAAATGGGACTGGTGAGGCTAGGTTAGGCCTGGACAAGGGGGCAGTGGAGACCTCGTAGCCAGCAGCACAGCCAATCGAGGGCTGGCAAGGGAAGCGGAGACGACCTTGGCGTGAGACTTGTCGGGTGGAGGAGGACCCTCTACAGACATGGAGATGAATTCCCCACCACGGAGGAGGACGAGGCCAAGGGTTTTGTGATTGGATCAAATCGACAGTGGCCTGCAGGGCAAAGCTCAACTTGGGAGTGCATGGATAGGCAGCATAGGTGCAAAGCCAAAGGCAAAGCAGGGAGAAGCCAGAGGCGGCGGACCCGGGCCAGTGAGGGGGTGATGGAACTTGGTCATTGGCGAGAAGCTGAGCCTTGCAAAACATGAAAGAAAATGCAAAAAATCAAAGAGAGAGAAGATAAGAATTTCAGTCATTCACCTTTCTCTGTCATTTCCTTTTGCTTGATCTGTAACTTCTTCTGTGGCCTGGTCCGCTCTCTTCTCCTCTCGTGTCTTGCTTTGTTATTCTAATATCTATTTCATTGTTGTTATCTCTCTATTGTTGTTTGTGTAGGTTTTCAATTTTTTTATAGGCTTCAAAGAAGATTTCGAAACCAAATTGAGAAGATTTGATGAGTGTGATTGGATCTACTCTTCTTGATTGATTTTATTTTGGAAACAAATCAAATTTGATTGTAGATGAAATTATATGTTGAAATCTCATGATTGGTATGTGACTCATTAGGATATGTTTTCCAAATGAGAGAATTCAAATTTTATACTATTTTCAGATGATAAATTTTTGACGGGTTATTTACAAAATTTTTTGAAAATTGGACCAAAGTATAATTTTATAAACTCCAAGAACTTCTTGGCAAAAATGATATATTTGTACAAATTCTAAAATTTTTAGGATTCTTTTTAAATAAAATTTGAAATTATTTATAATAAAAAAATTTTAGGGATTTATTTATAAATTTCTCAAAAAATTGGACCAAAATATACTTTTACAAATTTTAGGGGTTTTTTTGCAAGAAAGATATATTTGTAAAAATTTTAAAATTATCAGAGTCCTTTTTGAATAAAATTTAGGCTTACTTATAAATAAAAAATTTTGAGGGATTTATTTACAAATTTTTGGACCAAAATGTGATTTTGTAAGTTTCAGGAAATATTTTGCAGGACATTTATAAAAATTCTGAAATTTTCAAGATCCTTTTTGAATAAAATTTGGACTTGTTTGTAAATAAAAATTTTTGGTGGTCTATTTGTATATCATTGGCTCAAATGTTACTTTAGCCTTTGACCCTAATTCGAGCCCAAATCCTATGTCAAAATTTGTCTCATTTGGAATCCAACTCAAATTCGGAATAGGATTTGAAAATCTACTTAAACAAAATCTATTTCGCATAGAAATCAAGCTTATATTTATATGACAATCAAGTCCACTTTCGTGTGGCAAATCAAGTCCATCTTCTATGGCAATTGAGTCTACATCTATGTGGCAAATCCAATTCACTTTTATATAGCGATTAAATTTGCTTTTATATGGTAAATCAAATTCTCTCCCACAAGGTGAATCAAGTCTATTTTGTATGGTAATCAAGCTCACATCCAAATGAAAACTTCAATCAACTCTTGCATGGCGATCAAGCCTGCCTTTATGTGGTAAATCTCAATCTACTTTTGTATGACGATCGGACTTACTTTTATGTGGTAAGTTAAGTCCACTCAATGGCAAATCAAGTCTACTTTTAAGTAGCAAATTAAGTCTATTTTATATGGCAATCAAATTCCCATATTCATGGCAATCAAGCCTACTTTAAGTGACAAATTAATTCTATTTTCCATGATGATCAAGCTCGTATTTATATAGAAAATTAAGTTCACTTACATGTAGTAAATCAAATCCACTTTTATGTGGCAATGCAAACCTATTATTACATGGTAAACTAAGTCTATTACGATGTGACAAATTAAAGTCCATCTTATGTGGCGATCAAATCCACACTTGCATGACAAATTAAACTTACTTTCACATGGTAATACAAACCCATTTTCACGTGGCAAATTTTACATGATAAATTAAAATCCATCTTACATGACAATCAAATTGTATTTATATGGCAAACAAAGTCCATTCTATATAGTGATCAAGTTCATATTATATGGCAATCAAGTCCACTTTTATGTGGTAAGCTAAGTTAATTTCATGAGGCAATTAGCCCTCATTTACATGATAATCCAAACCCATCTCCACATGGTAAATTCAATCCACTCTTGCATAGTGATCAAGCTTGCTTTTACGTGATAAATTCAATCCACTCCTATATAGTGATCAAGCCTACTTTTATGTAGTAAATCAAATCCACTTTTGTATGATGAATCAAGTCTATTTTGTGTAGCAACTCAAGTCCATTCATTGTGATAATCAAGACCACTCATTATAGCAAACCAAGTCCATTCATTGTGACTACTCAAGTCCATTCATCATAACAAATCAAGACTACTCATTGTGGTAATCAAGTCCACTCATTATGACAACTCAAGTCCACTTATTGTGGTAGCTTAAGTCTGCTCCATGCGGTAAACCAAATCCACTCTCACGTGATAAAATAAATCCATCATCACGTGGTAGGTCAAGTCCATTCTCACGTGGTCATAGGAAGTCAAGTCTACTCTCATATGGTAATTTAAACCCATATAGTTAACGCTTAGAATATTGACATAGGAGCCAAATACTTGAAAATTGTTCACATTCTCTCCTCTCATCAAAACTTGAGAAGAGGATACGAAGGGGCCAATTTGTTTGAGGCAATTTTTGTAATAATTAAATTTGATTAAAATATAATTAAAATTGAAACTTGTATATTACTAAATTATAGCTCAAGTGTAGGTCTCAACTGAATATAGATCGTGGTCAAATATGACAGAAAATGCAGCTCTCTGACCTAAATTCCTAGAAATTACAGGTTCAAGCTAAAGTAGGCTAAGTGGGCCAAATATTTGGACTAAAATCGGACATAGAATTCATCCAAAATTTGGGGGGGAAAATAAAAATAAAAAAAAAAGAAAAAAAGAACAAATAAAACCTTCTTTGAAAATCTTCAGGGGGACTTTTCGTATGAAGGGGAATACGAGAGGGAAAATTTTATAAAAAATCCATGAAATGTAGAAAAAAACCAGGAATTTGGAAATTCAAATCAATCCCCACAAAATCTAGGATTTACAAATAAACCCCTTAAAAATTTTATATTTACAAATAAATACCTAAAATCTCAATTTTTCATAAATAAGTCCCTCAAAAATTGTTATTTATAAATAAGTTCAAATTTTATTCAAAAAAATTCTGAAATGTTCAAAATTTTATAAATAATTTTTTGGCAAAAAAGCCCTAAAACTTATAAAATTATATTTTGATCGAAATTTTTCAAAAAAATTTACAAATAACCCCTTATTTTTTATAGTTTTGAAAAATGTTACAATTTTAGGATTGCAATAACTTCGTTCAAATACAATTCATCCATTTCCATATCAAACTAGATTACACTTGTCTACATAAGTATTCAAATTTTAAAGGGAAAACTATCATCCACATCTAATCAAATCACAACAAGAATCATAGTAATTCTGGATTACAAAATTGTTTCAAAATTTAAAAAGAAGATAAGGATTGAGCTCATCCTTGAATTGAATTTCAAATTGCAAATATGATCTTCTTGATGCCTATAAAAGCCCATGGAAACCTGCAAAACAAAAGGATCAGTGGGAGGAGAACCTGAGGGAGAAGGATTCACAAATTGGAGAGCAGGTTGATGGCTTGAGACAAAGTGAGATTATGTTGAACAACAAGGAGGAACTAGCCCTAAAGGGTTCATTTTCTTCTCTTACCTATTTTTTTCTTCCTTTTGCTTGTTTCTTGCTTGCTTCTCTATGTTGGCTTGTTGCTAGGAGACCAATGTGAATACTCGGGATCCTGTGGCCTTGCTGCCCCATGCAACACCCCTACACCTACCATAATTTGGCCAAAACTCATAGTTAGGAACTTGTTGCACCTCAGCCATAGCACAGCTAACATCACCCGGCCTTCCTACTGGCCCTCCACCACAACCACACTAGATTTCCTCTATTGCTTGCACTGCCCTGCTGGAGTTCCCGCATGCTAGACCGATCCAAAGCTCCTCCAGCCTAGAACATCATCATCCTGCCCTTTTCTCCACCTCTACTGGCTTATTCTATCAAACCTTCACTTGACCTAGCCCTCCTCCATTATCGAACCACCATTTTAGCCACCTCCCTACTAGCCCTAGCTCCCTATGCCAATCTCACCATCACCTCTACGAGCCATCTGCTAGCCGAGCTACTACTACTGCCCGTGCCCTAGCATGAGGCCTGCACCCCACCGAGCCTAGAGCTCCCATGCATCGGCCTACCCTACTTCACCTTGACCTATAACTACTCTACTTCTATTGTTATTCGCCATTTTCCCTACCTCTAGCCATCCGACAGCCGAGCCCGGTTGTCTCCACCGAGTTTGGCACACTGGAGAACCAGCCGAATCCAACCGAGAAACAAAAACACAGCCTCAAGGAGAGAGGATCGAGTTTGGATTAGTCTAGGAAAGGAAGGAAGGAGAGGAAAAAGTAGGAGAGAAGAAAAAATATAAAATAAAAAGCCTTGATGTCAACTATAAATAGGAGATGGTTTCTTTTAAAGAAAACAAAGAGATTTTTCTCCCAGCACGTGGAAAAAAAAATTAAAAAAAAGGATGTTATTCCCAGTTGTAGGGGAGGGAGGCAAAGTGGAGACTTAAAAAAGGAGGTTGTGGGAGTTATTGAGAAGAAAAAAAAGAAGAAGCGAGAAAGAAAAAAAAGAGAGAAGGGACTTACAACAAGAGTTCTCATCTCAATTTTTGTACCATCACTTTCATGGGCATCACTTTCATGGCCACCCATGATCTCCGAAATGTCAAACTAATCTTCATCAACACTGAAGTCACCCACAATGCTTTGCATGGTGGTAAAACTTTATCAATGCTGCGGCCACCCATGACCTTTTGCATGACAGTAGAAGTCCACCAACATCGTGGTCTTCCATGGTTTGAACTAAGGCTAGTTTGTGAGTTTGTCAAACATCTATTCAGATTGAGACTAGTTTGCATACTCGCTGAATATCTATTTAAACTAAGGCTAACCCATGGATTCATTAAATATCTATTCAAACTAAGGCCAGTTTGCGAGCTCGCCATTGAAATAAAGTCAACCGATAATACTCTTGAAGCCATCAGCCATACTTTAAAGCTAAGTCAATCCAAAAGTATTAGCAATACTTTAAATCAAATCAAACTAAAATAGGCCTGAATCACTTAGTTAGTCAGCCATAATGCCTTATTCAAAGGAAGTCAACCAACAGTAGGTTCATAACTGTTGACCACACTTCAATGTTAGTCAATCCCAGAAGCCATTGATGATACATCTTTAAAGGTAAGCCAACTCAAAAGCATTGGCAACACTTCAAATCAAACTTTCTAAGGTAGTCTTGAACTTAGTCAGTCAATCGAAATGCATTGTTCAAACAAAGTCAATCAACAATACACATGGAGCTGTTGGCCACACTTTGAAGCTACTTAGCCCCAGAAGCTATTGATGATGCACCGTTCAAGCTAAGCCAACCCAAACTATTGGCAACACTCTAAATTTAATCGATAATATGTCTAAGAGACTATCAATTATCAAATTAAACTGAATTAAGATATACTTGAACTTAGTTAGTCAGCAAAATGTCTTGTTCAAATAAAGTTATTGCCAATGTTACCAAGCTAATAGAAACACTTCAAACCAAATGAAGTTATTGCTAATACCTCAATGACTAATGGAAACACTTTAAACCAAATGAAGTTATCACCAACGCCTCATTGGCTAATGGAAACACTTCAAATCAAATAAAGTTATCACCGATGCTTTATTGGCTAATGAAAATACCTCAAACCATGAAATTATCATCAACACCTTTTCAGCTAATAAAAATACTTTAAATTATGAATTTATCACCAAAACTCTAAGCTATTGGAAACACTTCAGGCTAATCCTGATAAGCTGTCGGCGATGTCATCCAACAAAGTTATCACCAAAGCTCAAAGTTATTGGAAACACTTCAACCTCTTATTGCCTTCTATGTCCCACCAGATGACACCATTAGTCCAAATCATCAACATCCACCGATGATCAAATTAGGACCTAACCGAGTGAGACTCTACATAATCCAACAGACGGGAGTGAGACAATAGTAAACATTAAGCTCTTCCTATTTTCTTTCTTATTTTGTATTCAAATTTATTAAAATATAAAGTGAGGGTATATTTTTACTTAAGCCATGTACTATTTTTTTCACATTAATCAAATTATACTTTCTTGTTTTATTTTTTTCTCCATCTTTATTAGTTAGATTTCTTACTTTAAAAAGTTTCTAACAATCATTGGGATAATTAATAATAAGAGCTTATACCTATTAAAAATCATGCTATCACAATATCTAATTGTACATTTAAATCACTATATTTTTTATTTGTTATTTCAAGATTATGCCTTGGGGCCTTTGCTATCGTAGGTTGTTAGTTTTGATATCACAACCTTCAAGATAATTCAAAGTATTATATTCCTGATATTGAGCAAGAGGTCAAGGTTATTTATTTATATGGTACAATGTCAACAACATGGGAGGATATTTCCACATTGATCTAGAATTTCTATTCCGGAATGAGTTTGATGCATGCAGCAAGGGAAAGCAAGCAATGAATAGTAGAGGGTTGAAGTGGTATAGAGTCCAAGAAAAATAGAAGATTTCAGCTTGTAAGTTTGCTCATCCTGGGTCAAATAAGGATAGGTCCATTCTCCCTTGTAAGATCAATGATGGCCATTTTCAAAGTAATGTAGGTCGCAGATTGAGTCTAAGGCAAGAGGCACCTCAATCTACTCATGACCCTCCTATTCCTAATGCATCAGTATTGACTTTACTGCATACACTATCTCAAGTTCCAATTTCTTTGTTTTGCAATATTGACATGAAAATGGGGTTCGAGGCGACCCTTCCTTTATCAACATCAATGCACCAGTCTTTTGACATGGGTTTGGAAAGAGTGGTCCACATGGGCTCGCCATCATCAAATGTGAGCACTTAGAGGAGGATAGAGTTTTTAGGTATTGGTTACTTCTTTATCCCATATTTTCTTTTACATCTGTTCTTCTCCATAGCTAAAATCATGTTCTATTTTAGAAAAACTGGATGAAGATTATGGAGACCCTCTCGATAATATTTTAGACTCAGATGGTCAGAGATATCTAAGCTTTTGCCAGATTTTGCATTATGTGTATATTAATTTAAGTTTTTATCATAGAAGTAGTTCTCGGATCATGCTTCAGTCGAGGGATGTTTGCACTCATGAGCATCCCTCCACCATTGTAGTGTTAGGTAATGATCCACTATCTCCTTCTTAACTTTGAAAGTTTTCTATCTCTTTTTATTAATATGACACTTGCTTCCTCAAGTGATGATGGAGAAGCACAAGCAAGCGGCTATTGGATAGTCATGGACTTTGGAAAGCACCACTAGGCTTTATGTATCTTAGGACTATCATTATCCTCTTTATTTAGAACTCTTGTTTGCTTTCCCCCATCACATTTAGGAATATCATCATTGCTTTATGGAATTTTTTTGCATCAAATTTTGTTTGCAATTTTGTATTTCCTACATCTCAATCCCAAAAGATAGGCCTTTTGTGGACATGACTTGTCATGCGACAATGTACTTGTCTTGCTATATGAGAGTAAACTTGATTCACCACAAGAAGTGAACTTAATTTACTACAAGGAATGAACTTGGTTTACCATGGAGAGTGGACTTGGGTTTGTCATGGAGAGTGGACTTGAGTTGTCACAAGAGGTAGACTTGATTTCTCACAAAGAGTGGACTTAATTTGCTATGAAAAGTGGACTTGGTTTACCATAAAAAGTAGCTTGAGTTGCCATGAAGAGTGAACTTGAGTTACAATGAGGAGTGGATTTGATTTATCACAAGGAGTGGACTTGATTTGCCACAAAGAGTGAACTTTGATGGAGTGTGGACTCAATTGTCACACAAATTGGGCAAAATTTTATGTCCAACTTTTGCCTTGAGAAATATAGAGTGTATGTTTGACTAGACAATTTCTTTTGAGGAAGTCAAACGTTCTGTCATAAATGAACATGGACACTTTTCGATTACTATTGTTGCCCCTAGAGATCTAAGCATAGTATTTTTTTGAGGAATCAAGCATTGATTGGTGGCATAGGACTTTCTTTTTTTCATCAATTAGTTAATAGGATCTCCCTTCAAATATTCTTTCGATAATATTAAGACTTTCTTAATTAAGCTCGAACTTGTCTTTCTTGTTCTTTTTTTTAGAATTATGGGTCTCCGCAAGACCAAGACCATTTCTCCTTTCTAAAAGGATCTGAATCATGTCATCTTATTGTAGGCCTTGGAAATTTGTGCTTAATACATTTTCAGACTTTATTGAGCTGCAAGCTTTGTTTCATCCATAGAGTCTAGCATGTCAAGGTGAAAATGAAGATTATCTTCTTTTGTGATTTCTTCCTATAAGGCAATCCTTAGAGAGGGGTGTCTCAATCTCAAACACTAATGCATACGGTGTATATTAGGTAGGGGTTCGATATATGGTGCAATAAGCCCATAGTATTTCAAGAAGTTTTTGGTTTCAATCTCTTTTGTTCCTATAGATGACTTTCTTCAATCTTGTTGAATGCCTCAGTGAGACCATTGGCTCTTGTATTGTAGATGAATGAATATCTCCAATCTATTTTATTTGATATACGAATCGCCCTACCTTGAAACTTCTGAAGGATGGTTCGTTATAAAAAATGATCTTTTGAGGGACACCAAATTGCTATATGATGTCTTCTTGAAAGAAGCGGATAATAGTATCCACTTTTATTTCTTTCAACAAAATTGCCTTAGTCCACTGAGCGAAATAATCAATCACTGTTAGTATGAAGCGGCGACCTTTGAAAGAAGATGATTCAATTTGATCAATGATATTTGTACGTCATACAATGAATGGCCATGATGATACTATCAAATTTTGGGTAGTGATGAATAAAGTCCTTGTGAATTTAGCACAGATGATATTTTCTCACATATTCAATACAATCTCTCACTATCATGGGCCAATAGTAGCCTATACGCCTAAGCTTCTTCGTTAGTTTTGGGTCTAATTGATGAGCTCCACAAACCCTAGAGTGCACATCATGCATGCCTTCTTTAACTTCATTGTCTGAGAGACAGTGCAAAAATGATTAATAGAAGGACCTTCTATTAAGAGTGTCATTGATAAATAGGACGTGTGTGGCTCTCTTTCTATATTGTGTCTATGCTAATTTATTTTCTAAGAGTTTCTCTCCTTTGAGGTAGTTGGTGAATAATATTCTCCAATATGTAGCCTCTTCTATTAGTTTAGATTCAGTCTTTTCATGCTTGATATTGAAGATCAAGCTTATCACTTGTCTATTTATGAACTGTAATTAGAATTTCTCCTTGATCAAGGAACCTTAGTTATTTAGACGTGTGGGATTTTCCCCATGAGTTCTTGAGCTTTTTCATGGTGTTTCAGAAGCTTAGATTTGTAGACTTTATATTCTCCTTGAACTTGATTGATGACCAATTATGAATCATCAATGATATGTAGGCAAGATATCTCCATATTGAGAGTCATTTATAGCCCTGTAATTAGGACTTCGTATTTAGTTTCATTGTTTTGTGCATGATTTTGAGAGCAAATAGGAATATCGTAAAATGCCCCTATTTGAAGTGACATAAATGAGTTCAATGTCTGCTTTAACTTATAGAAGCTTTGGTCTAATCCTTAGTTTGATGGATGATATCCCATCAAAGTATAGTTTTAAGTAAGGTTCCCTTTCTTCAACTGGAAGGGTCTCTTCATTAGGAAGTTCGTAACTTAATGGAGAATCATCCAATACTAGGTGAGCTATGAGAAAATTAGCAAGGGCTTGTCTTTTAGCTGCCTTTTAGAGAGTGAACTTGATATCATATTCTATGAAGATTAGAGCCCACTTTGCTAGCTTTCCTGTAAGTAAAAGCCTAATGATCAGGTACTTTGTAGGATTAATCTTTGATATTAAAATGACTTAATGAGAAAGTAAATAATGTCTTAGCTTCTTGATTATAAATATGAGCACTAGACAATACTTTTCAATGGGAGAGTAGTTGCTTTCTTCCTCTATTAGCATTCTACTCAGATAATAGGTTTATTTTATTTTCCCCCTTCATTATTTTTGGTGAAAAGTCACCCTAGAGACCCTTCTATTGTGGTCATATAGAAAATCAAGGATTTATCAAGTAAGGTGCTGCTAAGATTGGTGGCTTTAAGAGATACTATTTGATCTCTCCAAAGACTTGTTGACATTTTTTTATTCTAAATGAATGGGATATCCTTCTTCATTAATTTAGAGAAAGGCTTGCTTCTCTCAAATAGATTTGAGATAAATCTTCTTATGTATGCAAGTCAGTGTTTGAGTGACCTTAACTACTTTAGGTTGCTAGGCGGTGGTATGTCCAAGGTTACTTTGATTTTAGACGGATCAATTTTAATTCCTTGGTGTCTGACACAAATCCAAGAAACTTCCCAGATGATACTCCGAAGGCGTATTTTATAAGATTCATCTTTAAGTTATATTTCCTAAAGTGATTGAATACCACTCTTTGGTCTTGAATATGCTTATATTTGGGCTTGGTTTTGACTACTAAGTCATCCACATAGCATTCCATCATTAGGTGTATGATGTCATTGAAAATTTGGGTCATAAGTAGTGCCTGCATTCTTGTGCCCGAAGGGCATCACCCTATAGCAGTAGATGCCAATTGGTGTTCTAAAAGTTGTATACTTCTCATTATTGGGATGCATTTGATTTTAGTGTAGTCCACATAGATGTAGATTTGGTCATTCTTCTTTTTAACTAGCACAATGCTTGCCACCAAATTTGGGTACTTTTCTTCTATGATAAAGCCTATTTTAATCAGTTTCTTCATTTCTTCGATTACTTTTTGTTCTAAGTCGAGTTTCATCTTCCTAGATGCTTGTTTGATAGGTGAAAGGTCAAAATTAATGGCTAACTTATGGACTGTAACCTCAGGATCTAGTCCAAGCATCTTCTTATAGCTCCATACAAAGCAGTTGATGTACTCTTGGAGCACTTCTTTGAGTTGGGTTTGGCCTTACTCCAAGAGTTATGTGTTGATAAAGGTTGGCCTTCGGTCCTCCTATGAGTCTAGGTTGATTTCCATCAGTTCATTGACTCTGGCTTGCCCCCCATCGTCAAGCTCTGGTGGAGCTTCTTTTGGTTTTAGGATTATTTCTTCATCAAGTGGTTCATCAAGTGGAGTGAGATTCAGTGAGATTCATCTTAGAGTGTTTTAGTTGCATTATGCCCTATTTCCTCTGGTCCTTATGGAATCTTGCCAGGGTCATCACCTTCTTGTGATGCTTGGAGAGTCATGGCTACCTCGGTGTACATGTTAGAGGGTGTCAATATTGTTTGGTAATCCTAAAAATTAGATAGAGGTCTAGTGGTGATCATGAGGTATGTATGGACGTTTGAAGTGATGTAACACAATCCTTTGGTGTTCTTGTTTCCTCTTCTAGGAATGTAAGCATGCCCCTTGGGTGAATCCCATAAATTCTTGAAGAAATGACTCTCTCTCTCTCTCTCTCTCTCTCTCTCTCTCTATTTATTTATGGACTTTCACAGCTGAATTTCTTGATTATTTGACAAAGCTAATCTAAAAAATATTTAGGCATTACTATTGGTTAATCGTCACCATCATCCGTCGGATTCTTAGTTCCTAAGATTGCATGAGGCACAAGGGATTGCCTTATAAAATAGTATTTTATTTTCTCCTTTGCGCTATGGAGGAATGTAGAAAGTCATTAATTTTTCTATGACATTGATACTCAGTTCATCTAATAGCTTAAATAAGCCTTTAGAAATTCTAGTGATAAGAAGAGTATTTTTCTATTTGACCTTCATTGTCATCTTCATCAGAAGTGTAATTCCCTAGGCAAACTCACAGGGCTTCCTCATTTGAAGAGTCTGGGTCAGAGTCTTTTCCTAGGTGAGGGGGAGAGAAGATCATGCCAACAATTTTTTATTTTACTTGACTAATAGAAGTAGACCCTTTATCAGCATGAGACCTTTGATAGTATTTTGCATCATTATAATGTACCTTATGAACATTAAAAAGATATACATCTCCATCAATTCAGTGTTCTTCTCCATCCTCGAAGTACTTGAAGTATTGATATAGGGTTGACGCCACTCTATTTTCATGCAGCCATGACCTCCTTAGAAATGCTTTGTATGATGCATCGATATTGATCACATAGAACTTAGTATATGTCATTAACTCATCTATTTTCATAGAGATGGTTATGGCTCCCAGGGCTCTTTGGCTATTTTAATTAAACCCTTGGATAGTTATAATTTTGAACAACAAGTGGCACACATCCAGAATTATAGCTCTTAGAGGTTGAAGACTCATCAAATTGATTGATAAACTTGGGTCAATTAGGATGTGATTGATTTTCATCCCATCACTATTCTCTCTGACATATAATGGCCTATTATGGTTTGTTGTTTATGGTAACAGTCATCATTTGTGAAAGTGATAGTAGGAGTTTGATGTACATGTAAAGACTCTTTCATTTTCTCTTTAACGAAGTATGCTTAGTAGCTGGCTAGATTCTGCAAGACGTGAACTAATGTGACCCTGATTTCTTATGATATTATTAGGGCATCAAACACACTTAGTATAATAGGGATCTTCTTGAGGTGAGTTGATATGTTGTATTCCACCTTCTTGAGTACAGGTTTAGCTTGTAAAGGCTTGATGTTCTTATTTATCTAAATTTCCTTTTTTCTTGTCCCTAGAGGTGTTCTTATCCCTAGGCATTGGAGTTTATCTTAGGAGTAGTACCTTTTCACCTCAGAGTAATATCTGATTTATTTTTCTTAGTTAAAATCTAGTATCATGAAACCAATAAAATTCATCTTCAGAATTACTACCGAAGCTAATCATGCAGTAGGAGATAGTGAACCCCAGCCCCCGATTGATAGTCCCCTAGGTATCTTTAGAGGATGTGGTTGGCTAATAATTGCCCCACTCAATATCAGAATTAGGCTTGTGAAATTTTTTTGTAGAAAGATCTTTAGATACTTTTTGGATAAACCCTTCTATTTTATCAATAGACATGACTTTATACTTACAACATTTTTTCTATGGATTCTTTTGATGTAGGGGTCGAATGAGCTTTAGCATTAACTTGTTTTATCCTTTCCTGGAATACTTACTTTTTCCTTTGGCACTTACTAGTGTAAGGCCTCCCAAAGTGGTCATAAAGTTATTCTAACTCAAACATAGAGTCATATTCATCGTCCGTGTCTTGTATGCATAATTACTTTGAGGTTGGTAGAATACATCCTTCCATGAGTTCTAGAATTAGGACCTGGCCAAACCTAGCGGGTTGAGTATTTATTATTGGACAAGAGAAAAAAGGCTGGGATAACTGCTCATTAGCATTTATCTCAGATGTATGAGTCACCATGTGACAAGAGGTCATAAACTCAAATAATTGTCTCCGATATTTTTTAGCTTTCTTGACCCATTTCTGAAGTAAGTGGCATGAGCAATTATTTTGACCTTGAGGAGAGTTAGTAGGTGATTCCCCGCCACCCCTATAAGATCTTTTGTGTAGCTTTTCCTTTTCTACTAGCACCCTCTCCATCTTCTCAACTTTCTCATAGAGCATGATAATTGTATTTATTATGCTTTCCATATGAACAATCATCGCCTACATGTATTTGTTCAGCATCGGCATTATGGGATTGAAGTTGATTACCCAGAATAGTGAAAAACCTCGAAGAGCAATCTCAAAATCACAAATCAAAAATATGTGGTTTGAATGCATAATCAGGTGTTGTGAGAACTTGACTTCCAACAAATACAAGTCCCTATTATTAATTACCCCAATAATTGTTATAAATCTCCTAAAGTAAAAAAATATAAATCTTAAAATAGAGACATAAAAGAAAAGAAAAAACATCATTTGATTAATTTTAAAGAAAAAGGATACATGGTTTAAGTAACGGTATACTCCCACTTTACATTTTAATGAATTTGAATGCATAAATGACATGAAATAAGAAACAAAATTAGAAGAGCTTGATGTTTGTTACTGCCTCATCCCCATATAATGGACTAAGCAAATTTTGATTTGGATGGGTCTTGACTTGATCCATGGCATGTGTTGATAACTTGGTTTGATAGCATCATGTGGTGGGAAACAGAAGGTGATGAGAGAAGTTTAAAGTGTTTCTAATAGCTTTGAGTATTGGTAATAACTTCATTGGATGACATTGTTGGTGGCTTGTCGAGATTAGCTTGAAGTGTCGCTGATAGTTTTGAGTGTATTGGCAATTAATTTCTTTAATTTAGTAGCATCACCAATGGTTTATGGAGTTGAATGTAGTTTTGAAGTGTGGTGAACAGCTTTGAGCATATTGGCAATTAACTTTTTTGATTTGGTAGCGTTACTAATGACTTATGGAATTAGGTATAGCTTTGTAGTATGACTAATGGTTATGAGTTTATTGTCAGTTGACTTCGTTTAAATAAGACATTATGGTTAGCTAACTAACTGAATTCAAGTATATCTTAGTTTGGTTTGATTTGATAATTGACAACCTCTTAGGTGTGTTGTCGATCAAATTTGGAGCGTTGCCAATATTTTTGGTTTGGCTTAGCTAGAAGATACGTCATCAATGGCTTCTGGGGTTGACAACTTCAAGTGTATTATTAGTTGACTTTGATTTAATAAGATATTTGGCTGATTAACTAATCGAGTTCAAGTCTACCTTAGTTCAATTTAATTTAATAAGTGATGATCTCTTAGGCATGTTATTGATTGAATTTGAAGTGTTGCTAATACTTTTGGGTTAGCTTAGCTTGGAAGATGCATCATCAATAACTTCTAGGATTGACTAACTTTGAAGTGTGACCAATGGCTGTTAGTTTGTTATTGATTGACTTCATTTGAATAAGGCATTATGACTGACTGACTAAATGAGTCTAAGCGTAGCTTAGTATGATTTGATTTAAAGCATTGTCAATGCTTTTGGGTTGACTTAGCTTTAAAGTGTGGCTGACAGCTTCAAGTGTGTTATCAGTTGACATTATTTGAACACTAAAAGTGGTCAAATAACTAAGCTAGTTCAAGCCGACCTTAGTTTGGTTTGATTTGAAATTCAGACTTGGTTTGGTTTAAGTATGATATGATTCAGTTTAATATTTTAAACTTGATTTAGGATGAAGTATAATTTGATTCAATTCAATGTTCACAACTTGATCTCGATTTGAATATGATTTAATTCAGTTCAATATTCAGAACTCAATTTCGATTTGAGTTTGATTAAATTCAATTTGGGTTAAGCTCGACCTTGTATTGGACCCCCTATCGATTTCTTAATAGATCCTTAATAGATCTTGGATTCAAATCCTTAATGGGTTCTTATTGGATCTTTAATAGGTCTTAGATCTGACTCTTGATGGTCTCTTGATGGATTCTTTATGGACGTTGGATCCAACTCTTATTGGTTTCTTGTTGGATCTTCAATGAATTTTATATCTGATCCTATTTGGATGTTAGATGGATCCTTAATGGATCTCAAATTCAACCCTAATTAGATTTTGATGGATCCTTAATGGATCTTGGATTTGACCCAAATTGGGTTCTTGATGGATCCTCAGTGAATTTTGGATTTGACCATTGATGGGTTTATATTAGAATCAAGCTCAACCTATTAATGTGTTTAGCTTTGAATCTTAATGAACTTGGGCTCAAGTTCAAGTCGATTTAGGTTCAACTTGGTCTTAGTTCAAACTCGACCTAGTTTTGGTTCACGTATGGCCTTATTTTGTTGAATTTGAGTTCGATTTGACTCAAATAGGATTTGGTTGGACTTGATTTAACCCAGTTAGCATTTGGTTCAAGCTTGACTCGACCCAATTAGGGTTTAATTTGAATTTGGTTCAACTCAATTAGGGTATATTCAAATTTTGTTCAACCCAATTAGGTTTGTTCAACCCAACTTAATTTGATTTCAGACTAACCTGATTAGGATTTGGTTTAGACTTGATTTAACTCAATTAGGATTTGATTTGAACTTGGTTCAACCCAACTAGGGTTTGATTTGAATTTAATTTACTTTTGGACTGACCCAATTTCAACCTGATTAGGATTAGATCTGAACTGATTTGATTTGGATTAACTCAATTTGAGTTTTAATCTATCCATTTGATTAATTTAGGTCCATTTGGTGATTTATTTGAGTCAATATGATTTTATTTGTCCAATGTGATTGAATCACTTTAATTTAATTAATTTAATTAGAGAGCGCTCAGGCTATCATGATTAATTTTGGTGAGCCCATGGGCTAAACTGGAATCAATTTGAATTTCAACAAGCTTACAAGGTGGTCTTGATTTAAATGTTCAGCGAGATTATGAGTTGGTCTGAGCCTAAATAGATGTTCAACGAACTTACAAGTTAGTCTTAATCCAAATAAATGTTCAACAAACTCACAAGTTGGCCTTAGTCCAAAATTATTTTCGAACAAGCTCACAGGTTGACCATAAATCGGTAGATAGCAACATGAAAATCAAGGCCAAACTCCTTTTTTTCAGCAAGAACTTTACTTTTTTAATTTTTTCCTTCCATTTTTTATAGCCACCCACATGAGCCTTTTTTTCTTCTTTTTCAAACATTTTTCTCCTCTTTTATTTCTTTTGAGCAATGTACTTCTCTTTTGTATTTTTTTAATCTCTCCACCTAGTTCTCCCCACGACATGTTCTCTTCTTTTTTTTCTTCCTACCCACATGTCTTCTTCTATCTTCTCTTCTATATCTCCTTTTCTTCTTCCAAACAAAGATGACTCCCTCTCCTTTTCACCATTTTTTATTTTCTTTGTCTATTTACTTCCTTCTTCTTCCCTACAACCTTTCTCTTTCTCCACTAAACTTTCTTTCTTCGTCTCTTCAAGGACATGGCCAGCCCCTCTCTTCTTCACTCATGCCATGGCCGAGCTCCCACCCTTTTTTTAAATTTTTGTAATTGGAGCTGGCCTTCACCAATGATAGACAATAAAAAGGAGTGCGACGAAGCATGGCTCGGGCTCCTTTTTTGGTTTGATGGCCGGATCCAGCTGAACCTTTGGTTGAATCTATTTCCTTTCCTCCAGCAGCAGTGGCTTGGGTGGCTACAGCCTGTAGTGAGGAGGAGGACAAGTCATGTGGCAATAGGGTGTTGGAGCAGTGTTGTGGGATGGTGGGCTGTAGTGCAAGGAAGAGGGCGAACTGTCCAGGGTAGCAAGGAGTGATGCTCGCGGTGGTGGAACTCTGGCTTGCAAGGATCACTAGCGAGGAAGCAAGAGAGGGTGGAGGTGCGAGTGGAGCTCGAAAGAGAAGGAATTGGGCTGGTCGGCCAGTGGCTCAGGTGGGAAGACCTCCACGCGATGTAAGGGAGCAGCGGGATGTAGGCCAGTAGAGCTTCACACGTGGTGGTGGCAGTGGCATGGCGAGCTGGTGGCCGACGGAGGCGAAGAGGTGGCTAGCATGTAGGAGATGGTTCATCGGCGAGACACAGCCAAGGTGACTAGCAGAAGAGTGCCAACAGCTGTGGTGCGAGGAGGAGCCATCATCAATTAATTGAGATGGTTGCAATATGAAAGGGGGAGAGAGCAGAGAAACATACAAAGCAAGAATTTTTTTTACCTTCAAATTTTCTTCCTTGCTCACCTCCAATAATCCCTAACCTTACTTCTAGTTTGTTTCAAGTGCTGATCTCCCCTTTGTTGTTGCTATGAGGGTTTATATAGGAGTTGGAGAGATAAAGTTGGATTGGATCTACATCTCTTTTGTTTAAATTTTTGAATGATGGATGCGATTATAAATGGATATGGATATAGTTTTTGAAATTGAATAAGTCTATGAAAAGATATGAATAAGTGTTTATTATTATATATAACAATGATTTGAAAGTTGTCCTATCTTAAATATTAAATTTATAAAAGGATTATTTATAATTTTTTTCAAAAAAATTTGGATAAAATTATAATTTTATGAAATTTAGGTTTTTTGTCAAAAAAACTTGTATATAAAATTTTGAAACTTTCAAGCTCTTTTTGGATAAAATTTGGACTTATTCATAAATAAAAAATTTTGAAAGACTTATTGAGATTTTAGGGGTTTATTTGCAAATATAAAATTTTTGAGAGATTTATTTGTAAACCTTAGATGTCATATGGATCAAATTATAATCATTAAATGGATTTATTTGTAAATCCTAAATTTTATAGAGACTAATTTATAATTTTAGGATTTTATTAGACTTTTTTCACAAAATTCTTATCGTAGGGACCTGTAAAAAAAATCCGATCATGGACATTTTTGTAAGAATTTATTCAATATAGGGACCTATTTATAAAATTTATATATTTTTTTTCATTTTAACACAAATTTTGGATGAATTTTAAGCCTAATTTTGGTTTAAATATTCGACCCACTTAGTCCATTTGGATTAAATTTAGCTTGAGTCTAAAGCTTTGAATGATTCATATTTGAATTGAGCTTAAATTTTTTATCAAACTCAACCGTAATTTAGGTTTAATTGAGACCCATACTCGATGTATAATTTAGTGACATACAAGTTTTAATTATAATTATATTTTAATTAATTTTAATTGTGGTAAAAATTACATCAAATAAATTGTCTTCTTTGCATTCTCTTCTCAAGTTATATTGAGAGGAGAGGGTGCAAATAATTTTTAGATATTTACCCTTGTATCAATATTTCAGAAGTTGACTATACGGGTTTGAATTACTATATAAAAGTGAACTCGACTTACCATGCGACGATGGATTTATTTTACCATGTGAGCGTGGATTTGACTTGTCGTGTGATGATAGATATATTTTACCACATGAAAATAGACTTGGTTTGCCATATGGAGTGACCTTGAGTTACCATAATAAGTAAAGTTGAGTTACCACAATGAGAAAACTTGGTTGCTACAATGAGTGGTCTTGATTTGTCATATGTAAGTGAGCTTGATGCACCACATAAAAGTGGACTTGATTTGTTATGCAATAATAAACTCATCTTGTCACATGAGAGTGGACTTGATTTGCTATATGGAATAAACTTTAATTGCCACAATGAGTGGATTTGACTTCCTATAGGGAGTGAACTTGATTTGCCATAATGAGGAAAATTTAGTTACCACAAGGAGTGGACTTGACAGTCACAACAAGTGAACTTAAGTTGCCACAATAAGTAGACTTGAGTTATTACAAGAAGTGGACTTTGAGTTGCTATGTGAAGGTAGACTTAATCACCATATAAATATGGACCGAATCACCATGTAAAATAGACTTGATTGTCATATGGATGTAGGCTTGACCACCATACAAAATGGACCTTAATTTTCACTTGAAAGTGGACTTGATTGCCATGAAGGTGTGAGTTTGATTACCTCACAAAATGGACTAGATTTACCACGTAAAAGTCGACTTAGTTACCGTGTAAATGTAGGTTTGATCACCATGTATGGTAGACTTTGTGTGTCATGTGAAAGTGGATTTCGTATACCATGTGAAAGCAGACTTTATTTGCTATGTGAAAGTGGGTTTTATTTGCAACGTAAAAGTGAACTTAGTTTGTCATGTAGATGTGAGCTTGATCGGTACGCAAGATGGGCTTATTTTGCCATGTAGAAGTGGATTTTGCTTGTCACATAAAAATAGACTTAGTTTGTCATGTAGATGTGAGCTTGATCACTATGCAAGATGAGCTTATTATGCCACATAGAAATGGAGTTAGTCTACCCCATGGAAGTGAATTTCGTTTACAACCTAAAAGTGGACTTAGTTTATCATGTAGATACAAGCTTAGTAGCTATGCAAGATGGGCTTATTTTGTGATGTGGAAGTAAATTTTATTTACTACATAAAAGTATACTGAGTTTGCTATATAGATGCGAGCTTGATCACTATGCAAGATAGGCTTATTTTGTCACGTGAAAATGGACTTAGTTTATCATGTAGATTCGAGCGTGATTGCTACACACAATGGACTTCAATTTACTATATAAAAGTGGATTTGATTTGTCACAATGAATAGATTTAAGTTACCACAATGAATGAATTTGATTTTTTATAATAAATGAACTTAATTTGTGGCAAAAGTAGACTTAATTTATCATATGAAAGTGGATTTGATTTATCATGTGAAAGTGGACTTGATTTATCATATGGATATGAGTTTAATCAGCACATAATATAAACTTTAATTTGTCATATAAAAATGGGCTTGTATTGTCACATGAGAGTAGACTTAATTTGTCATGTGAAAATTGACTTAATTTACCATGTAAAAGTGAGCTTAATTGTCATGCAATATGGACTTCAATTTGTCATATGAAGTAGGCTTTGTTTGCCACGTAAAAGTAGGTTTAATTTACCATGTGAAAGTAGACTTAATTTATCATGTAAGTGCAGACATGATCATTATGCAAGATGAATTATTTAAGATTGTCCATATCATTAAAATATTTGAATTTAGACACTATATAATCTTTGGAATATGATACTCGGTCATGATGACTAGGATATAGTTTGTCAATATTATTTATCTTACCTATCTCACTTCCTTGTCTCAATTGTGTAACTACCATTCATTATACCTACTATTATATGTGCACTGGCAGTTTCATATTATCAAGAATCCCTGAAATCAAGGATTGTGTATCTCTTGCTAGAGGAGGTACTTATGGAGTGCTTACATTTTCATAGATCTTATCTATAGGAGATGCACCTTCCGCCATCTCTGCTGCTTGAGATGATTATTGAGATCATTCCAACTTTTTAAGCTTTTAACTCATTTGTAATATCATTTTCATCAACTCCATGACCTTCTTTTAAGCTTCATCCTTCTTTTTTTTTATTGTCTTAGTTGTTCTTGAAGTACTTCTATGGTCACTTCTTGATTAGATCTTTCAGTTATAACCAAGGCTTCTAGAAATATATGACGATCCATGATTTGAGAATCAAGTATGAGGGCTAACTTCCCCCATCAGTCAAGTTGCCATATTCAAAATCCTGCTTATGGAATGAGTTATCACACTTTCTCTTTGACGTGGTAGTAAGGATTGCTCCACAATGTCTCTTTCCTCTTCAATTTCTTCATCAATAAGCCATACTCAGACAGCCTTATTTTGGCATTTTGCTAGTTGGAGTGTGGGCTCATGGTCCCTCCCAGAGTCATAGTGAGAAATAACTTTGAAAATGTGAGTGGCTACCTTTGTAAATCCACATGCTAAGTTGTAGCCTTACAATGACTCTTGTGATTTTACTTGACTATTTTCCCCTTTGCCGTAGTCTTAACATAAGATTTTACTTGACTTAGCTGATTTTACTTTTTTACTTAACTATTTTCCCCTTTGCCGTAGTCTTGACTATTCGCTTCTAACCTTCTCTAAATTGCTTAATGAAGTGTAGGAGTTGGAGGTGGAAATTGTAATGATCAACTTCACTCGAGGGGTTTACCAAATCAGCTAAAAATTTTAGTAGCTCTTCCCTTGCTTATAATAGTTAGGATGAGTTTTTCTTCATCTATGCATGTATTCGGACTTTCTTTTGGTTGCCTCCTGTAAGGAGTTGGGTGGAGGCAATCAAAGACTAAGCTTCATTTTGATCCTATTCTTTGGAAAGCTAATATTCTTTTTTGTTAAGGCATGGCTTCTGGCTCTTCATCCAACTGGCTCTTCTCATTAGGAATGACCACATTAGGCCTCTTTTCTCTTGATAGAAAGTGAGAAGCAAGCTTGTCTTGCATAACAGCAACTTTAGTTGGCACAGTAATAGGTGTTTTCTTAAACTAGATGACCTCAGATATAATTCCAAATTCAATTTAAACCTCAGCTGTGATTATTGGTTGGGGTAGATACACAACCGATCTTGCCCTCATGATGATGGTATATCTCAAGGTGGAGATGTTCTTCATTGATGCCATTTGATATCTTCTTCTACAAAAAAAAACATAATTCTACTTTATTAATGTCTCTATCAATTAACTAGGTTTCTACACTTGAAGGAGAAGTCAAGTCCTATTGGGTGTATCAGAATTTATGGGATCGATTTTGGTGCGAAGACCTCAAGGAGCAACCTCAACACACAAATCAAAATTTATTTTAATTTGAAGTGCGCTATCAAGTGTTATGAAAATACTGACTTCCAACAGCCGCAAGTCCCTATTGTTAATCATTCTAACAATTATCAAGAACCTTCTAAAATGAGAAACCTAACTAATAAAATAGAGATACAAAAGAAAAGAATTAAAACATCATTTGATTGATTTCAAAGAGATGGTATATGATTTAAGAAAGGGGATACCATCACTTTACAACAAGTTTCAACGTGGAATTATGGAAAAAATATGAAAATAATGAAATGAATGAGAAAGGGCCTTTGATGTGTGTTGTTGCCCCTCTCTTGTGTGCTAGACCATATGATGTTCAACTCGAATGGGTCTTGACTCAGTATTCAGCGGATGTTGATAATGTGTTGACAGATGAGGCTAACTATTTTGGCTTATATTAGTTAACCCTATTAGGATTTGAAGTGTTTTAATGGCTTTTTACTTGTTGTCAATTGACTTCTTTTGATGTTTGATCCAAGAGAATGATTAGCGGCCTTAGCTTTATTCTAGTCATTTCTAATCTGATAATCGAGAGCCTTTTAGGCATGTTGTCAATTAAATTTAAAGCATCACAAATGGTCTTTGAGTGTGTGTTGGCCTACCTTAAAAGGGTGCATCATCAATGATTTATGGGGTTGACTAGCTTGAGAGATGCGTCATCAATGACTTCTAGAGTTGACTAAGTTTGAGAGGTGCATCATCAATGACTTCTATAGTTGACTAACTCAAAAAGTGCATCATCAATGTCTTTAAGGGTTGACTAGCATGAAGAGTGCATCATTAACTACTTCTGAGTTTGACTAGATTGAGAGATAAGCCATCAACTGCTTTTTGGGTTGACTAACTTGAAAGATGTGTCATTAATTGCTTCTGTAGTTAACTAGCTCGAAGGATGCATCATCAACTACTTCTAGAATTGACTAGCTTAAGGCGCATGTTATCATCTGCTTCTAGAATTGATAAGCTTGAGAGATGTATCATTAACTATTTCTGGGATTGACTAGTTTGAAAGGTGTGTCATCAATTGCTTCTAGGGATTGATTATCTTGAAGAATATATCATCAACTACTTCTAGAGTTGACTAGCTTCAAAGTATAACCAATGGTTTTGAGTGCGTTGGTGTTTAACTTTTGATTTGGTTGTGTCATCAACTACTTATGGAGTTGACTAACTTTGAAGTACTGCCAACAATTTTAAATGTATCGATAATTAATTTCTTTGATTTGGTTAGGTATAGCTTTAAAGTGTGACTGATAGCTTTGAGCATATTAACGATTAACTTTTTTAATTTTGAAGTGATATTATCCACTACTTCTGGAGTTGAATGAAACTTTGGAGTGCTGCTAAAGGTTCTTGTAACATACCTGGCGAGACTCAATTTAATCCAATCTAGTTTCATTTAGGTTAACTTTAATTCAAGTCAAGATAACAATATTACCCATTGTTCATAACCTTGGAGTGTTGCCAAAGGTTTAGCACGCCTAGTGGAACTCAATTTGATCCTATCTAGTTCTATCTGAGCTAATCTAGGTCAGGTTCGAATTTGGCTCAATATTTAGAACTCAATTTACTAACTTCTATCCGAAAGATAACGAGATGTTCTAGTCTTTGGTTCAGTTTGACTGTATTTGAAATTTAAACTTGGTTTTGCTTGAAGTCTAATATAGTTTAATATTCAGAATTTGACCTAGGATTAGGTCTGATTTGCTTCAATTTGATGTTCACAACTTGATTTTGGTTCAAGTCTAATTTGAAATTCAATTTGAGCCATTTTATTTTAATTGATCTGTCTTAATTGATTTGGTTTAAGGACCCTCAGGCTATTATAATAATATTATGGCACGTCCACAAGTTGGCCATAAGTTCAAACTGGTTGTCAAGTGAGATAGTAGACTAGCCATAAGTCAGATTAGTTATTGGGTGAGATTACAGGCTAGTGCTAAACTATTTGACTTTCGAGCAAGACTGCATGTTGGCCCTATATCAGATTGATTGTCGAGCGAGACTACAGACTGGCCCTAAATTGTTCAACTTTCGGGTGAGATCACAAGCTGATCCTATATCATTTGACTTTCAAACAAGACTGCATCTTGACCCTAAATTGATTGGTTGTCACACAAGACCGCAGGTTAGTCCTAAACTATCTTATTAAGATATTTAAACATTTTTTTTGTTATTTTGTTCTTAATCTTGTCCTTTTTTTCTCTCTCCTCCTCATTATTAATCCAAGAGGTTCTTGTCATTAATTCCTTTCTGATATGATGTCACAGTGATGAACAAGATCGTAGGTGACTACGATGGTGATGAAGATTCACCAATATTTTAGACCGCGGGTGGTCACGGTGCTGGTGAAGATTCACCATCGTATGAAGGGCGGCGGGTGGGTGTAGCATTGGTGGAGATCCACCATCCTACAAAGAGTTATGGGTGATCACAATATTGGTGGAGATTTGCCATCATACAAAGGACTATGGGTGGCCCCAGTGTTTGTGGGAATTCACTATCATGCTGAGGGCCATGGATGGCCACAATGTTGGCAAACAAAAAATGGGCCTATGATAGGTTCAGATGTCTAATTCTTTCATATTCAATCATTTGAAATTGGGCTACTGAGAACATACGGTAGTTTGCAGAGAATGATGCCACAAGTCGCTACAAGACTTGAGGAACAGGGAGAGTGGTAGCAACAAGAACAAGAACACAATAGCAACAAGAACAAGAACACAAAGACCTCATACGGGGCAAAAAGAAAAGGGGATAATGAAAGAAAAGATGAAGAAAGAGATGAAATGTTACATCTTTTTGATCCCTTGTTAACACCTTCTTACTCTCCTCCTAAGTGACGAGATCTTTCTCAAAACGTCTTCTTCAATTTGTGCAGAATTTATCAAGGAATTATCTGTGAATTATTCTTAAATTTGTGTGCCCTAGTATCCTTTTTATAGGGTTTCAAGAGAATTTTTAATTTTAGCTATTGGGATTTGATTGGGAGATTAATGAGTATTCTCTTACCAAAAATCCTATATTTGAATATCATATTGATATTCTCTGAGATTACACCTTGTTGAAAAATTGGATTGATTATGATGGATTTTGAGAAGAATTTTATCTTTATTTCTACAAATTGTGACTAAACTGAACGTTTGACAATAAGTAATGCTCATGTAGTCAGATTGTACAAGACGTTCAATTGAAACTGAATGTCCAACTGTGAGTTAGAGTCTACGCAGTTGAACAGAACTAGACAATCAATTGCGAACCAAATGTTGGGTTGTGACTCGATTTATTTTTTTTTTGGGCCCAATTTTTGTGCCATTTTCTATATTAAGTTGGCCTAAATCATCCTAAATCAAGTTCAGAATCTAACTCTAACTTGAAGTTTGGGTCAGATTATAAAAACTACTTAAACAACTCCAATTTGATCATGGTGCTCCTAGGATCCTCTCCAACCATGAGGAGTAAGTTGATGGTTGAATTGGAGTCATTGAGTTTCCTGTAAATCCAATGATGGTGCGAACATATAGCTTCAATTTTTGCTCCATTTTCATTTGGTCATATACTTGGATGAACAAAAAATATTTATTGAGCTTTCCATATCTACCATGATACATTGTGTTACATAGCCATTCGGGATTGCCAACACGACTAATGCGTCATTGTGCAGAGTTGAAATGTCCTCCAAATTCTTTACTAAAAAGACAATATCCTAGTGCTCGGGCTCACAATTCTATCTTTTTGTTTCTACCTCCTCTTCATCGTGTCCCTAGTGATGGCTCCTTATTTAAGGGTGCATATCGAGGCTTCACTCTAAGCTAGTAGGCTTATTAGAATCATGCTGAAGTTGCTCTTTAAAGGTGGATTTTGTAACTTCGAAGAGCGATTTCTTTGAGGAGAGGTTCATAGTCGATATTCTCGCATGTTGGCTCCTTCAACTTGTTCACCTCAGCATACGAATTACCCGAGGTGTCCCTCTCTGATGAGTCTTTCTATCTCATCTTTGAGGTATTTGCATTCCTCAATGTCGTGACCATGCTCTTAGTGGAAACAATAATACATAGTCTTGTCGAGATTTTATCGAGCTATTCGAATGAAAAAAGGTCTCCATAGGAAGTCTCAGTGTTTAATTTGTGTCAGGACTTTGGTCCTGGAGTTATTTAGCAGTATATAAGCTTAGAACTCAAGTTGACACTCCTTCCATATGATTCATTACTCTTTTTGCTCGGGGCACCAATCTTCCCGAATCTCTTTCTTCTACTTGGTGTGGCCTTAGATTCCTTCTTTGCTAAAATAATCTCCTCAGCATCAATGTGCCCTCTAACTAGCTAGATGAACTCTGCTAGCCTTTTTGGGGATTGGCGAGCCATTTAATAGGCCACTTGAGGTTGCCAAATTTTATTGATTGTAGCAGCGAGGATGATAGAATTGTTCAACTTGGTCACTTCCAATTGAGACTTGTTAAAGCAAGCCAAATATTCTCTGAGGCTCTCATCAACCTTCTGCTTTAGTATTAGTAGTGTCGAGGAGTCTTTTTACCACAATACCAATGAGACGAACTATTTTATGAACTTATTTGCCAAGTTATCAAAATAGGCAATTGAATACCTTGAAAGTCTTGCATACTAGGATCAGATTGAGCCCTACAGTGCCATAGGAAATGCCTTGTATATGGTGAAATCTCATGCACTTTGTGAAATCATGGCATCCAAAAATGTGCTAACATGATCCATCAAGCCTTTCGAACCATCATATGTCTCATATAGAAATTGTCAAAACTTTAGCTAAATAGGAGAATATGCAACTTCGAGAATCAAAGGAATTTTCTACCTCATGTGGCGCAAATGGCCTAGAGCTCTAGATCTCTCACAAGTTGCATATGCTATAGCCTCTCCTAGGCATTATGTGCATCCCTAGCTGATGTTCGACTGGCGTGTGAGAAATACGTGGCTTCATCAATCAAACAATAGGTGAGATAGCACCTACCATAGTCCCTTGAGAGATGGTACTGAAGGAAAAAACACCACCAATGGGTCATAGTAGCTTGGGCATTGGTGTGCACTAATTTGTGGCTAGCTCACGACATGATGTTGCGGCTGATGTGTTTCATTCAACACAACACCTTGGATTAGAGTCAGGATTTGTTGTTGTTGAGTCTCTATAGCCTGCGTTTGAACCTCCAATAATTATGTAATCTACTGCATAACGGTGACCAAGGTTTAGAACTCTTGTTTGCTCGTCGAATTGGTGGACCCTAGAGGTACCTCAGTTACCACTTATTGGGTAGTGCCACGAGGATGTGGGGGATGCCTAGGTATAAAGGTAACTTCTTGAACAAGTGCATTGGCCCATTCGATAAATTATGAGATTTCACTAGAGTAGGAGTCATCTGCCCCTAGGCGGATTCTTCAACCATGAATGTTGTACTGCATTGGGCAACATCATTAAAAGATTGTGAAAGATCTCTTTGATTAGCAAAAAAAAAAGCAGAGCAGATTTCAATAAAGGCACCAATTTGTTGATAGAGCTCCATTCTCCACTACTTTGATTTGAAAGGTTCCTCGAGATCAATCCACAAAGTTGCTCTTTTGCTAATCTACAACAGGAGTAAAAGTGAGGAGGACTACTAAAAACTCTCCAATGACAATCGCTCTGACACTCAAGTCAATATAGGCATATCGAGTCTTTTGTTAAGAGGAGAGAGGTATTAGTCCTTGCCTATTCAAAGATAACCTTATTTTATAGGTTGTGGAATGTATCCAAATTCTATAATTTAGGGGTCATAATATTTTTGTATTACTTATCATAGATTGCCATAAATTTTGGATTTGCCAGAGTTTTTTTGAGGATAGGAGCCTATAATGATCCAAATTATGGACTACTTATACCCAGGTATCTGAAATTAATGGAAACTCGATGTAATTGTTTTGGCCAAGAATGTCGGGCTCCTTATGTCTTAATGTTATACCACCTACAGCGCATGTGTCGAGAGCTTGTTGCAGCTTGGTTTAAAGGTGATTCTTCACCTCGAATTTATTGGCTTGTGATCAGTCTGGAGTTTGGTTCTTATTGACCCTTTAACCCGACCAGTTCACTTGAGTATATTATTAGATTTATTTAAAATTTTATTTTACAAAATTTTTTAGAAATTTTTAGATTATTATTATTAAATTAAGTATTTTATAATTATAATTATTTGTTAATAATATTATTATTTTAAATATTTGAAATAGGTTTAAATTATTGGTGTTAATTAAGTATGTCGGATTGATTTGGGTCAATTTGAATCAATTTGGATCAATTTGGATCAAGTTGAATTATGATTTATATAGGTTAATTCAAATCAGATCGGGATATAACCCTAATCCAATTTGTTTAATAAATAGGTCAATTTAAATGGGATTGAGTGATCATTTAAAAATTAGGTCAAATTCTATATGATTTTTTTTCAAAACCGTTATTTCAACAGTTGTATTCTTCCATAGTTAATTTTTTTTTCAATAATTACACTTTTTTGAAGTTAGTTTTTCCTCGGAACGTTATAAAAGATGGTTTCTCATACCGAAATTTGGGGATAAAAGCATGAGAGTAATCCAATATCTTGGGAGATTGTTGACAAAGCCTATATACCTAAACATAACAAACGTAACAAATAACTCTATTAATGCATGTCTAATTAGTATCTTATATATATATTTTAATATTACTTCTACATCTCTATACTTGTGACGATCTCTCCTCCCATCTTTATTATTATCGTGTTACTGCGAATTGTGCACTGCAATAGAAGGAAGGTGCTAGCTCGTTCCGAGTGGCGGAGAATATTCATCAAAGATGAGTAGTGCACTCGGGAGTGGGGAACGGGGAAGAGGGAGATGGAGACGGTGAATCTTCTTTTTTGTCACTACTCTGGTTCTTTTTGGAGATGCTTCGTGCACTGCTTTAGCATTAGTAGGATGCTAGATTCTACGAGTAATGTGCAGAAGGGTCGGAGACTAGGTCAAGTACCGGGAGCAGTACCAGAGAAGATGGAAGTGGAGGCAACAAGCCCACAACTATTTGGTGGTGGCGTGCATGACTGAAGCAAAATGCAAGGGCCTTTCTTTAAAAGAATAGACACACGATGGAGGTACAAGATGATCACGCTGAGCATCCAAGCATGTGAGGAAGATTTTGGCATTGTTCATTGGCTATGAGAGCCTATCCTGATGCGGAGTTATTTCTAGGGGTGTGCACTATTCGGTTTTAACCGAACCGAACCGACCGACCGAAACCGAATAACCAATTCGGTTCGGTTTATTCGGTTCTCGGTTCGGTTTCGGTTTTGAAAAAAAAAATTTAAAATTTCGGTTCGGTTTCGGTTTCTGATTTTCGAAAACCGTAAAAACCGAACCGAACCGAATTATATATATATATCTATATACTGTGGTTTTGGTTTTGGTTTTGGTCTAATCGGATCGAATAGACTGGACCACCTATATAATCTCCGTTTTCAGCAGAGCGGTTCAGACGCCTGCTGTTCTGCTAACCCTAACCCTAACCCTCTCGGCACTCTCGCTCTCTCTCTCGCCGCTCTCGCCGCTCTCGCCGCTCTGGCTCTCACCGTTCTTGCTCTGGCTCTCGCCGCTCTCGCTCTCACCTCTCTCGCTCTCGCCGCTCTCGCTCTGGCTCTCGCCTCTCTCGCTCTCGCCGCTGCGGACCTGCAGTGCTGTGCCTTCATCCCTCCAGCTTTCGTCCACCCCCGGACGCCCCTGGCCCTCCTCCTCTAAGGACTGAGGCTCTGAGTCCCGACGCGGCGACGCCTCTCTCTAGTAGACGCTCTGAGTTTCAATCTCTCATTTTTCTACGAGTCTACGACGGATTAAGCTGCAAGGTGAGGGTATTTAGGGTTGATTTTTTGTGAAATTAAATTAGGATTTTTTGATTTCATACGATTTTATTGTTAATCTTTTCGTCCACGGTCCACCCCCGGACCACCCCCCTCCTCCTCTCCTCTGAGGCTCTGACTCTCAGTCCCAACCCCTCAATATCTCTCTGGTCGCGCTCTGAGCTTCAATCTCTCATTTTTCTACAACGGATTAAGCTGCAAGTTGAGAGTATTTCGGAAATTATGAAATTTAGGGTTAATTTTTTGTGAAATTAAATTAGGGTTTTGTGAAATTAGGGTTCTACAACGGCATCATCGGGATCAAATTGCAAGGTTAGGGTTGAATTTTGTGAAATTAAATTAGGATTTTTTGATTTCATACAATTTAATATGTAATTCTGTATTTTTCTATTGACAGATGTTGAACCAGGATAACAGTAAGCAGCTTTCAAGCACAAATCCAGTTATTCCAAGTCCAATGCCAATTTCTGCCTCGCAGGAAAGTTCTGCGCCTATGGCTATCGAAGTTGCAAATGAGGGCAATGTATCTACGTCTACGTGCAGTACAAAGCCTCCAATGCCGAGGAAAAGAATGGCAGCACGATCAACTGTATGGGAGCATTACACAAAGTTCACAGACCCGGGCAAGTCAACCAAAGCCAAATGCAACTACTGTGGTAATGAATTCTTGTGTGATTCAAAGAAAAATGGTACTTCTTCTCTTAGACATCACATGAATCAGTGCAAGCGATATCCATATAATGTTGATACACATCAAACACAAATTGCTATGCAACCTATTCAGAAAGAAGTAGCAAATGAGCCTGTGCTAACAAGCTGGAAGTTTGATCAAGAAAAAATTAGAAAAGCACTGGCACACATGATTGTTGTAGATGAACTGCCTTTTAGCTTTGTGCAACATGAAGGCTTTCAATACTTTATGTCTCAAGCTTGTCCTAGATTTTGAATGCCTTCACGTTGGACTATGACTAGAGACTGTTTTCAACTCTACCATGATGAAAAGGTAAAGTTGAAACAGTATTTCAGAGAGTCCAAACAGAGAGTTTGTTTGACCACTGATACTTGGACCTCAATTCAAAACATAAACTATATGTGTATCACAGCACATTATATTGATATTGATTGGAACTTGAAGAAAAAGCTTTTGAATTTTTGCAAGATTACAAGTCATAAGGGTGAAGTTATAGAAAAACTAATTGAAAAATGCCTCTCTGAATGGGGAATTGATAGTGTTTTGACTGTTACTGTTGATAATGCCTCTTCAAATGATACTGCTATTTCCTATTTGAAGAAAAAATTTTTGAATTGGGGCACTTGTTTGGCACAAGGAAAATATATTCATATGCGTTGCATAGCACATATCATTAATCTTGTGGTGAAAGATGGTTTGAAAGAGATGGCAGATTCCATTGCTCGGGTTAGATCTGCTGTTAAATATGTGAGATATTCTCCAGCAAGATGGCAGAGGTTCAAAGAATGTGTGGAAATTGAAAAAATTGAAAGCAGAAAATGTCTTTGTTTGGATGTATCCACAAGGTGGAATTCCACCTATATGATGCTTGAAGCAGCTCAAACTTTTGAGAGGGCTTTTGAAAAATTTGAAGAGGAAGATAGCAATTTCCGTCATGAGCTTAATGATGAAGATGGAACTCCTCTGTCTTTTGACTGGCAGAATGTTAGGCGACTTATTACATTCTTAGAGCATTTCTATGAGTTGACTCTTAGAGTTTCTGGCTCTATGTATGTTACAAGTAATTTATTTTTTGATGAAATTTGTCAAGTTAACCTTCTTTTGAATCTGTGGAAGGTCAGCGGTGATACAAAAATCCAAGAAATGGCTGCTGTGATGAAAGACAAATATGACAAGTATTGGGGTGAGCCAGAGAAGATTAATATGCTTCTCTTTGTTCCTGTTGTCTTTGATCCAAGACGCAAGTTAGAATATGTTGAGTTTGGAGTTGAAAAAATGTATGAAGGTGAAAGAGGTGTTATGATGAGGAGAAGGTTGCGTGAAGTTGTATATGATTTGTTCAGAGAGTACAGAATGCGACTACAGCCGGGAGGAATGCCATCTGGTGAAGGATCAAGTATGCGAAAGCAATCAGGTAAGTACATCTTAAGCAGTCTATTTGCTGAGCATAGGAAAAGTTTCATGGGTGATGAAATGAAGTCTGAGATAGACAAGTATTTATCAGAGGATCTTGAAAAAAATGAGCCAAACTTTGATGTTCTGGGCTTCTGGAAAGTGAATAGCTGCAGATTTCCTATTTTGTCACACATGGCTCGTGATATGTTAGCTATACCTATCTCTACAGTGGCCTCTGAATCAGCTTTTAGTACAGGAGGGCGCGTACTTGATCGTTTTCGTAGCTCTTTGACTCCTACACTAGTACAAGCTCTCATTTGCACTCAAGATTGGATTAAAAATTCAAAAACAGAAATCAATGTTGAGGAAAGTTTGGAAGAACTTGAAAAGATTCAAGAGGGTAAGATTTGCATTGCTAATATTTTTATTATTGTATTGTATATTTCTTTATTATGATCAGATAATCATTGATTGATTTTTTTATTTCAGAGTTGATAAAAATGAAATTGGATGTCGCAACCATTGAATTTTGAAAAGTCATCTTAAGGTTTGAATATGTTTACTTATTTTTTATGCATTTCTGTTCATGTTCCTAACTTTCTATGGTCATCTCTTGCAGATTCATTCTTATATATCCTTATCATTCATGTGCTTCGCAGATCAGTGCATGTGTGAAGTTATAATCTTACTGTCCTTAATTCCTTACCCAGTTACCTACTCACCTGATATTTTCTTAATTGCTTTTACTGTGATGATATTTTACTATATTTTTTAGGTTCAACAGTATGATCCAAGTATCCAACTATCGAGGGACAGATATGTATCCAACTATTATTTTGCAGGAGCAGCCAAGCAGGTTAATGCCTGAGGGGAGACATCTTCGTTTTTGATGATGCATTAAAGCCATCTGAGCCTCTTGAATTTTTGCTTTTATTTGAGGTTTTTTTTTTGTCTTTGGTGTTTTGATGCGGAGGTGTTCCAATGGTCCCCTACTCTGGTTCGGTTCGGTTCGGTTCAGTTCGGTTTTAACCGAATGCACACCCCTACTTGTAGCAATGGCATGGTTGTTTGGATGGCCTGTGAAGGCAACCACTACCTACCATTCGCTCACGGGGACAGCCAGAGAGGGAATTTGACAGTATGACCCTCTTGGAATTGTTTTATGGTTTTTTTAATAATATTTGTTGAATTTTTCATAAGCTGTTTGAGGCGATGAAGATGTTGAATTATTGGCTCATTGTCATATGCTATGCTCGCATATGGGCAAGTGAATGATTGGACGATTGTCTCATTCTTTGGCTTCACCCTAGTAATGTTATGCTGCTTGGAAGTTGGAACTTCTGGTTCTGGGCCTTCTGAGTTCTGGCTTCTGTTTTGTTACTTCTGTACACAGGACTACAGGAGATTTCTCAAGCTTTTTTCTTAATGGATCATTTGGCATGATATAATCCTTCAAGTTAAAATGCTAACTGATTACTGAATTAATCATATTTATTCTGAACCACATAATTACTGTTATTTATTCTGAACCACATAATTACAGTTGATCATATTTATTCTAAACCACATAACTGTTGAAGTGTTCTGCAGCAATGCAGCTTGCCAGCTTCTGATACTATACAATATACATGCTCCTGCTATTGTGCTGCTCCTGCTCCTATGCTGCTCCTGCTGCTCTGCTGACTGCTGCTCCTGCGACTTGAAGTCTTGAACTGTCTTGTTACATGAATTTGAGCTGTTGAATTATTTTGCAGCTTGCCCGCTTCTGCTAGACTGCTAGTCTGCAACTATACATTGTCCTGCTGTTACTGCTCAGCCTTCTCCTAGCCTCCTGCTGTACTGCTCCTGGCTCCTGCTGTGTTGCTCCTGCTGCTGCTGTGTTGCTCCTGCTATGTTGTTGTTGTTGCTGCTGCTCCTAGCCTCCTGCTTCTCCTGCTGTGTTGCTCACTTGCTCCTGCTGTGTTGCTCCTAGCCTCCTGCTGCTCCTGCTGTGTTGCTCCTGCTGCTCCTGCTCCTAGCCTCCTGCTGTATTGCTCCTGCTGTGTTGCTCCTGCTCTTGCTGCTCCTGCTCCTGCTGTGTTGCTCACTTGCTCCTGCTGTGTTGCTCCTGCTGCTGCTGCTCCTAGCCTCCTGCTCTTGCTGCTCCTGCTCCTCTAGCTGCTCCTAGCCTCCTGCTGTGTTGCTCCTGCTGTGTTGCTCCTACAGTGTTGTTGTTGTTGCTGCTGCTCCTAGCCTCCTGCTTCTCCTGCTGTGTTGCTCACTTGCTCCTGCTGTGTTGCTCCTAGGGGTGCTGCTCCTAGCCTCCTGCTGCTCCTGCTGTGTTGCTCCTGCTGCTGCTACTCCTACTGCTCCTGCTCCTAGCCTCCTGCTGTGTTGCTCCTGCTGTGTTGTTGTTGCTGCTGCTGCTCCTGCTGTGTTGCTCACTTGCTCCTGCTGTGTTGGTCCTGCTGCTGCTGCTCCTAGCCTCCTGCTGTGTTGCTCCTGCTCTTGCTGCTCCAGCTCCTGCTGCTCCTAGCCTCCTGCTGTGTTGCTCCTGCTGTGTTGTTGTTGTTGCTGCTGCTCCTAGCCTCCTGCTGCTCCTGCTGTGTTGCTCGTAGGGGTGCTGCTCCTAGCCTCCTGCTGCTCCTGCTGCTGATGCTCCTGCTGCTGCTGCTCCTAGCCTCCTGCTGTGTTGCTCCTGCTATGTTGTTGTTGTTGCTGCTGCTCCTGCTATGTTGCTCACTTGCTCCTGCTGTATTGCTCCTGCTGGCTGCTGCTGCTGCTCCTAGCCTCCTACTGTGTTGCTCCTGCTATGTTGTTGTTGTTGCTGCTACTCCTGCTGTGTTGCTCACTTGCTCCTGCTGTATTGCTCCTGCTGGCTGCTGCTGCTGCTCCTAACCTCCTGCTGTGTTGCTCCTGCTGCGTTGTTGTTGCTGCTGCTACTCCTGCTGTGTTGCTCACTTGCTCCTGCTGTATTGCTCCTGCTGGCTGCTGCTACTGCTCCTAACCTCCTGCTGCTCCTGCTGTGTTGCTCCTGCTCCTGCTGTGTTGCTTCTGCTCCTGCTGCTCCTAGCCTCCTGTTGTGTGCCTATGTTGCTCCTGCTGTGTTGCTCCTAGCCTCCTGCTGCTCCTGCTGTGTTGCTCCTGCTGCTGCCTGCTCTTGCAAATATGACAATTATGTACATTATACTTCAAGTGCTGCTGCTGCTGCTGTTGCTCCTAGCCTGCTGCTGTGTTGCTCCTACTGCTGCTGTGTTGCTCCTGCTGTGTTGTTGTTGTATATTTTGTACTAAATTTTTTTTTCCCCTTAATCCCTTATGCAAATGACCAGATTCAAACTCTGTCAATTTCGGTTTTGCAATTCGATTATAACCGAACCGAAATTCGGTTCGGTTCGGTTCGATTTTGGTTTTCGAAAATTTCGGAAAATTCGGTTCGGCCGGTCCGGTTCGGTTCGGTTCGGTTTTAACCGAATGCACACCCCTAGTTATTTCTCTGGACCTGTTTTGCTATTACATCTTTCTTTGATCATACAGTTGATGGTCATTCAAGAGAGGTTGATGCCGCTGTATTCTGTGGTTTCGTTATGAACATAATGAATCTCTCAGAGAGAGAATAATTATGAGGGCAAGATGTGGAAACTAAGGGGAATTAGGATTTAAGCATTAAATGCCCCAAAATAGTTTCCAAACATAAGGTAATTTGAAACCCAAGAACAACTTGCTAGAATAAAGCCCCAAATTGAAAATCTATTCGTTCCTTGAGGGCAACAAATTATTTATAAGTGCTTGAAACCTTAAAAAATTATATATGAGCTGTTGACTTCTTTGACTTCTCAAACTTTACATCTCTTAAATTGGAAAATATTTACATATTAGTCCGTAAGGATAAATATATAACAAATCCAGAGCTTAATTATACTTAAGGCTCTAACCAGTATTTACAAAATGATGTTTTGTCCTTCAGTCTTCTCATAACAAATATTATATACATCTCCTTCGGTATCTATTTTCTCTCTTCAGTTGGGGGTTTCAGAGATTTAGAGCGACAGAAACCGGGGGTAGGCGAAGTTTAGCCACTTCGACTCGACTTCCACCACGTAAGCTCATTTTTTTTGTTGGGTAGTTAAACAAAGTTAGCACACGTAAAATTATATCCACTTTTTATTATTTTCAAGCTCCAACTAGCGATTTGTATAATAATTTAAAATACTCAATGGAGTTGAGTTTAAAGGGAAACGAGACAAGTTGCTCTTAGATGTGGGGGGAAAACATTAATGAGCATAAAAGCACTGTTTGGTTTATATCCAAGAATCAACATTAAAATGTTTTTTCAAATTTTGGGTTCATAGCAAGATCAACAGTTAAAAGGTTTTCAAATTTATTTTTTATAAAATTAATATTATTTATTTTTACGTGATTATTAATTAAATTGCTGGTAAAAATTAATTAATTTTTAAAATGTTAATTATTATAGGGTTAATTTGATAAAAAGATAATTAATTTATAAAAGTAATTTTATAAGTCTTAATCTTGACTTTGATATTGATCCCGAATCAAACGGTGTCTAAAAGTATTGAAATTTTTTTTACTTTTAATTCATTTTTAAAGTGATTAAAAATAATTTATTTTTAGTGTTTTATTATATAGAGGTATATTTTGAAAATATAAAATATTAATATGAAAAATATTATTATTAGTTTTAAATTTTTTATTTAAATTTTGTAAATATTTAGTATTACTATAGTACATAAAATTTTTAATATTATTATAATCCACAATCATTTTAAATAAAAAATATGAAAATAAAATTTACTTTCAAGTGATAAAAATTAAATTGATTTACAGAAAATTACATTTTTTATAGCCAAATGATAAAAGTAGGCAAAAGTTTTTCCATCGTGTTCTGTTAACCAAACAAGAATTATATAAAAAAAAGGGCGAAATAAATAATTTGAATATTTTTATGAACCTAATTAGTAAATATTTATAATTATTTTTAACTCGAACAAGAAGAAACTAAATATAAGTTTATTTTAAAACTATATATATATAATTCTAAGGATGAATGGACATGTACGCAATTATCCAAAAGGTATTGCAGACCATGTCGGAATCTCCGATTTCCTTGGAATGTTGTTCTACTTCTACCACAAAAGACAAATGAAACACAAAAGTGGTGCAGTGGAAAAATTCGAACGTCGCCTGAGAGATTCGAACTCTCGCGGGGAAACCCCATGTACTTAGCAGGCACACGCCTTAACCACTCGGCCAAAGCGACGGTGGCTTTATCTGGTAAACGAGTAACTATTATACTATAATTATGGTCCACAACAAAAGTTTTATTGGACGCGTTTAGCTGGACCTCACTCAGACATTGACACCCGTAAAATTATATAATTTTTAGATTTTAAAATGACGTGTTTTTTTTGAATGATTTTAAAGTTTTAAAATTTCAAAAAATTGTGTTTGTTTGATAAAACACGAAAATTTAAATTTTAAGAATTTTTTTATTTTTAAATTAATTTAGTAAATTTTAGAGTCTTATTTGTAAAAATATAAAATTGAATCCAAAAATCAAAGACATTAAAATCTGAGAATTTTAGTTGGAGCTTAGTCGTTGGATTTTGAAACGGGTTTATCAAGTACTGACTTTTAGGGTTTCAAGGAGTTCAAAATCATTGAAACTTGAACAAAGAGCCTCCTAGTTAGCAAGTTAGCAACCAAACTACGATGTAGGCAAGTACAGTACTAAATTCGGCACAACATGGTCTCTGATTTTTGCAGCTCGCCGAATTACCACAAGGGTTTCCGATGGTATATCGAACTTCTTTGCTAAGTTGGGAAGCCGTTCATCCAGATCAAAGCATCAGCCAAGCCTGATTCAATGACCGGTTGCGATTCGTTCCTCGAACTGATAGAGGATCGATGGATCCACAATGGGTAGCGGCAAGATAGCACACCAAACTTAAGAACTTTGGTGTACATGTAATATGTTCCATTTAACTTAGAAGATATCAAAAACTTTGAACCTGCAAGCCAATTTCGAAGAAATGTGAAAACTGTTGCGAAGATAACAACACGAAGTCCATGAGAATCTCATATGTAAGTAAGAAATCTTATTCACCGTGTTCACCAAATTTCTTATAAATAGCAAAATATTCAATACGGATAAGGCTAGTGATCAATTCTTGTTTTTTTTTATTTTTGATTGATGGTGATTGACTTAAACGATAAAGTAGGTTGCTACCAAGAGCTTTCAATAATTTTCTTCATGATTCTCTTTTATTGCAGATTGATGGAATAGATTGATCTATCGGATTAAAATTTCAAAGAGTCTCTCAATCAAAATTGGTGATGAATTCAACTTCATTAATAATTGATATTTTCATTAAAATTTGTTCCCTCTTTCTCTTGTTGACCTAGAAATCAGCTTGGAGAGGACAAATGACGCAAGTGCTTGTCAAAATCCACAACTCCTCGGGAGGACCCGACAAGCAAAATCATCAAATTGCTTCGATAATTCGATAACCACCATTACCTCAGCCTCAGATGTTCCACTGTTTTCTATTCCTAAGGTACTAGTCGGTCTCTCTCACATAATGAGTTAGTAAGAGTTTTAGACATTATCAATTATGGTCTAGCAGATGACTCGGAAGCTAAAAGTTTAAATGCAAATCATGTAGAACCTCACATTCAACAACTACGAACTTAAGTTTAGATGATGCAAAATTTTCAAACTCAATGCACACAACAACAGGCCTAGGCTTAGGAAGTTCTTTTGTTGAACCAACAATATGAGCTACAATGGTACTAGGCAACCCAAGCGTATCTTGATAAGCAATATCATTCAAGCTACTAGACTCATGCCACTAGATACCATCAGGGTCACTCCACTGATTTGTCACTTAGATATTAGGTGTCAAGAGAGCTCGAGGAGCCCGAGCTCACATAGAGACGACAACACCAACAACTTTGGAAAAGCTTGTGTGAGCATTTCGGTCAAGTCACTATAGGTATAATATGCATCTAATTCCTAAATTGGCATATTCTCCTGTGCACTTGAAGTTCAAATGGCCTCTGTATGAGGTATACAATAGCACTAAAGATCCAATGGACTACAGTAACATCTTCTAAAATGTCATGATGTTCCAAAGAACTTGGGATTGGACAATTTGCAAGATTTTTCCAATGACGTTATAAGGCCCAATCTGAGCTTGGTAATTTGGACTGTCAAAGAACTTTATAACATGCTTTGATAATTTGGTAGATAAGTTTATGGACCAATTTATCTCTCTGATGTATTGAAAAAGGACCCCCTCTACACTCCTAACAATCAAACAAATTGAACGAGAGAGTCTTAGAGATTACTTAGCTCGACTTAACAAAGTCAGATTAGAGATAACTGACTTAGATAACTCCATAATCCTTATGGTGATAATAAATGAAATTTGGTAAGTTAAGGCGGTTTATGAGATGACATGCCAACCTCCCAAAGATTTAGTTGAATTCATCCAACAAGCAAGAGAGCATATTGATGCTGAGAAGATAATGTTAGCTAAGAGATAGTTGAGAGAAGCAACATCCGATATATTATGTGAGTCATGTGTATACCAGAGCAGATATTGGTACCCATTTCTAGAGAAGCTATCTTATGAAATTGTCTTGGTCAGTGAAAACATCGTCCATACTTCCTAGCACATCCCATCTCTATACTGATGAATCTTCCACTTAGGTAGACATCACAAGAGCTAGAAATCTCAAGTAGATTACTTAAATGGTCCATCAAATTAAGCTAATTCAATGTTATCTTCAAGTCTCAGAAAGAGATCAAGACCCAAGTCTTGATGGACTTCATGGAAGAGACCACTTTGTACTCTATGACATTGAACCATGGAAAGTTTGAGTTGATGACTCATCTTGCGAGTTGAAAAGCAAAGTCAATGTTATGTTGCTAAGCTCAAATGGAAGAGTAGTGAAATACTTAATCGAACTTGAATTCCTTGCAGTGAATAATGTGGCAAAATACGAAGCACTCCTCCTCGGTCTACTAATGACATTAACAGTAGGGGCAAAAAAAATTAAAGGTATTATGTGATTCTCAGCTTGTACATATGCAAACAATTAGACAATACAAAGTAAAAGATTTGGTAATGGTCCAACACCTAGCTGAGACACAGAAGCTTGTGAGGAGGATAGATAGCATAAAATTATGTCAAGTCCCAAGGAATAATAATACTGAAGCAAATGCCCTAACACATCTAACCTTAGCCTCACCCAACTCACAACCATGATAAATCTTCGTGGAGAACTCAAACAATCAAGCTACTCTTCTACTCCTGAGGTAAATACTGTAATCGAGGAGCCAAGTTGGATGATCCCAATAATAAGCTACCTCAAAGGGGGAAACTACCAAAAGACTTAAGAGAGACTTGGAGGATCAAAAGGCTATCGATAAGTTTCATCTTAGTGGAAGGACTCCCGTGCAAGAGGTCACTCACACATCCGCTTCTCCATTGTTGGACACCATCTGAGATTGACCATGTATTTCAAGAAGTGCATGAAGGAATATGCGGAAGTCATGAAGGTGAACGAGCCTTAGCTCACAATCTCCTCGGGCAAGGACACTACCTAATGAATATGGCAGTTGAAGTGACCGAGTTCATTGCTAAGGGTAAGTAGTGGCAAAAGTATGCCTCAAGGTACCATAGTCCCGCAGTTTGGCTCCCACAAACATAGGTCATTGACTCTTTGACCAAGGGAGCATGGATATCTTGGGCCCATTTTCATTGGCCTCAGGATAAATGAAGTTCTTGATAGTGGCAACTGATTATTTCATCAAGCGGGTAAAAAAAAAGATTATCGAGGAAAAAATCCAAGAATTCTTTTGGCAAAATGTTATTTATCACTTTAGACTACCAAAGGTGCTGCTCACTTATAACGTGAAGTTGTTGGACAATTCAAAGTTCAAGGAATGCCACAACTTACACATTAAGCAAAGGTTCACTCCAGTGGCATACTCTCGGTCAAATGGTTTAATTAAGGTAACAAATCAAACCCTATTTTTAAGATTAAAGAAGTGATTGGTGACAGAAAAGTGCGTATGAGTTGAAGAGCCTCCCCATGTACTATGGTCATACAAAACCACTCCTCACATCATGACTAGGAGTCCCCAACATGTTGGTGTATAGGTGGAAGCTATCATCCTAGTAGAAATCAGTGTGCCATCATCCTAGATCACAACCTATGATCTCGAGATGAA